>CM051836.1:47148409-47664930 GCA_028451465.1 Erethizon dorsatum
AATAAACACTTATTGAATTGAATGGATGAACACTACCACTGTATCTAGAACCAAAGTAATTTGTTCACTGTTCTTCTTCCCTACTTCAGCTATCATCCTTGGCTCATTCTGTGGCCTTTCTTATTCACGTGCCCTCCTTATTCTGTGTTTATGCTTTTAGCAACAACACATGCAGTAGGCATCGATCTGAACTTGTGTGACTCCGATTTCTAAAGCAATGTCATGGTTTTAACAGTCATACACATTTTTAAATTAAACGTACTCTATCTCCTGTCGGATAGTGATGGAGTAGTTTCTACTGTCACTGCCAGGTCTCAGGATCATATTTCCCAAGAAAGGATTCTTCTCCAACATCTCAGTTGCTTCTTTCCGGGAAACTGTATAAAAACATCTAGAGAGGAGAGAGTAAAAGAAATTTTTTTAAATGAAGATCATGACTTAAAAATAATACTATCAAAATATCTTTCAGAGCTGCAATTACTAATTTTCATGAAAACTTCAGTTTCACTGTTACAATTATAATTATATAATTTTAGTACCTATTATTACAAGCCTGTGCCACTATGAGTATGCCAGTGCCAATGCTGTGCTTCCCTCATTTTCCCAAAGGCTTTTTAAGCAAAGAGGACCTGAAAACTTATCTACAGATCATTATCGTACAATCACCACTACCATTTAGAAATCTAAAACAATGGTTAACAGTGTAACCCCAGTCTCAGTTGACAAGCAGGGTCTTGGATAAATATTGGTTGGTGGTTTCCTTTCAAGGGTATAAAACATCTCTAAATGTATCTCTTACTTGATCTTTGCTTTTAAAACTGATTTTAAGTCTATGTCCAAACTTGCTGCTTTGGTATGTCTTTCTATTGTATTGTCCGTATTTTTACACATAAATTTTTTTAAAAATAGCACTTCCTGGGCCGGTGAGATGGCTCAGCGGCGTAGGCGCCTGCCCGGCAAGCGCGAGGGCCCGAGTTCGACTCCCGGAACCCACATACGAAAAAGGGGCCGGTGATATCGCTCAGTGGTACGGGTGCCTGTTGGCACGCGAGGTCCTGAGGTCGTCCCCCTGGTACCCACAAAAAAAAAAAAAAATAGCACTTCCTATTTTTTATAATACATATTTTAGTAAATGAAATATACTGACATAGTCATAGTAGAAAAAAACAAAACCTGGCAGGGTTTTGAAATACACCAAAAATGTAGCAGCAGATATCTCTGAGCGGTAGGACTGGGAATGGTTCCAATATTTCTTTACCTATAATCAGCATATTCCTTGTTTTATTGAGAAAAAAAGAAAAAGAAGCAATTTGTATGATCTTTAACTTTTCAATCCATTGGCTGTCTTTGGTTTCAGCTACCAGTGCTTGGCAGGTTTCAGTGACTGTGGTACAAATAGAATCTCTAGCAGAACCTGATGTCAAGTTTCATTGGCAGGAACCCCCAGGAGAAAAGGGCTCACAGTCTTTTCAACAATATAGAAGATAAAAGTTGGGTGTTGCTGAATTCTGCATGTTGTCTCTTTGTTTTTTCAACAAGAGCCATCCTCAAAAGCACAAACTCCACAACTACTTACTGGTCCGTCGACTGAATAGAACATTCCATGTATTTAAAATTCTTTGCTATAATTTTGATAGAAAATTGGTCAATTATAGAGCTGTATGGTGGAAAAAACCTTTCCCTTCCTTCTTCATAGGAACTTTTATTTAGGTCTGAGCTCCGGAAAGAGTATCTATTTGGTCCAAATTTGTGGGTAGGAGGGGATTTCCTGTGTGGTAAGAGAGTTGGTTCAAATCTGCATTATGTTGATTGTGACAGAGAAGAGGAAATGTGGAGGTATTCAGGGACATGCAGTTTATCCCCAGGATTTTTTATTGGCCCTGGTTAAATAAGGTCAAGTGAGTAACTCTCCGTAATAACAAAAACGAGTCTTAACAATTAAATGACTAAGCTGGAGTTCACTGGGCACTTACGCTGGCATAGGGTTGAGTGCAGCCACACGTTCTTCAGCTGGTTCCTTCTCTTTTCCCACAGATGTTACTGGTAGCTGCTCTATCCCAGTCCTTCTTTTCTTTTCTTTCTCCAGCACGTCATGCAGTCTAATCACTTGCCCAGGTAGAAGTGATACATGTTGGGGCACAGACAGCTGGAACCAATTAAAACAGTAGGCAGACTAGAAAGATAGCTAAATAATGTGCTGCTTTTAGTAAAGATAAGGCTTCTGTGATTCTAAGGAACTTTAGTCACCTGGCACAGATGGATGGTAGAATCATAAATGAATTTTGGTCCAGCGTGGGTGTCTTAGAACAACCTCTAAACCATGTGGAATCTGTACACGGTGCCCACCCTTCTTCCAAGCAATCTTCCTTTTGAGCTGGTCCCAAACCACCTACCTTGTGCTACAAGCTAATTTGAGTAATGACGGAAGTCTCGTTTTTCATCCTAGCTCACTAGTTTATCAATGTGAGCGTCCCTCAAGAGCACCGACAAGGTGCTTCATTTTCTCATAAGTAAACTTGGAATAAACTGCGTATTGTGGGATAAAGATGAAATGATCCATTAGACAACAGAGGATCAGCATGACTGTGTGTGTTTCAAATATTTATTCATATGCAAGAATTACGATTCTTCTCTACCTATTAGTTGGGTTTGTTGCTTCCTTGTCTAGAGGTATATTTTGGATTAAGTCATCTATATATGTCCTCCTGATTGTATCCCAACTCCCAGTTGAGTCCCAGGGTGGCCCCAAATTCACGATTGTCCTTCTCAGTCTCCTGAGGGCTGAGGGCTGGAGTTACAGGTACCGCCATGCCTGGCTAATGTAGTCCCTATCTGTGCCCAGCTACACGCTCTCGGAAGATGTATCCTTTTCTATGTGTCACCAGCGAGTCTGTCTGAAGGCGGCCGTCTCTGCTTCCCATCTTAATCAGCACAGGGGAGTGCGTTCCTTCCAGGGGCACACAAGAAAGTCACCGAGCGTGGGAAGAAAGCGCACACACGACATTTGGATTTCATATATATATATATATGGTGTTTAAATAAAAACTCACTAATGGGGTACACAATTAAAAAGGTTTAGAAACTTTTTTTTGGGAACAGGATCTCACTATGTAGCCCAGCCTGGCCTCAAACTCACAGTCTTCCTGGCTCAGCCTCCCATTAGCTGAGATTACAGGTGTGTGCCACCAAGCTGGGCTCTAAAGCTATTTCTTTATATGCCAAACCACGAGAAATAGCACAAAGGGGAAGAGACTCAGAGAATAAGTTAATTTTATTTACTTTAATGTTTTCTTTCAGCTACTTCTTATTAAATGCCCACTATATCTCGAACACTGTGCACATGTTACTGAAAATACACACAGTGATGTAAGATAGATATTGATATCCCCACTTTCCAAATGAAAAAATGAACAACACGCTCAGAAAAATTAAATATCTGGCCCAGGGTCACCTCGCTAGTAAGCTGTAGAAGCAGGACGCAGACTTAAGTTTGTCTGTTTGATTGAAAAGCAGCGTCTCAGCTCACGGAGCTGTCGGCTGTGCCCCTCACACTGCTCTGTCACAGTTCTAACAGTGACACGGTGCAACCGTGCACACGCAGCGATCTGGGACCATCGCACAAAACATTTACAGAACACGAAATCTGAGAGCATTTGTCTTCCCTTGAAAATTCACGTAAATTTTATTTGGTAGTCTAATATATAATATATACTATATTGTATTATATTATGTTATGTTATGTTTTGTATCCTTACCTCAAGGAAAATACTAAAAATAAAATGTTAACAAAACCTTCAAGTATAATTAGCACATTAAAAAATGCAGCAAGCCCCCCTCCAGTTGTTTTAGTGTATTTCTCGACCTGAGGAATACACTTGGGATATTTCTACCCCAATAAAAGAGGCACCTTGGAGCACAATGGCTTTTCCATAACAGAAGAACAAAGTCTAATTTCCCTAAGAGTTTCTTCCTCCAACCTCCAAAAGCAACATATCTTTCACATCTTTAACCAACCCATCTTCCTAGCCTGTAATGCTTTACTTCCCTACACAGTAGTTGAACCTTCAACCTTTATCTGTTACTGGCTGAGATAACCAGCATCCAACATCTTAGTAAAGTGCTGATTTCATGAGACTGCAAAGACTTCACTTAGAAACTAGCTTTGGATACAGTCTGCTTAACTGACCCTAAGAAACATGGAAAATATTCATATCCTCTAAATGTGTCAGAGAACATGGCGTTCTGTGGAAAGGAGCTGTTTATCAAAGAATCTCCTGTCTCCAAGGCAGTTGTTACAGTGGCTTTCTTCAAATTAATGGTAGTTATCTTGCTGCAGCGGTTAACTCTAAGCCTAGATCTTACTATTTGCTTCTGATAAAATGCTGTCCAGCTGAACGGATAAGTATCTCTTTGTTTTAAAACTCTCTAAACAAATGTATAAAAGTGAATTTTCATTTTGATCATCTCTCCTTTTAATATCGATACATTATTAATAAAATCCACCTCAGTTAGCATTTTATAAATACAAAATGAATAAGAAATTGGAAATTATATTTAAGTTGCTGTGTAGGCTATAAATGTCAGAATATACAAAGAACTTACGTGTCAAAGGTAGGATGAAAAAAGCAGCTCTTCCTGACTACCTGCTATTTGTTAGCACCTTGCCTGGTCAGTTTTCTTCATAATAATTACCATAATGTGAAATTATTTCATTTGCTTACTTGCTTATTTTTTTTCCCCCTTTCCACTCATCTGATAAAAAGATAATTTTCAGAAGCAAGTGCAAGTGTTTGTATCTGTCTTTTTCAATTGCTGTATCTTCAACCACTTTCTCTTTTTCAGTTTTGATTTTTTATTAGTACATGTTTGCAGTACATAGCAATTACATTCCTCATGTGGAGTTGGTGCATGTACATAACACATGTTAATTCTTTTCTCATCACCTTCCTCTCCCTACTCTCCCTCTCCCTCCATCTCTTGGTCCCTTTCCTTTTGCACAAGGCCTATCTCCCTATTTCTTATTATCTGTCATTGAATTTGCTCTTTATTTATATTTTGGGCTTCTCATATAAGAGAAATCCTATGATATTTAAGCTTGGGTGTCTGATTTATTTCACTTAACATTATGGTCTCAAGGTGCATCCATTTCCTACAAATGACTCAAGTTTATCCTTCTTTATTCTTCACCCACTTTCTCTCTTCATGGTTTATAGTAGGTGTTCAGCAAATATTTCTGAATAAGTAAATTAATCAAAAGTAAAGACCTTCCTACCTCTTTCACTGTAAGAATGAAGCTTCTCCATTCTTCCCCACTTTCTGTGTTCTCTGTCTATAGATGAAGACAAAAACAGATGCAGAAAACACGAGTGATTATTAGTATTAATATTTTTATTGACTTTAGATAACTTTAGGATTTCATGATTAGTTTATGACAAGATATGTAAGCCATCAAAACCCAGCAAAATTGATAAAATACATATTCTTCTATTGAAGCATGCTGTTTAAGAGTCATTTGTAATTTTTTAAATCACTTAGGATCAAATGAAATGAAGAAATACTTCATTTTCCTCTTTGCATAGAAGCATTAAAATTCATTCATTATAAAATATTTCAATATTATTTTTCTTTTATCAGAAAATAGAAATGCATACCTTTAATCTGTTTGCTTATTAAACAAGTAAAATTGTGCAAATTTATACTTAAAAATTAAATGTTAGCAAATTTATTTCTGCAGTATGTCAATTCCTCTCTTCATTGGTATTTAACATTGTCTGGCTTAAAGATGGGGCAACCATGGTAGGTAGGAACTTCCAATTCTTAACTCTAAAATACCACTGTTGTTGCTTCTGTTAATAACATTATCTACAAACCTGCATGAGTGCTGATAATGTCAACTTCTGTTCTAAGCCTTCACAGGTATTTGTTTACTCTTGTTAAGTAGACGTTGTAGGAGACTGTTGTTCAGAGTAGGCTTGCACTGAGGCCCACAGCCAGGCTAGAGGTCAAAATGGAGTCAATCATGCTAAAGTTCCACATCACTGAACCAAAACTGGATTGTTATCTGACCTTCCCGAGAAATAAGAAGAAAAATAACAGCCAACTTTGCCTCACAGGCCAATTTCATTTGGCATAGTAAATGAAGTTCCTTCTCTCTTAATTCTTACACAAAAAAAAGTAACCTGAAGGAACATGAAATAAAAATCTAGTTATTTTTCTATTGCCTGTCTTTCTATCTCTGCCTTACTAGGAAAATAACTTTGAAATGACCAACCCGCTTTTTATTCTTTTTTTTTAGCTTTTTTATTTTTACTCTTCCTCTGTCAGTGAAATCAATCTTTACAGTTCAGCCCTTTGGAACACTTATTCTATTTTATGGAATGATCTACAGTATAGCCCAATTCTAGAATAAGAAATAAAGCCAATTAAGATCTCTCAACAACATTTTTATACTATTGTCCTTTGACAGCTTTTATAGCAAATCAGCAAAAGGTACTTCATTACCATTATTATTTTACAGATTTTTTTTCATTTAAATATATAGTTATTATCTTTAAAAGTGGTATGCACTAATTTAGGTATTGGTTTACATCAGGGAACAAAACAGATATCTTTGTTTTCATGGAGTTTAGGGTCTAGCAAGGAACAGTAAATAATAAACATAACAGTACATTTGATAGTATCAGAAGAAAATAAAAATAAAATGTAGATCAGGGTAAAACAGGTGGACAGTATGTGTAGGGTGTAAAGGAGGGGAAAGCTTGAAATTTTAATAAAGTGGGCGTCAGTGAGAGCATTACAACACACTTACTTCTGAGTGAAGAAACAAAGGCATAAAAAAGTTGAGTAACTTGCCTACAATCACAGCTAATGCATAAATCAGCCCAAATTTAAATCTAGTGTCTTACTCCAGTCTTGTTCTCTTAACTGCTGTATCCACAAGTCACCTGGAATGTTTGCTTAAAATGTAGACTCTGGGTCCAAGGAATTCAACTTGGAATTGAATTGTTCAATTCAAGGACAACTTTCTTAAAAATATCAGGTGGGATTCCTGACTTTGTCAGAAGATAGAAGTGTAAGGTTTCATTGTGCTAGTATACTAAATAAATGAACATGCTGTTCTAAAATCCAATTCCAAAAACTAGTCCTCGTTCATTAAAGGGAAAGAGATATTAACGAAGTATAAAACTTAACCCCTCTTGTAATTCCTTTTTATTTCAGCTATTGAGTGTTAAGAAGTGGGTGCACTTTATAACCGTAACTCTTCACAGACTCCCGTTCTGCTCACCTTCAGGTGCACCTCCTCTTTTGGTGAAACAAGGGTGAAGTTTGCACAGCTCTTTTCAGCTGAATTCTGTTCAGTAAAGCGTATGAAGTTTAGTATGTCTAATTTGTCAACATACTGCAAAGATAAAGGAAAATCCCATTAAATTATTTCATGGATAATACACATTTGTTCTAGCAGGAAGAAAAATAGTGTTTTCTTTTCAACTGTTTCACACCTTGCATGAAACCCTGGCTTTCCCAACCCCAAAGGGTATTTGGAAATCCATTAGGTTTTGGTGTTGAACCTGATTCTTACAAGTTTGTGAAAGCTAATTGTTAAATTTTCACAAATTTCACAAATGATTTGTAGAACACAGCCATTACTAAAAATTAAATTATACAAACATACCAGCAAGAGTTAAAGACATCGTACTGCAATGATACATGCATACCCATGTTTATAGCAACACAATTCATAATAGCCAAATCCTGGAAGCAGCCTGTATACCCATCAACAGGAGAATAGATAAAGAAAATGTGGTGTTTACACACCATGGAGTATACTCTGCCATAAAGAAAGACAAACGGGAGTCATTTGTGGGAAAATGGATGCATCTTGAAACCATAACGTTAAGCGAAATAAATCACATGCACGAGCTTGCACACAGTTTCTCTTATATAAGAAATGCAAGTGTAAATAAAGAGCAAAATAAAACAGATAATAGGAAGTAGGGAGACAGATGTTGCTCAGATGGGAAGGATATCAAGAATGGAGGGAGGAAGGAGGGAGGAGAGGGAAAGGGGATGAAAAAGAAATTAAGATGTGTTATGTACCTATACCAACTCCACACAGAAATGTAAATATTATGTACTGCAAACATGTACTAATGAAATTTTAAAAAAAGAAAATTAGGGCCAGTGAGATGGCTCAGCGGCATAAGCGCCTGCCTGGCAAGCGTGAGGGCCCGAGTTCGACTCCCGGAACCCACATACGAAAAAGGGGCCGGTGATATCACTCAGCGGCACGGGCGCCTGCTGGCGCACGAGGTCCTGAGGTCGACCCCCGGTACCCACCAAAAAAAAAAGAAAATTATAATTAAAACTCAAATTATTACTTTCTTATTTAATTACTACATTTTGCTATTCTCTATGTGTTAGAGGTTATTTACATCTTTGTACTGTGTGGTGAAAATATATAATAATGTTGCTACAGTGCTTTTCTTCTAAACTCCAAGTTCAGTGTGTCATAGGCATAAGTTGAAATGAGCCACAGCAGGAGGAGTTACACTATGGAAAATAATGTACACCTGGTACAAATCAGGTTTCATTTATTGTTTTGTTTATTGTCCCAGAGGCAGCACTTTTTTCTGCAAAAGGACAAATAGTAATTACTTGAGGCATACATACAATCTTTTATTGCAGATCCTTTGTTTTTGTTTTTCTTTACAACACCTTAAAAATATAAAGAAAAAAAAAAAAAAAACAAAGAGATGCTTAGCTCACAGACTATAAAATCAATCCACAGGCCAGACTTGACCCAAAGTCCACTGATTGCCAGTGCCTGTCTGGACTTCAGAAAATAAAAGGCAAAATGTTAATAATGCAGCTGAAATTTCAAAGCTTACTGTGTCTGAAGCTGTTTCACTAAAAATAGAGAAAAAATTGATAAAATATTCTTTCAGAATTAAAAAATATTATGTAATTCAGAGAAGTTGAGTCAGCAAAAATCAAGGAAAGCAGTTGGGAATCAACTGGCCCTATGAAAGTCACAGTAAGGGCTATTGTGAAATTTTAAATTGTGTGCTGTACATTTTTTATATCATTAATATTCGTTATAAATTTATGCACATATATTCACATGTTCATTTTTTCTAAGAAGTCATTGTCTAACATTCCATACACTACCAGCCATGAATAGCCTATTAAGAAATTCCTGTCTCATCCAAGCTCAATAAAAATATTGCTTCTGAACAGTCAGTCTATATGGGCTGATCTGAATGCAAAACAGGCCACGCTTGCCCTCTAGTATAGAAAGAACTACCTTTAGTATGGTTTTTAGGGGCTTTTTTGCTTATTGGTTTTTGCTAAAGTAGCCTTATTCTTGACTTGCCTCTTTTTAGTTTGTCTGTATTATGTCTCTTTATTTGCTTTTCTGAGTAAAGGAGGGCCAATAAATATTGTGCAGAGCTATTTCTATATTGAGACTGAGGTTGAGTTTGGGGTGGGGTTAGCCTGTTTATTTTCAGTGAACAGAGAAGAATTAGAAATGGAAAGAGGGGTTTAAATTAAACATGGGGTTTTGACAGCCTGTCTCATCTAGCTCAGTGAGTTTCGCCACCAAGAAGCGGAAGCAACAGAGGAAGAGGTGGCGGAGTTAGATAGAATGCGTGGGCTGATTATGGATTAGAGGAAAGGAAGTCATATCTTTCTTTTTATTTATTTATTTTTTTTGTGGGTACCGGGGGTCGACCTCAGGACCTCGCGCGCCAGCAGGCGCCCGTGCTGCTGAGCGATATCACCGGCCCCTTTTTCGTATGTGGGTTCCGGGAGTCGAACTCAGGGCCTCGCGCTTGCCAGGCAGGTGCTTATGCCGCTGAGCCATCTCACCGGCCCGTATCTTTTGTTTTTAATTGTAGTGTTGTAAAGAACCTTAAAGGTCATCTGTCTAACCCAGCCACCACCTGAGCGTGACTGCTGCGGCATATCTCTCTGTGTAGTCCTTCCTCCAGCGGCTGGACGCTGCTAGCCATGCAGCCCTCCTGCCTCTTTCGCAGCCCTGTCTACTAGTAAGTGTTTTCTTAAACTGAGCCAGGCCCCCCGCCCCCGGTAATTTCCATCCTTTGGTCCTAGTCCCTTTTGTCTAGAGCAACACTAAACAGATCCTGTGACTCTCATGACTTCCTGACAGCCTTTCAGATACATAAGGGAAGTTTTATATTCTTCCCTGCTTTCAGTTAATAAATACATACCATTCTCACCTGGTCTGTCCCACACTTTCTCCAGAGTATCAGCCCAAAAAACTTCGGGAAAGGTCTGCATCATCTTTTATTAAAATTGATAGTTGGGCAATATGCAGCATTTCATTATAACAAACTCTTCATGGTGTAATGGTTAAAAAAGCTGCCTCACAAGAAAGACCTGGATTGTTCCCCTTTTATTAGCTGTTTGATCTCGCACAATTTCTTAATCTTTAACCTTGAATTTCTCATCCAAAAAGTGGGGATTAAAATAGTACCCCCTCTGGAGAGTTGGTGTGAGAATTCAATAGGTAACACTTGTAGAATGCTAACGTGCTTCCGGTGCGCTAGCTACTGTTAGGTCCTATCTCATTTATTTCTTTCGATAGCCATATGAGATGAGCTGAGTTAATCTGAAGTTTAGAGATTTGAAGACTAAGAATATTGGAGATCTCCTCTGCCTCTCTTTGTGTTGTTTGCTCTTCTAGATTCATTTTTATCCTTTTGCCATCCAATATTCTGCACCAGGCGAGGGACCTAGATGGACAATACCGAAGGCCTCCCTCACCCTTCGACTTCCTGTCGGGTTGAACCACTGGAGAACTCTGGCAGATCAGAGGGATGTGAAGGGCGAGGTTGGGTATTTAATACCCTGTATGTTGACCCCTTAATTAAAGATCATACTTTTCTCAAGAATGATCTGTACCTCCCTTTCACTTGTGGGTATGGTAATGTGGCACTGTTCGCCTCAGGGTTCTGTACGAGCCTTTGTGAGCCTATACTCTGTCCACTGCTGTATTTATTAAAACTTTATTCACCTCTCTTCAGATTGCCCAGTTTGAGATGTTGTCTGTTCTCTACCAGTTTTCTCACGGAGACACTGACAGGTTGGGTAATTAGGCCGAGACCCCACCGTTACCAGCGGTAGGACCAGCATAAAAACCCAGGCAATCGGTCTGAACGCTCCAGACCTCATTCGTCAGGTTACACTGCCTCGCATCGTGCAGTAAGTCAGCAATGACCGTTAGCTCTGCCATTTACTCTGCACTGTACAAAGTTTAAATGAGGTCTTTTGATCGACTGACGTCAGTGGGAAGTTGGAATGTACAATAGAGAACTTCGTTTTTATAAAATTTATTATGGTATTTGAAAACACCCTTGTATAACTCTTTCAATTCAGAACTCTGGTGAAAGATGTCCATTTTAAGTTTGTTTTTTGTTTTTGTTTGTTTGTTTTTGGTGGTTTCTGGCTAGTTTACCACTAATGGTGCTGAAATGTCTGTAGGTGGGATACGTTATACAGGCTTTATTTCTCTTCCTTTCATTTGATTTGGGCATGATAGTTCTAATAATGATATTCTAAGACATATGGGCTACTCTAGTCATGATCTAGAATGTTTATATTTTAAAAAGTCAATGGCTTATAAAATCTATCATATTCAAAGGTAGGCAGACTATTGCACTAAAATATCTTATTCATGGAAAAAATTAAGCACACAATCAAAATTTGAAATAAAGTAAATCTCAGAATCCCTTTGTTGTTATTCTCATGCTTTATGGGATATGTTTTTGTCTTTCAAGAAAAATTAAGTTGTGATATTGTATGTTATGAAGTTCTGGGGAACATCTTTTTCCCTTCAGATTATAATTGCATACTAGAGAAACATAAGTAAGGAAAACTGAACCTATCACTCGGTATTAAGCTCTTTATATCCAGACATAAAATTTCTACTTATTAGCTAAGTTCTAATTATCAGAATCAGAAAGAAAAAAATACCAAGTTAAAAACATGAGTTAATACCTTTTGAGTTGCTTGGGAAATTTTGCCATTGTTCCTATCATAATTGACAGTCCTCCCAGATTCAAATGGTATTGAGTTGAATTGATTTTACTAGAGCATCTTTATTCTTGGATGGCAGAAAACCCACAACAAATAAAAGACTATGTAACAAGGGTACATAGGGAAAAATTAAATCAGCTTACCATATTTAACTACTTACTATTGTACTTTTTTTGTCAGTATAAAAGAAAAGTGTAGTTCCTCTCAACTCTGTCCAATAATGTTTATACTCCTGTGGGAAAATAATTGTAAACATTAGTGTATTTCCAACTATTTTCTTTTTGATATTTTCCTTTTTTAACTTTCTTAATTGCTTATATGAGGTTCTTCTTTATGCTGATAATTCACCTACTTTTTAAATGGCTTTACATATAGTTCTTGATTAAATCCTTCTCAAATTTATTTTAGTATAATTTTGAGATAAGAATATAACTTAGTTTGTGTTTAGGTTAATCATTTTCCAAAATCTCTTGGTTTAAGTCTTTTTATGCAGTTTCAGTAGAAGCTTACTTATGTCTGAGGGGTCATTGAAAGGCCCAGCTTAGGACCAGTGTATGGTATCTTCTTGCTAGGACAGATGGAAGGATGAATGAATTCATACGTGCAATGCACTTAGCAGACTACATAGCTCGTTATTTGAGTCAATAAATAGTATATATTATTGTATAGTGTATATATCCCGTAGTATATAGGTCAAGGAAATGTGAAAAAGCAATAGTGATTTTTTTTGGCACTGTGGACTGAACCTCAAGTATTGCCTCAAGTATTCTAGGCAAGCACTTTATCACAATAAAAGTAATGTAACACCCAATGTCACACTATCAAAGCTGAACTTTAAAGACCAAATTTCACTCATGTGCTAATATTTAATTATTAATACATTCACATTACTGTGAGTTCTATAGAAATAAAATAATTAAATTTTAATGTATTAAAATTAATACATTCACATTACTGTGAGTTCTATAGAAATAAAATAATTAAATTTTAAAAATTTAACTGAGACACTCATTTCACTGAAGTGAAAGACTATTTGAATAAAGATTGGCTATATTACAGAAGTAAAGCAAATGAGTTTAAACAATAAAATCCTTTGATATCTGAAGATTTACCTTCATATCTATCTCTTTCCAAAAGTGTGTTTTAAATTCCAGTGAGTTTAGTAGACATGTTGATTATTTCTTCCTTTAGAGTTTAATAAATTGAAGTTTTGCAATTTGCTGGATCATCAATTAACATAAGAAAGTCACAAAAAATATTTTTTCTCCTTTTTCTGTACATGTAAAAACACTTTCCACTTTGTGTCTTCTCAATCACAGCTTATTGTTATCCTTTTTTTTAACCAACAAAATATTTGTCACCCCCTTGGGTTTATATTTTTATTTTCTCCAACAATAAGAACTCTAAAACCCAATCTTGCTTGTATTTTCCTTACTCCAAGTTAAACATTAAACTCGGTATTACAACCACCATCTACCACCCCATCCCCCGGTATTGAGAATGCTCCTGCTTCAGCCTCCTACATAGCTGGGATTATAGTCGTGCACCCCCGTGTCCATCTTTTTCTCATATTCTTGAAAGAACTATTTTTCACTTTATATTAGTTAGTTTTTTCTCCTCTCTCTCTCTCCCTCCCTCCCTTCCCCCCTCCTTTCCTCTCCTTTTTTCATCTTTTTGAGAGGGCTTCTCACTGTGGTGCCCAGACTGGCCTCAAACTAGCCATCCTCCTGCCTCAACCTCCAAGTAGCTGAGGTTACAGATTTGAACCACAGCACCCAGCTTAGTTATCTTTTTCTGTGTAAGAAGCCACACTACAGAACAAACCAACTCTCCAGTCCACTTAGAGGGCTGGAAAAGCAAATGTTTTCTCTTTCTATCTATTCTGTGGCTGGCCTGGGTATACGTGGCTGTGGCTGGATGCAGTCGGTGGCTTCACTCACTGGCTTAGGTCTAGCTGGGGATGTGGAACAACTGGAAAGGTCTCTCTCTATCTCTCTCTCTCTCTCTGTGTGTGTGTGTGTGTGTGTGTGGTCTCTTGTCCTCTAGCCAGCCTAGACTTGTTCACATCCTGCCAGAAAGATTCCCGGGAGGAAAAGCCAGTGAAGCCCCTGATGTACAAGCATACTCCGAGTCTCTGTTTTTGTCACATTTACCCAAGCATGCCGCATGATCCGGTCCACATTCAAAGGGTCAAAAAAACAGACTCAACTTCTTTGTAGAGGAACAGAAAATTCACATTTCAAAGGGACGTGCATACAGTGAGGCTTAAATAAGTGGGTAGTATAACTGCAGCAAACTATCTCAGGGCCGAATTGGAACTTGGGACAAGGTGTATTTGTCCAAGCTCTGTGCTCTTTCTACTCCATTCTATACCCCTGATTGACAGCTGTCTGTAATAGATCTAATGACGTCTCCTACACCAAGTACAAATCACCATAGAAAAGAACAATTCAAAAAAGTACACAACGAAGGATTGGCCAATAGGTGCAATTATAAAACTGGACAAAGAGCTTCTTCCCTCCTCTTTGAAATCCAGATGCTCAATATTTGCAGATCTCTGATGCATCTCAGAGTCAAACAGTTTAATATTGTAAGAGAACAACACTTAAGTTCATCACCATCAGAAGTCTTTTCCTAATTCTTTTCATGGAGGATGCGAAGTGTATTACCCTTGAATAGCCCTTTGCCTGCTTTTTCTGCCACTTCTTACACTCCAATCTATGCTGCACTATCTAATGGTCCCAGAAGAATTTTCGCCTCTGAAGAGAATAGGGCTTGGTACCTAACAAGTGAATTTGGCAGGCTGTGCACTCAAATTAGCCCCTTCCTGTTATCTCTCAGCTCGGTCCACCAGGAGAGAGAAGGTATTCATCTCTGTTCACTGGCAGTTAGCAAAAGTCCTGCAAGAACTGTAGACTTGGGCTTCTCAAGCTGAGTCAGCGATTCAAGGTAGCACAAGCCTGCCTAAATCTGGGGTGAAATGGCAGCACAGTTTGGGCTCAAGTCAAAACCAACATGTTGATAAACTTTATCAATAATAAACAAGCAATGGCTCTTTAATTTGTGTGACACCTAATTCTGGTTTCAAACTTGGGAGAAGAAAAGTCCCAATGAAAGGATATAAAAATGTAAAATTGGGCAGGAGAACTTGGAGTGATTGTCTATGGAATTTTTTTGGTTTTTTTTTTTGTGGGATGATTAAAATGCTCTGAACATACATAGTGGAGATGGCTTACAGATGAGTGAGTATATTAAAACCTACCGAATAATAATACTTATTATTGTATCTTTAGTGTGAGAGTTCACTGTTAAGGGACCATGAGTAGAAACAGGGAAACCAGCTTCCTGCTATTGCTTCAGAGTGTTGAGTGTGAGAGTTCACTGTTAAGAGAGTAGAAATAGGGAAACCAGCTTCCTGCTATTGCTTCATAGAGTGTTGAAGATTAAACAGGATAGTAAAGTATGTAAGCTACACTGGACCTGGGCCATAGCAAGCATTCAGTAAATGTTGACCGCTTTAACAACAACAAAGACTATTCCTTCATGCACTAGATTGATAGGTACTTTGCATTTTTCATTATCCACAGAACACTTTTTCCATGTGGTAATTTGTGTGTGTGTGTGTGTGTGTGTTTTGTGTGTGTGCATGACATGGGGTCAAAATGTCTAAATTAGATCTCTTGCAATGGGACTGTGTATGAGAAGGGGATATATTGTATACTTGAATAATGAAACATTTCATTCCTGTGTAAAATCACCTTTTCGTGTTTTCTTAAATAGAAATAAAACTGCATTGAGAGATTTCACAAGCTGTTAATATATTCTGGCACTATGATCAGGTAGGTTTTCTACAAAAACTGTGGGAATGAATAATATTTTACTCTGTTGAAAAATATTTGAGTTTTCACAGCTTTGACCTGCAACCAAAAATTTCAGATTTGTTTTATTTATTGGTTTACATCACCACTTCACGCTCTGCTCTTTTTGTGAGCATCTGTAACGAAAGGAGTAGTTTAAGGCTATTCTATATTTTAGAACTAGGAGGTAGGGTGCGGAAGGAGATGGGAATGTAAGTGTGTTGTTTAGGGAATGTAAAGGTCAGTTGTGCAGTTTCCTACAGTAAGGCTTCTAAGACGGAGCCTACACCAAGGATTCTTGGAGGAAAGGAAAGCAAAAGAAAACCCTGAAGTCAGTCTACCACACTGTTCATTGTCTTAACCGGCCTCCTTTGTGTAACCTGCCATGGACAGAAAATCTCATGACGCTAACGGCCCATCAAGGTCTGCGTACTGTGCAGACATCTGTGCTCCTTAGAAAAGTTCGGAGGTGTTCAGTCACAGAGAACCGGGTAGAGTTAATCTGGGAAAACGGGCGTCTGACAGGCAAGCAAATAAAGATGCACGGAAGGGACTGAGGATCGTTTATTCAGTTCAGGGAAAAGTAAGGCACTGACTTGAGTGCAAAGGCAGGACTGGAGGGAAAGTAAGCTACAGCTAGCAACGTGCCCCGTAAACTGCAGCCACAGCCACATACCTGAAGACAGCCAGACCTGTGTTCCTTCAGTACGGGGAGACCCACAGGTTGCAGTCTTGGCTTCATTTTTAAGACCTCATGAAAACCAATGTAACCTGAGTCATCATTAATAAATATCATAAATATCATTCTCAATCACTAAGGCTAGGTATCTATTTATATCTATTGAGATGCTTAAACAGTTAAGAAATTGATTTTGAAGGGCACATCTTTGAACGAAGTACATTTTGCTCAAAGTTACTTATTTTTAAACAATAATTTGTGTTAAATTATAGAAGTAAGAAAAGGGACTGAAATGAGATATCCAGTTTATCACTAGCTTCATAACCATTAGAGACTTTACTTGGAGTTTAAGGTCACTGTCTCATTTTTATTCATTAAATGATTTTGAATGTCTGCTGAGCTTGCTCTAGACCTCCATATAATAAAGTATCTAGTGATAGACACCTCTGATTTCTGGAAGCCTATGATCGAATGGAATTAGAACCTGAGTTTGAGAGGCATCATAATGGCAAGTGCATTGCAAGTCAATCAGAGCTAGGCTTTGAGGAGAAGCCTGGAACCTCTGCGAGCCACAACTCACCTGTGAAATGGATAAAATAATTGCTATGCAGGGTTACTCTAAGGATCAGAAAAAGACATCAAGGGCCCCGCATATCTACAAATCACACTTAAGGGAATACGTACTCATTATTATATACTCCATTTGGTCGTCACAGAAATCCAGTTATTCAAGAGAGCAGTTACTCATTTTTATAGAGGAGGAAATGGATTAAAAGGTAAAGGAATTGCCCATATTCCAGAATTAGATTGTTTATCACTTGATTCCTGGTACGTTTTTTGTGGAAAATGGATTCAAATACACCTCATTTGAAGTGGGAAAACTTGAAAACTGGAATTTTCAGGTAAGTTCCTTTCTAACTCTTTCCCCAGTAAAATGCTCTCATTCTCTTTCTGTGAGCATTTGTTTAAGGGAAGATGTTGTAGAGTGGTTCTCCGGAGTGTATAAACCCCAAAGGTATGCAGTAAGATCCTTTGGGAAAGAAACTTTCAGACTATCTAATTATATTTCATCTTTTTCATCTTAATTTGGTTTTTTTTATTGCATACATTTAATAGTTTACATGGAGTTTTAGTACAGGAGTACGTATACATGATTCTAAATAAATTAGTATTAGGGAACTGTGGTCAAAGTGTTTTTTGAAAAAAGTATGTTATTTTAAAAATTCACAGATTTCTGGCATAGAGAATTGTATTTGATAGCACAATTAAGAAGGTCCTAAAACCTTCCAAAATGATATAGAGGCAAGGAGAGGACCATTCAGAGAAATGTAATTTTAACGTCATTATGGCGATCACAATCTGAAGTTCAAGCCAATAAGACGTATTACACACTCAGCACATTACAATTTGAAGGAACGATGAGATCTTGCCCAAATTCTCTATTAAACAATTCTAGAAAAATGAGAAATTTTCCCATTTGTAAAAGCATGTGACGCCATTGGTATCCCATTATGACATTTAATACCTTTTATTAACAAGTAAGATTTGCTGTCCACCCAGAATCTTAATGCAGCAGTTTAAATAAATCTTCCCACACTATCTTTTCCAGGAAGACTGTGTACTTTTCATGGATTCTTGATCTGAGATCCAGGATCTTTCTGGAATTGTATGCAAAACAGTGTATGGTGGTGCATTTTCCTAGGGCAAAGCTCCTTAAATTCTTAAAACTGTCCCAGTGTCCCAACACAAAAGCTTCTAAACATTGCCTTTTAACATGTAATCCCCTTACAGGCCACATTCCTCTTCAGTTATATTCTGTCCAGCCACAATGTTCCGAATTCCCTCAGCAGAGTTTCCACTTAACAGAGCCTCTCAGTGTCACTATCCTATTAGCTCAGAAGATGAGCAGGCTGTAACCATCTTAGGCCATCCTCCTCCCAAAGGTTTCCGGGCACTTCATTTCCAGGTGCGTGGAAACCCAACTCATTTTCCTTGGCTTTTTCTCATAGCTTTTATTTTCAAGCACTCTATCACCATGGCTCTTCTTTGAGCCGTTTTACTTGTGGACTCTAAATTGCCTTTAGGATGTTAGTGGAACTATCATAAAATAACTAAATGGGAAGAGACTTTTGTGTGAGCCACATATTTTGCATATGTTATCCCTTTAATACTTGAAACCATGCTAGAATGTGGGCATTATTGTTGTCCTCTTGCTCTTCTTCTCCTGGACATACAAGGAAGAGATACTTTGCTATGAATTCAAATGGAAAAACAAATTAATTTCATTGGAAAAATAACGTGTGTATGGGCCGGTGAGATGGCTCAGCGGCATAAGCGCCTGCCTGGCAAGCGCGAGGGCCCGAGTTCGACTCCCAGAACCCACATACGAGAAAGGGGCCGGTGATATCGCTCAGCGGCACGGGCGCCTGCGGGTGCGCGAGGTCCTGAGGTCGTTCCCCCGGTACCCACAAAAAAAAAAAAAAAAAAAAAAAAAAAAAAAAAAATAACGTGTGTGTGTGTGTGTGTGTGTGTGTGTGCACATTTTTTGGTGCTGGGGATCAAACCCAGAGCCTTACACATGTTAGGCAAGTACCATACCACTGATCTACACCCCCATCCCTCATCAGAAATGTCTCTAGTTTGTGTCTATAGTTCACTAATTCTCTTTCAAAGCATGTTTTTCTAAGAAAAAGAAAAGAGTAGCAGTTGGATAAGATGTCAGCACTGCTACTCAGCTAACCCTCTTGGAGTAAGGGTCTTTGTGTTTTATTCATATTTTCCAGAAATGAATGTGATGCTTGGTGCATCAAAGAAACACAATAAAAGTTGCTTGAATGAATGAATTAATCCAGTACCTACTTATCCCACACGTAATAGATAAAACATTGCATATAAGAATACATTTCATTAAAGGCTAGTGGTATGCATTCTCTCCATTTTATAGTTGAGGAAACTGAGTCTAAAGGAGATTAATATGTATCAGATCAAAAGCTGTAAATGACAAAACCATGAGGTAAAGATATGTTTTATTGACACTCTAAAATTCTTGCTCTTTCTGCTAACCGTACCAATGATGTGTCTTTAAACATAAGAAAAAATAATTTGCTATCAGAAAAGTTATTATAATATTTTTGAGATATTCAGTAGATAACCAAATTGAAATTACAAATCAGAAATTTCTTTTTTGTGGTTTCCCTTTCCTGGGAAAGGGTAACAGTGTAGCTAACCTGTGGTGTACATGAGATCAACCAAAAAAAAAATTCCAGTATGACTGACAAATACATGTTTAACACCCATAACAGTATACAAATTACCAAGGCTTTAGTCTCAAACCGTAAATGAGCAGATTATATATGTAGGAAATGCGAATGTCCTATTATATTTTCATACACATGATTTTCCTTAAGTGTTAATAAATTCTCATAAAATACATTTTATCATCATTAAATAGTTATGGCATTTCTGAAAACATTAAAAATTTTTCTATTTTCAGTCAACATTAAAATTTTGTAACATTTGGCTTAATGACTTTAGTAACAAACTCATTTTTTTATTAACTTTGAGTTTTTCACAATTACTATATTAAAGGTAGTGATGTTAATTAATGATGGGTTTTAATTTTTGCATTTTAAAAATATGAAATGCTCTGTGAATATTCCTAGTGTAAATGTATTTTCGTAATTTAGCTTATTTACTACCCACAATAGCACTCTATTAACTTTTAAAGTCACTATCTTGAACAGTGTTTTTAGAGAATATAACTAAACATAATGTTAAATGTATCGATTTTATAATTTTCACAGTTTTAGTAGAAGTTTACCATTTTTCTAATTTGATCATTGTAAACTTCAATGTAACCGAGGAGTTGGTTTAATTTTAATCATATTTTATCTTAGCGATACATATCATCACTGAGGCATAGTAGTAAATTATGGAGAAAATATAAGGAACATTTTATCTTCTAAGCCAAAATCTCCTGTAATGATTAAATGAATTCTTCAGAAATTTAGCTAATTGAATTTTTACATCAGTGTCTCCATATAAGTTAGATTACATACATTATACAAAAATATATGTATGTTTAATCACATTATATTTAAATTATGCAAAATTAGATCTTTTTTTCTGATCTCAAAGAAAGAAAGGGGGCATAATTCAAATAGAAAAAAAAGAGGCTTCATCGTATCACATCATGAGATAAGTTTTATAAGACCGAGTTTCAGATTTAATATTTTCATCTATAAACTTACGTGGTATCCTGATCGCTTGACTAGTAAAAAGCCTTCAAAGTACAAAGGTAGAGCAGTCATCGTTAACCTCTCTTGGAAGATCCTCCGAGGGGCTGGTTTCGGGGGCTTCTTAGCCATCACACCCTCTCTGCGTGTGTGGTTTGGTTTCAACTGTATCCTGTCTCAAACGAAATGAGACCTCTCTTGTGCGGGAGACAAAGGCAACTGTTCAAAGAGGAAGTTCCTACTTGCTTTATACCCACCAACACTACCACCAGCGGGACACACACACACACACACACACACACACACACTTTTTTTTCCTCTTTACTTTTTGTGAACTAAGAAAGGACAAGTACAGACCAGTGTTTAGAGGGCAATCTCTAAGTAAACTACATATACTTAGATTGCAAGTAGCAAAATAAACAGAAGATTAACATCACCTGGGGATGAAAGAAACAGGTGTAGAGGTCATGGACTTTCTGGGAGACATCAAGGACACATTTGGTTTTTCCATCTTTCTTTGTTTATTGTTGTCTGTATTTATTTCTCGAAGATATGGCTTGAATAAATTCATTAAAAATTACTTCATAGGATCTTTTTATTAGTACTGATTCTGTTCATTAAATATTTCAGGACCAAGGTTTAAATTTAAAAATAAAACAAAATGGTTTTCCCTACCTCATGTCCATTTTAGTGGTTCACTAAATATAAACAGCGGTTATGGGATCAGGACATTTTCCACCTTTTTGTCAGTAGGCATTTTCAGTACACGGGTACCAATGGGTATTTGGCAAAAGTATCTATCAGAGAACACCATAAATTTTCAGACTTGTATTTTGTTCTCTCGTGCACTCTGACCTGTGGATCACTGACCCGTAGATGGGGTTCCCACAGTGGGTTAGTAAGATTCACAGAGCTGTGCTGGCATTAAAATACACTCAGTAGTTGCATGGGGAGAATTCTGTAGTCCTTCAGAAACTGCATTTAGCCCAAATCAGTGCCAGGAATAATAAGAGAGGAATATCAGAAGGAAGCCTGGTTGTTCCTGCTGGGGTGCTGAGAATTCCACTATTGCCTACTTTACCCTCAGTGTGAGAACTACTCACACTGTTTAGGATAGCGTGGGCCCCAAAAGACCAGCCTATTCTCAGAAATCAAAGCAAGACGGGAATTCTCAGCCTCATCCTTCTTTCCTAATGGAGAGACCCTGTGGATGCTCCCAGCAGTGTGGGTCCCACTGAATCAGTGGCTATAGATATGGGAAGTCAAATCGTCTATAATTCAGTTTTAACAATCTGGCTTGATTCTCAGTAACCCAGAAAAGAGAGTTCAGATATATTATTAAAATGAAAGCAGTCTGAAACAGAAATTGGGAATTGAAAATTCAAAATTATGGCCTTGGCTTTATAATATGTCTAGATTTGCTTTCTCAGTACACAGACTTTCCAATGATAAAATATAAGTCCATCTGGATTTGTTTATCTTTGTCTTTTTGTGGCACTGGGGATGAAACCCAGGTCCTTGCACATGTAAGATAAGTGCTCTGCCACTGAGCAGTACGCCACTCCAACTGGATTTTTAAAAGACAAAAACATAACTAGTTTCTAGTTTCAGTGTGCTAAGAAAATGAGTTGAAATGACATAGGAAACTTCTTGATTTGATAAATGACCTAATCCACCTTTTTGGAAGCTGATGCAATACAAGAAGTGAGAAGAATGAGAACTGAGAAATGAAAAGAAGAAGGCTGAAGGATATAGGGTACTGGGAATCATCAATGGATAGAACATGAAGAAAGCAGACCCTGGCTTTGTGACCATAAAGTTTATGGGAAAGAGAAAAGAATTACTCCAGCAAATACGAAGACAAGAATATTTTTGTGAAATTAGCATCTGATTAATCGTATGTTTTGTACCTTTTTAAAAAACCAAAAGAAAAAAACCCATTCATCAGACTTTAGTCTGCTGGTTTGTAAGCATAATTTATCCTCAGTGTACCAAACCCCAAGGAATGCAAAAATTTGACCTAAGCATTATTAGACAGTTAAACCTGTCAGTAATTCCCAGCATCGGTTGAAAACCCTCTTACAGATATCTCAAAAGTAGTTCCCTAGTTTCCACTATTTTTCTTATCTGACTCATTTAAAATGCAGCTTAATAAAGTTACTCTTTGCTTAAAAACACTTGGATAGATTCTCACTGTTTTTGACTTTTCATTTTTTCATTTTTATTTTTTCATTGAAATACTGGAGACCAGCAGTATGGCCAACCATGATGCACAAGGTCTTTCATAATAGGGCCTTTTTAAATCGAGACACCCTCTGCTCTGGTAACTTGGCTTACTCCCAGGGGTCTCAAAACGCATTGTCTTTGCTACCTTCTCACACTGTTTTCACTCACCTGTAGTCTGTTCGTTTGCTTCTTTTGCCTTGTCTATCTGGTGATGGCTTACTCATCCTTCAAGACCCAGGTTAAACTATCCTTGACTATGAAGATTTGCTGATTTCCTGAAGCCTTCTGCATCCTTATATCTTCTGCAGTCCCATAGCACATTTTTATTAAAATGTTTGTCCTTTGTACATTATTTATTGGTATATAGAAATTCCATCTTACCCAGTTATTTCCCTTCTAGAATCTTCCTAAAAGGGTTAAGGACATCATACTACAGAGATCCATGCATACCCATGTTTACAACAGCACAACTCACAATAGCTAAACCTTAGAAGTAGCTTATATGTCCATGAAGAGATGAATGGATAAAAAGTTATCATATATATGTATGTAAATATATGTATATATATATTAGCATATATACTTACATATATGTATATATATTAGCCATAAAGAAGGACAAATTTGAGTCATTTGTAGGAAAATGGATGCACCTTGAGACCATAATGTTAAGTGAAAATGACATAAATCAGACACAGAAGCTTAAATATAGCAGTTTCTATCATATGAGAAATCCAAAGTATAAATAATTTAAAGGGCATATAAAAGATAGATAATAGGAAACAAGGGAGACGGGAATAGGGGGAGGAGGAATTGAGGGAGGAGGGAGAGAGGGAAGGGGAAAGATTAAGATGTGGTATGTATATAAACCAACTCCCCAGGATGAATGGGGAGTATTCATTATGTACTGCAAATATATACTAATTTAAAAATAAGTACTACATCGAAAACATAGAGCTATTTACACGTTTGCTTATCATCGTTAAACGTATGTAAGAGCTGCATAGTTCCCCAGCATCATCTGTGTGATTCTTCACAAACTCCTTCACCTACTGTAGCCAAAGGTTTCTGTCACATCCCTGCTTTTTTAATGCACCAAGTGAATTGAGGAACTGATCCCCAGTCAGACACATTAACCTCACACGTTTCAAGAAATTATTTACTGGTATACATTCTGTATCGAAAGGAAACTGAGTTTTCCAAAAGGACAGATTGTGTTGAAATAGATGTTGCTGAAAAGTAGTTATGACATTATTTATTTATTTATTTTTAACATTATTTATTTAGTGAATAACACCTAGCTCAAAAATATTCTATTTTGAAGAGTTTTAGCTTCCACTGTGATAGGAATTTCCTTTTTCTTGGTATATCTGACCACTAGTTGACATATAATTCTTTTATTGCACCGCAGAACAATCATTTTGCTATCAAACTATTAGAAATACACGAAAGCCCAACTGCTACAGCCATCAGTGCCATCCGTGTCACAGGAGTTTCTTATAAGTCAGGTTATATGCAAATATAACTCAATCATTTTGCCTGTAGTGTAAGATTAACTAACATAAAACCAAAATTTCAGTGCTCTTTTGAGTCATCTATGTTTTTATGCCACTGGAGTCATTGAGTGCAATGATTAGGGCTCTGTGAATTACTTTATTGTCTCCTTATTAGAAATGATTCAGTAAACAAGCCTGAATACAAGCCTCCAAACCTTCTCTAGAGCTGCACAATTTCTGGCTCTTATCTTAATATATATTGGTGATTTGTTGCCATGTGCATCACAATTCATTGTAATAGATTTCAAAGATATTTGATTTGAATACATTTATGTTTAGAATCCATAACTGATACAGCTTTAATTTTAACCACTATGGGGAATACTTATAATTCACTAATGACTTATGAATCATTAGTTATTATGAATCGATTTGATTATCTACTCACAAGTCTTTATAACAACTTTTTGTTGCTGTGGGTAAAATAAAACAATATTTTCAATAGAGAAAGTACAAATTGTAATACCACAATCCCAGAGATTTTAAGGCACTCCGTATTGGATTTTTCTAGTCTCTTTGCCTGAGAATTATGGACATAGGGAGCCATTGTGAGCTGGAAAATGTTTTCTCAAAGTCTTTTGGGTCAGAAAAAATAATGAGGAATCACTGCTATGGAAGTGATATTAGTAGTCGTGTCAGAGACCAACTTTGCTAACCTTATAATTTTCGATACAGTACAAAGTATTGCTCCTGATAAAAGTTTTTCCTAATTAAATGTTCACACTATTTTTTACAGTGTAGGATATTATTGATTTCATAAATGTTTCATGCTAGATTTTATATATATACATATATCACATTTCAATCTAGATAATAAATACATAAATACTTGATGTCTCAAGTTACATAATTTATAGAGTAATAGTAGGTGTAATAAAAACTGCAAATTGAAGATGGAGAGACAATTTGGAGGTAGAGCAATAATGAATTTTATTTTAACTATTTTAAACTGAATATATGCAAAGGTTAAATTTATATTTTTCTTCTATTTCTTTAAGGTCATTTAGTGATTATTTATGAAACAAGGTGCATAACATCCATTCACTCCTTCCTAGTGAGTCATTATTTATTGCAGAAGCGGAAAAGCTAAAAACCGTATTTCCCAAAACTCTTTGCAACTGGGCCTGGGAAGCATCCACAGGATCGGCAAGGCAGAGGAGAGGCAGAGCTCCTTCTCATGCTGCCTTTGGTTTTCCTAACCAAACAAAAGGGTGAGCATGGTCAGTAGGCATCTTTTCCGTGTCGTCGGAAATCTGGTCACTAGTTTCACGCATGTCGTTAGGCAAGCCACGAGACATCAGTTTTGCCGTTGCTACCATACTAGACATGGTGTGGTGTGGAGCCAGTAGTAAGGAGGTTTCTTGTTATTGAAGGATTCCTAATTTGTGGTAGCTTCCATAACGTGGCAATTTTGTAATTGTGGTGCCTTCCTGATTGCAGTGTCAGTATGGTCTTGAAGACATCAGCACTAGTATCGGCTTCCCCGTTTTTCATTTCACTTCCTGTGTAAGCACTGGCTTAATTTTGCAATGTGTCTTCAGGAATTATTCCTGCAGCTTTTTTTTTTTTTTTTTTTGGTGCTGGGTATTGAGCTCAGGGCCTTGTGCATGGTAGGCAAGCACTCAACCACTGAGCTACATCCCCAGCCCTTGGGAATTATTCCTGAGGTGTCAAAACATCCTGTTTCTTCATCCCTTCCAATAATTCTATAAACTGTTAAATGCCTTGGTAGCAGATCCTTTTTTGTCTAAACTAGTGATTATAAATTGTTTTATGTCATTGATTCCTGATCAATAAAGTTCTTCACTGTCTATAAAGTAAAATTATATTTTAATATTTAAGATGTCCCATAGTCTGATTACATTTTGCCAAAATGAACACTTTTCAGTATCAAATTTTGTCTGTGTCAGCAAAACACCATTTCTGTCCCATGTCTTTGTGACAGTTTATCTTCCCATTTCCTTTACTTTTGGAACAATCTCTTGCTTTTAGGTACCGTCTGCAAGGTAAGTTTTGGAATTTTATCATTTATGAGTTTCTGTAGTCACTTGAATTTACAAATTATGTTTAGTTAAAAATGACCCAAGCTTAGCAAGTAGTATGATGTTTCACCAAAAGATGCATACTCATAAATTACAGCTGAAAAGAAGGCAGGCACTGTTCAAATAACTTTCTGTCTTTCTTTCCTTTTAACAAAGAACCAAAAACACTTCAATCTCAATATTTTATTGCTTTGAGTTACAATGTACTAAATAAACTTCAGTTTTATCATTTTTTTCATTTCCCTATAAATTTATAACAGTAAGAAAGTTGTTAATGTTTTTATAAAAAAAATTTAAAGGTCATGAGTCACATTGATGATTACAGTGGCTTTGCATGGTTTTCACTTACATGGTCACTTAGCCTGCACTAGCTTCAGAGCAATGTTTAACTGAAATTTAAAAGCCAGTTCCTGTTATTTGCCAAATTTTCTCTCAAAGGAAAGTAAGTCTTTTCAAGCCTAAAATTTAAAATGCAGAACTGAATTATTAAGGTTTTGAAGATCTGAGAAAAAAAATTAAGTTTTTGAGACAGGGTCTCACTATGTATTTCAGGTTGGTCTTGAGTTCTCTATGTAGCCCAGGATGGCCTTAAACTCATATAGGGAATCTTCCTGCGTCAGCCTCTCAAGTGCTGTATTACAGGCATGTCCTATTACGCCCAGCTTCTAAAAACATTGTTGATGACAAAAATTCCTTTTCGTAAGGTCTGTACACTACAGGTAAACTATAGGACACAATGCAGCTTTACGGAATAGTGCTCTTTGTGTTATGTTCTTAGGTTAAGAGAAACAATGTGTACATAATAGAAGATTTAGAATCAAATGGTTGACACAAATGTAATTTAGAAAATCTAAAGGTCACTTAATTTACATAGCACTTTGCAGTTAAGGACTCATTGTAGACCTTAATAGCTTATTGAATAGTAAATCTGTTTTTGTGAACATTGCTGCCACCTATCTGCGCATTGCAAGCAGACGTTAACTTGGCAATTATGGCCAAGGACTGTATTTCTTTCTGAAGGTAATTTTTTAAGAAAAGGCTAACATAAACTGATAACAGTGGGACCAAGATTTGGCAGTAAAGAGAAAGAAAAGCAACTAAAATGTTCAATAGAAAATAAAAGCCAAAATTATAAAAGTAATTTTATTTTACTTCAGCAAATTAAAGCTAAATTGCAACTACATTATAATTTTTAGAACAAATGCATTTTGGAATATAATCGCATTTGCTTTCTGTCACTGTGATAAAATACCTAAGATAAGCAACTTATAAAGAAGAAAGGTTTATTTTGACTCATGGTTTCAGAGGTTTCACTCCATGGTTATTTTGCCCTGTTGACTTTGGGCCTGTGACAAAGCAGCATGTCATGGTAGGAGCACATGGCAGAGCCAAGCTATTCAGCTCATGGAGGCTTGGAAGCAGACAGAGACAGGAGGCAGGCTTCCCAAAATACCTCTATGGGCACCCTCCAATTAACTACTTCCTTCAAGTAGGAGGAAGTAGGTACTACCTCCTGAAGTTTTCACCACATCCCATAAGTGCCATCTGCTTCAAAACATAAGCTTTTTGGGGACATTTAAGATCTAAACCACAACAATAATTTTTAATAAAATTACACGGCAGTAATTTAACATTATCAGATGCTTTTTTTTTTGTGGGTACCGGGGGTCAACCTCAGGACCTCGTGCACCAGCAGGCACCCGTGCCGCTGAGTGATATCACCGGCCCTTTTTTCGTATGTGGGTTCCGGGAGTCGAACTCGGGCCCTCGCGCTTGCCAGGCAGGTGCTTACGCCTCTGAGCCATCTCACCAGCCCTGGATGCTTTTTTTTAATGCTAGGAATTGTACACAGAGCCTCACACATGCTAGGAAGATGCTACCACTGAGCTACATTCCCCGCCCAGTGTTTTCACTTTTGGTTTTTGCAGAATAACACATTTTATTGCACATTTTAAGGGAAGTTAGCAATTTTATTAATGTCACTTCCCTTTATTATTTTACTATATTTCAAACATACAGAGGAGCTGAAAGAGTAGTATCAATAAACACCTACGCACTCATCATCTATGTTCAATAATTGTTAACAATTTGCTAAATTTATTTTAATCTGATTTTTGATTATTTCAAAGTGCTTACAGATATTTCAAGACATTTCATCCTTTAATATTTTAATGAATATCACCTAAGAGTAAAGCTATTCTATTACATAAATTCTATAATACCTAAGAAAAGCTCATAATTCCTTAATGTCATTTGACAACCAATTAGTATTTTATACTTGTTTTATTATGCTTATTTTGTTTCGAATCAGACTCTGATCAAGATTCACAAGGTGCATTTTGATTTTACATAGTCTATTTGCTTTTCTCTCTCTCACACACATTTATTGAGGTAACACTGCGAAGCCACCAGTTTTAGAAGCAGTTCTAAGAGTTTTGAGAAATATGTGTTGTCATGCAACAGACACCAAATCATGACATGAAATATTTCTGCCACTGGTGTTTACTTGTGTGCCTTTATAGCCTCATTTCTGAAGTGATCTGATTTTTTTCATATCATCATTTATATTTGACTTCTTTCACTTAGTAAAATGCCTTTGAGAATGACCCATATTGTTTTATTTGTCAGGAGTTTGTTTTTATTACTGAGGAGTATCCACTATTTCAAAGTAACTCAATTTGTTTACTCACTTCTAAGGCCAGATGCTTATGCTGAACTATGCTGTAGTATTGAATATGGAATATTTCTGAATATGGAATATTTCGGTACTGGGGAGTGAACTCAGAGCTACATCCCTAGCCTTTTTTTAATTTGTGGAGACAGGGTCTCGGTGAGTTGCTAAGTTGCCAAGGCTGTGTTCGAATTTGCAATCTTCCTGCCTCTGCCTCCTAGGGTACTGGAATTATAGGTGTGTGCCACCATCCTTGGCTGAATATGGAATTACTTTTAAGTGCTTAGTTCACTTGTGAATACTTATATGACATGACTTCCATTTCTTTATGAGGCCTTATAAATGAAGACACTTTGATAAATATCCATACCATAATTATCTGATGGAAACCAAAAATCTAAATTAAACATTATTTGAAATAGTTTTGACATTTATAAATTTGAAATTATCTAAAATTGTAAGTAACTAAAAGTTTTTATTTTCCACTCAGCTAAATTTTTGGATACTTAATTTTCCCAATTTATCCATCTAATTCCATGTACTTTCACAGACTGATACAGACAGACACAAACACCTCTCTTTCCTAAGTAGTTGTGAGAGAAATGTAGAGATTTAATCACTTGTCATAGTACAGAGGTATTTTTGTATGTATTTGGGGAGACTTACAAAAACAAATCTGCTTTCTTAAACAAATATTCTCCCATAAATTAGCGACCCTACTCTATGCTACATTACACTGTTCTATTTATTTACTTATTTATACGAAGGACAAATATTTATTGCCTACAGTCCTGGAAACCAGGACTCCCAAGATCAATGTGCCAGTAGGTTTGGAAAAACCCTATTTTAGAATACTCCAACTGTGCAGGTGCTACTAAGTACTGTAATAGGACTGGTACAGTTGACACTGAAACATAACTTTATCCTCATAATTTTACATGTGAGACTTTACATCTACGATTGTGCATATTAAAATTTCTCACTGGAGTTCTGGTTGGAATTATTGGGTTCATACCCTGCTCTGCCGTTTAGTGGTGGTGTGACCCTGAGCAAGTCACTTAAGTTTCTCTTCCAGAGCCGTCTGTAAGAGATGTTGACAGTTCTCCCACAGAGCTATTCTTTCTTTATTTTTTGGTACCAGGAATCGAACTCTTGGCCTCATGCTTGCCAGGCAGGCACTGTGGCGCTGACCTACATCCCCGGCCCCCATGGAGATACTCTAAATGTTTCAAAGACACGTAGAAAATTCACAGATCCTGGTATTAGTATGCACACAATACATTTTAGTTTATTATGAATTCTCAATGTGACAACACTAAATCGTAAACAATGTAGATGGGAAAACTGGTTCAGTAAAAAAGAAAATACTAATATCTTTATGGATGAATCCTCACTGTGTTGCCAGCACTGTGCTTAGATCTTCAAAGGAATTTAGCCATAGCATCTTAACACTTTTTTTTTTTTTGTGGGTACCAGGTGTCGAACTCAGGACCTCGCGCTTGCCAAGCAAGCGCTTAAGCCGCTGAGCTATCTCACTGGCTCTTAACACTTTTAATATTATTTCCATTTTACAGGCAAAAGAACTGAGTAACAGGTAATTTAATTCAATGGCCGATAACAGAATTAGTGGAGTACAGAGCAACTCAGACCTGTGTGATTTCAGAGTTCATAACTTCTCTCTTCTCCAGCAAAAAAATACTTCAATAAATTAAAAATTTGGTTTTAACGGTGACAGCATTTGTTAAAACATTTCAACTTTTAAAATTACGTGCTTAGGTGCCGGTGGGATGGCTCAGCGGCATAAGCGCCTGCCTGGCAAGCGCAAGGGCCTGAGTTCGACTCCCGGAACCCACATACGAAAAAAGGGCCGGTGATGTCGCTCAGCGGCACGGGCGCCTGCTGGCGTGCGAGGTCCTGAGGTCGACCCGGTACCCACCAAAAAAAGAAAAAAAAAAAAAATTACGTGCTTAACTCTCCATTAGCAGATTTATTCAATAAGTAATCTATTTTCTCATTTTTCTTGTAATTTTTGGTTAAATCGTAAAACAAGACACAGGTTCAGAGTCGCACACTAGGTAAGGTATGAAATCTTCAGAGCGTCTAATTTAGAAACATCCAGAAAAGTGCCACAGTGTTGTCCTTAATGACACAGCTAGTCAACAGCCAGCCAGGTTTCAGGTCTCTTGGGGCACAATTCTTTCTTTTTATGGGCCTCACACACGCTAGACAAGCACCCTACCAAAGAGCTACATCTCCAGCACTTCCCCCCTTTTAATACACTATCACCAAATACTTGGTTTGGAATCAGAATTAAAACACAATTATGAAATATTCTGATTTCAGTTGATTCTAGTACTTCTAATTATTTGTGCAATAATTCATGACAAATTACCAGACTGATTTTACATTGTTTTTTTGCGGGCTGCTGTTTTTCAATTCTTTCAAATTTGGGACCTTTCAATCTGAAGTTACTTTATCGCCCATCGGCTTAAGCTTGGAAAACTCTCTCCCCGGCCCTTGCCCGTACCCCGCTCCGGGATGGACGCGCTCTAACCCTGTCCGGGACGGTCTGCGGCTCACAGACACCGCAGCGACGCCGCGGCCCTGGGCAGACGAACCTCGAGCACGACCCCGCGGGGACAACTGCGGGCCCGGAGGCTCGCGGCTCCCGAGCACCCTCGGCTGCACCGTCCGGGCCGCCTCCCGACCCGCACTGATTCCAAATGCTTAGCCCCGGGGCCATGCCCACGGCAGGGGAGACCCGGAAGCGGCGACGAGGGCACACCGACGCCTGCTAGGAGACTGCTTTTCTGTCGGGCGCGCAGGGGGTGCATTCACTGAGTTTCCGATCACGCCGCCAGGGACGCTCACCAACGAGGACTCGGCCTGCCCCGGAGGGCGGCAGGCGGCTCGCAGCGAGGCCCCGCACTGCCACCGCCGCCGCTTCGCCTGCGCCGCTCCCCCGCGCGGCACCGCGGGAGCTTCTCGGAAATTATCCTCAAATGATACGTTTCTGCGCAGACCACTTCGCGGGCAATGCTGCGTTCCACACACAGTTCCAGTCACTGGAACGAGAGGCCGAGTCGTCCAGATCGTCAGGGTTATCAGTGAGGCTGGGCGTGGCCGACGCATCTGCACAAGGGAATCTTCCGCTTCAAACCGTCTCCTGCAACCGGGATCCCCGATCCTTCCAAGCGTTACTTTCTATTCCACAGCGAAACTGCCGACAAGTTTCACGCTGGGCTCAAAGCGCGGAGAGGCTCCCGCGATCACACCTCCGAACCGAAGCCTCAGCCCGCGGCGGCGGCGGCGGCGGCGGCGGCGGGGGGGGGGGCCGCGAGCTCCGGCGAAGCGGCGGGCCCGTAAGGGCCGCCTTCCTATTGGGTGGCGCGGCTCGTGATGCGCACGCGCGGCCCGTTTCAAACCCGTCGTGCGCGGGGCGGCGTAGTGTGGAGAGGGCGGAGCTCATGGGCCCGGAGCCTCGGAAGCGCGCGCCTAGCGGCTCGGAGCTCTCGCGCCCGCCGCTGCTCTCCGCCCGGGCTTTTTTGGGCCAGCGCCTGCTGTCGGCCCGGCGGCTCCCTCGGCGCTCGGCCTCCTCGCGCCGTCGCCGGCTTGGGCTTCGTCCTTCGCCCGTCCGCCCGGGCCGAGCGGGCCGGGAACATGGCGGCGTCGGGTCTGGTAAGCGGGCTGAGGGCGGGAGCGGGAGGCCGGGCCGGGCGTCTGTCGGCTTCCCGCCGTCCTCCGCGAGCCCCGCGTCTTCTCGCCGGAAAAGCCCGGCTCCGCCCCGCGGCCCCCAGGCCCTCTCCACCGCGGTCCCGCAGGCCTGGAGCGGCCGGGTCTCGAGTGTGCGCCGGGGGTGCCCCGAGAAGCTGTGCCGTTGTCGGTTCTCTTGTGCGGAAGTCGCGCCTGTGTGCAGTTCCCGAGGGGGCGTTTTCGGGACCTCCGTCCCTCGATCGGTCCGGGGAAAGGCGCGGGCAGGTTCGGAGGCGCCAGCCCCGAGGGAGCGACGGGGCCGGTGCCCTCGGCGCGCGCCCCTCCGCCTTCGCCGCTTCGCCGCGCGGCTGCGCGCTCGGAAACCGAGTCTTCGGCGTAGCTGTGTTTGCGCCCTGCGCTGCTCGGCGACCTCCCGCCGCGTGGACGTGCGGGCTGCGCTTGCACATAGATGTGCTCTGAACGAAGAACGGGCACACCGTTCACATTGTGTATAATCAGAAAAAACTACGGCCGCTGTCTTCGGGGGAAGAGGCGGACACAGCTTACCAAACTCCTGCAGTTCAGTTTTCAAGTTCCTGTGGTCATCTCGGAACTGTTCCGAGCTTTTTAGTTACAGTGTCCGGTTTGGTGTTAGAATCCACTTAAAGACAAGGGGAGGGGGAGTTGGGAGACAGCCTCAGCCACTCCTGTACTTGAGTGGTCCTCAAGGGAGGTGAGTGGGAATTTTGCCCCCAGGACGTGTTTGTGCCTGTCCGCAGAATTCCCCCCCCAAGGCAGGAGTGGGGCGTGGGTGTGGGGAGACTGACAGTGCTGCAGGCCAGCTAATGGGGAGACGCAGGGGATGCTTGTAAGGATCCTCAAGGCGTGGTGCAGGCCCACAGCAAGGAATCGTCCCACCCCAAAATGTCAGTCAGTCTTTGGGGGTTGACAAATCTGTGTTATACAATATTTTCTTTGAGGAAAGTAATCTTACACCTAATGGAAGAAGCGCAAACTAAAGTCAGTTGAAGAAGTCAAAGCTGGTGGTGTTTATTTTGAAAGTTAAAAATTCTTAATGTTCCTTTAGCTTAGAGTTAGAGACCTCATTGGTTCACCAGCTGCTTTCCTGTGTGGCTATATATCACTTGCCCTTCTAGTAGGTGCTCAAGTAATATTTGTTGAACAGATAAATATTTTAATTAAAATAGAGACATAGTACAGGTGTTGTTTCAGATGCGGTAAATCCTTGAATTCCTTGAGTGAAATTAGAAGAGTGGCCATAATTTAGGCTTTGGAAGTTTGTGTAATTAACATTCTCAGAGTTGAGCTTTCCTTCATTGTTTCACAGTGTTGAATATTGAACAGAAATACAAGTGCTTGAGTTAAAAGTTTCCATCCAGTGAATAACAGCGGGGCTGCTGTAATATCGTAGTAGCTAGGTTGAGTGTATAGTACAGTGTAGAGTGCTTGCCTAGCATCGCATGTGTGGGGCCCTGCGCTTGATCCCTAATACTGCCAAAAAACAAGACCTTGCAGTGAAACTAAGACTTGTTAGATATCTATAGTCTTTATTTTGCCACCTTTAAAATAGGTTACATCTTAGGTATGTCATGGGGATAACAAACTTTCACCTTTTCAAAATTTTTTAAAATTTCTTGAGGTTTTGTTATTGGTTACATCTTTTTTGATGTTAATGTGGCACATACAGTGTAGGCAAAGCTATGGCAAGAATATAAATTAGCTTAAGAAAAAAATCTCCAGTTTCTTAAAATCTAATAGAGTACTTTGTTTTCTGTTTTTCTCCCTTTCCTAAATAATTCTGAAACCCACTAGGTAGGGCCAAGCGAGGTGAGTGTCGCATGTGTGAGCACTGCATGGTCCAGAACAGGTGTGTGTGTGTTGGAGCGGGAGTGGGGCTGAGACGTGGCCCAGTTCAAGATGCCGGAGCACGAGTCAGGTGAAGTTGGTGTTCATGTGGGGGATCTCAGTTCTGCCATGGAAAGGGGGTGCAACCGCTTAGGAGGCTTTCTGGTGAGGTCTTGTGATCCACTGTGGCACGGCATGGTGGTGTGAGGTGAAAAGGGTACCCATGTAGGAGGGGTACCCATGTTGAGTCAGCCTGGTGTCTTCACAGGACAGTGGCTTGGTACAAGATGTCAGAGCCTGAAGTGCGGGAGGGAGTATCTGTGGGAAGGGTGGCTGAAACCAGACGGGAGAGCTTTTGGATGGGGGTTTGGAGGGTTTGAGCCCAGGCAGAGTAAGGAGGGTGTCATGGGGGTTAAAGCTGTATGTGTTGATGCATCTGCGGAATGCTTAAAAGTATTAGGTACGGAAGCCAATTTTCATGGAGGAGAAAGTTGTAAGTACAGAAAACGCTGGAGGACAAAGTTATAAGTACAGAAAAGGCAAAAATAGATTTTGATTGGAATCATAGGTAACTCTATGAACTCATGGTTTGCAGTATTCATAGACAGTTATAGAGAAATACAGATTTAATGGCGATGGTGTGTATGCATACTGTATTCTCTCATTTGTCCACTGAAAGTCTGGAGAGCAGCTTCTCTGAAGCAGTGAGTACACATGCCACCTTGTTCTGGTTTCTAAAGACCATTCTCTACCAAAAAGGGTTGGGGCAGAGAAAATACAAGATAAGCCTAGAACAAATAGTATGTTGTTATTTCACGTATGCACAATTATATCTTAAATAATTGTATCATTAAAAATAGGGCTTAATAAACACTTAGTATTTATAACATTTTCATTGTTAAGAGTGTGATACTTATCTTGTTACTACCTGATCTTCAACTAGAAAATTTCTTCTATAGTTTTTACAATTAAAAGATTGGACCAGGCAGGTGCGGTGGCACATACCTGTAATGCCAGCACTTGTGAGGCTGAGGCATGAGGATTGCAAATTCAAGTCCTGCCTGGGTAATTTAGCAAGAACCTGTCTCAAAATAAAAAAAAAAAAAAGGGCCAGAGATGTATCTCAGTGTGAAGACTGTGGGTTCAGTAACCAGTGTCGCTCTTCGCCCCCAGAAAAGAAAAAAGAAAAACAAAAACAAAAAAGTAGGACCCAAAGTATCTCAAATACTATCTTGACTTAAGTATCAGCATTTCTGTGTGTTTTATTTTTACTGTTACTTCCATTTCCTGTGTCATTGCTGGGGAATAGATTTTCCAGCAGCATTCTGGATTTTTAAATTCTCAATTTTTCTTGCAGTTTCACTGTTACGTTCCTAGGTATGGGTCTCTAATTCATTACGCTGGCTCTTTATGTCTTAGAGATTTGGGGAATTTGGTTGTACACATACATTATTCTTAGACTGTATATATCTCTTGTTTTGTCGAAATAAGTGTGATCAGAGGTTGGAGCTCTTGGTGGTTGTATTTTCATTGTCTTACACTTTCTCCCATGTTCTCATTGTTTCTTTATTTTGAGAAACAGCTTTATCTTATAGTATTTCAATTTTAGGCAATCATGTTCTTCATTAATTTTTCTTGTTCTCTCTTCAGTGTGTAGATAGTATACCACTTTAGTTTTAAGAGTCTAGTATTTCAGTTGTCTCTTTTTTTTTTTTTTTTTTTTTGTGGGTACCGGGGGGTCGACCTCAGGACCTCGCGCTCCAGCAGGCGCCCGTGCCGCTGAGCGATATCACCGGCCCCTTTTTCGTATGTGGGATCTGGGAGTCGAACTCGGGCCCTCACGCTTGCCAGGCAGGCACTTACGCCGCTGAGCCATCTCATCGGCCCCAGTTGTCTCTTTTTTTTTTTTTTTTTTTTGTGGGTACCGGGGGGTCGACCTCAGGACCTCGCGCGCCAACAGGCACCCATGCCACTGAGCGATATCACCGGCTCCTTTTCCGTATGTGGGATCCGGGAGTCAAACTCAGGCCCTCGCGCTTGCAAGGCAGGCACTTAAGCCGCTGAGCCATCTCACCAGCCCCCAGTTGTCTCTTAAAGATAATAGTTTTCTTATTTTTGGGGCCGGTGAGATGGCTCAGCGGCATAAGCGCCTGCCCGGCAAGCTTGAGGGCCCGAGTTCGACTCCCGGATCCCACATACGAAAAAGGGGCCGGTGATATCGCTCAGCGGCACGGGCGCCTGCTGGCGCGCGAGGTCCTGAGGTCGACCCCCAGAATCCACACACACACACACACACACACAAAAAGTTTTCTTTTTTTTGAGATTTTCTTCTTTTCCACCCTTGACATTAGTTTTCTTTTCATCTTCTGTTTTAGAGATTTAAATGGTGGGTGATTCCCCCAGATATTGGTCATATTTGAGATGGAGACAGTAGACACTGATTGGGAGTTCTGTATACGAGTAAGACAGGCGTGGGTCTCTGTTCTGTCGTTTTTACTCCTTTGTCTCACTCTACCTCCTTTGGAACTTGAGTTCCCTAGTTCTGCATCTTCATGGCTTCTCCTGGAAGATAAATTATCCAACTCATTGAGGGGTTGCCTCTGAGCTTTTGTTAGACCGCTACTTCTTTCATTCTGTTTCCCCACTTACTACTCTTCATCTGTTTTGTTTTCTGGAAATTTGTTAAATTTGTTCACATATGGTCTTCTCTTCGATTTTGTTTTTTCCGTTGTTGTTTTATAGGGTTTGTTCTCTTTTTTAATTTATTGGAGAATAGGAATGGGGAACAGGAATTGCCACTGAGAGACAGGAGGGTCCTGAACGGGTTGCCAGTGAGCCCACCTCTCTCTAGCGTTTGTTCTTCATGATTATTTTAGTGGGATATTTCCATGTGAAAGGGAGGTGGGTGGATATTGTTGGTTAACCATCTTGCATGATTGGGAGCCCAGCTAGATGGAAAAGTATAGTGGTGGATAGGGTAAGAGGAAGAATAATATAAGATCAACTTGAGGGAGGGGATAAGGAGTAGTAGAAGAAAGGTTTGGAAATAGTACAGGTGAGGCACATTTCTTTTCCATTTGATTCAGAATTCCTTTTTAGAATATAATAGTGGGTGATTAACAGATACTTAAAAAATAAAATTTTGCCATTCCCATGTTAGAATGAAATTACATTGGAAGTAAGTTGTATTTGATTATATTTTAAACAAATGTTTAAATTTTTTTTAGGATCACCTAAAAAATGACTACCGAAGAAGATTTTGTCGGCCTTCCAGGTGATTTTATAGTAAAGATAACTTTTAAAAGTAAATTTTTAAGTGAAGAAAGCAGAAATTATCACCTCTGAGTAAAATAATGTCTGCCCATTAAGTATAGTTAACTCAGTTGTGTCACACGAAGACAAATGTTAATACAAACAGTATTGACTTAGTGGCAGTGAGAAGAGAAATTGCTTGATAAAATGCTGGAACAGAAGGACCCTCAGTTCTAACTGAATGGCAGTCACGGGAAGAGTGTACTGTGGAATGGACTGAACGGTAGTACGAGAGATGCAGCTTATTTTAGTAGGGAGAAAGAAGAAAATAATACCTGCTGTCATGCATTCGCTGGGTGCTTATTTGGGTCATTTGGCCCATTTTTTTTACTTGTAAAATCTGTACAATTAAAATTTCTAATTAAATATTTAGTAGTAATAAAAGAACAGCATTGACTTGCAGTATAGACAGCCACGTAATAGGTTAAGGAATTTGTGTGTTGTGGATACTAAGGAACACCTTGAAGTGAGTTACTTCATATATAGTACTTTTATAACTCTGAAGAATCATAGGATTGTTGCAGGTGAGGAATCAGTAGACTATAACCCACAGACTGGGAACATGTTTTGTAGCAGGTTTTGTTTCCATATTGGAACGTGGCCATGCCCATTTGCTTACATATTGTCTGTGGTTTCTTTTGAGCTAGAATGTCAGAGTTGAGCAGTTGTGACAGACAGATGGTTTGCAGGTCTGAAGTAGTTACCGTCGGGCCTTTGAGCAAAAATTTCCCGTCCTTGTTAGGGGTGCATGTGAGAATTTTATTGTGATTGAAACTCTGTCCTTCAGCCGGTAAGTGGTTAAATGTTATGCTACGCACCTAGCACAGAACATTACTCAGAGAGAGAGAGAGGGAGAGAGAGAGAGAGGGAGAGGGAGGGAGGGAAGGAGGGAGGGAGGGAGAGGAAGAGACGGAGAGAGAAAGACATTAACATTTCAGGACCAATTAATTGTATTCATTCAGAAAAGTTTATGTTCTTATGAGGTACAGCAGTAGTCCAAACTGGTTTTCGGTATGGATGTTCAACTCTGTAACATAATTGTTTATGTGATAAGATTGTTTATGTAGATAATATTTCCCTTCACAATACGAAGGAATGAATTCACTTGTACTTGCACTTGTCCTCAAGTACATGTTTTGTGTTCACATAATAAAGCTATTACTATTAAGTTAACATTTTATAGTGAGATACAGAATTCTCAAGTAGATGGTAACAGATAACAGAACATAAATAATATAAATGAAAGAATTATCTTGCAGAAATGATATGGTATATTTTCCCTTTCTTTTTTATTAGGGCACCTGACATTAATACTGAGCAAAGCGAGAACATGCTGGAAATCTTAGAAAACTGTTTTGAAGAAAAAAGTAAGGCTTCGTTTCTAGATGGACTTTGAGGGTTGGAATGGATGAAAATATGAATTTGTCATGTTAATATCAAATGTAGCAAATATTTTCTAGCATTTAAATATAGGTAAAACATTTTCCTTGAAATTTTAAGTGCACACATAATCCCGAATATTAAGGGTAATACTGATTTTTTTAAAAAATCACAGTAATTTGATAATTTGACATACAATTCACAGTAGGTTTCTGCCCAAACATAATTATATATAAGAGAGTATTTGATGTACAGGTTGAATATCTCTAGTCTGGAATTCCAAAATCTGAAATGCAGTGTCACAAGTGGAATATTCCATATCATAAAACTTTAGTTTATGTTCAGAATTACTGAACATAGTGTATAAAATTACTTTCTGGCCATGTGCGTGTGTGTGTATGTGTGTGTATATATATATATAGATCTGGTGTACATGAAATATAAGTGAATTTTTAGACTTGGGACCTGTCTTAGTTACTTTTCTCTTGATGCTAAGACAAGATACCCAATACCCAAAGCTAAAGAGGGAAAGGTTTATTTAGCTCACAGTTTGTAGAGGTTTCAGTCCATAATCAGCTGGCTCCAAGACAGGGGCAACAGTGCTCGGTGGCAGAAGATACCAAAAGCAGCAAGATAGAATAGAGAGATAAACCTTTCCCTCCCTTATATTGTGTACAGACTACCCACCCTAGGGTGGGTGTAGCTCTCATCCCCTCAGTCCCAGCATTGGACCACGAACAAATCACAAACTCTAGATTCAGCCGCCTCCAAAAAGCCTGCCCCTCCGTGACCACATGAGGCTTTAGGGGGACATTTAGACAAAAACCATAACAGGACCCTGCCCAAGATACCTTATTAAGTATATGCAGATATTCTAAAATTGAAAAAATAAAATATTAAATTATTTCTGGACCCAGGCATTTAGTAAGGGAAACACTATATTGGAAATAAGTGTGCAGAATTCTTGGGATCCTTAGAGTTTGAGATAATCTTTGATGATTTTCATACCTTTAAGGAAATGGTAAATTTTTGTAGAAAGTTTTCTAAGTGCTGATCAGCATCAGAATAAGAGAGTGGGCCAATGAAAGGTGCCAGGTGTGGTGGCACACGCCTGTAATCCCCGCACTCAGGAGGCTGAGGCAGGAGGATTGCCATGAGTTTGAGGCCAGCCTGGGCTACATAGCAAGACCCTGTCTAAAAAAGGAATAAGGAGAGATTTTGGATGTTGATGTTTCATTGTACCCTGAAAGCATGTGTTAGAAATTTAATCCCCATTGCAAAAATTTGAAGAGGTGGGACCTTTGAGAGACGATTAGGTCACAAGGTGCTGCACACATGAAGAGATTAATGCTAGTGCAAGTCTTGAGGCTGCGAGTGTGATTTCTTGCTGTCTGGCACACTCTTACCTATCTGCCTCTTACCTTGGGATGGCATAAGAAGGCCTTTGCTAGGTGCTGGCTTTTGCAGTCACAATCTTTAGAACTGTAAGAAATAATTCTCTGTTCTTTGTAAATCACTCAGTATAAGGATTTTTTTTGTTTTATTTTTCCTGTGGTGTCAGCTATTGAACCTTAGGTGTTGTGCTTGCTAAGCAGGTACTTTACCACTGATCTGTACTCCCCAGCTTGTTCTCAGCAGAAAACAGAGTGAGGTAGTGAAAATTAGCTTTTCTGTACAAGCTCTGAAAGAAGAGTTGGCACATACTTCTTCAAGAATCTTTGTTTGCTTTTCTCAGGTTCTGATACCTTTTGGGAACATTTGAATATTGAATTAATATCTGATTTTTGTCAGTTTGTTTCTTTGTGTTTGTTTTAATTGTGGCATTGGGGATTGAGCCAAGCCCTTGCTCGGCATTTTACCACTGAGCTACGTCCCCAGCCCTTTTTAAATTTTGAGACAGCGTACATTGTCCAGGCTGGCCTCAAACTTTTGAGAGTTCTGAGATTACACGAATGTCTTACCAGACCCAGCTAACTAGACAGTTCTTCACGTGTCCTGTAGAGCTACTTTGAATTGTAACCAATAGATGCTGTATTAAATTCACTTTCTAAAATTTCATGCTTTTGTTTTAGGTCTCATTGATGATTTTATCACAAATTCTACAAAGTCAGTGCTTTATTCGACACCCAAAATAAAAAACAGTTGTATTCAGTCACCAAGCAAAGATGTAAGTAAAAGAGAACTGAGTTCTATGTAATATTTTAATGATTGAAGCTATATACAATGTAGTCAAATACGTTTTAGTTGTTTATCTTATTCTTGAAAGAGAATCCTATATTCTCATTGATGGTCTATAAAATTGGGTTAATATAAATTTTGATTTAATGTTTATGTTTGAAATTGGGAATTAAAATTACCAAATTATAGCAGGTATTTTTCATTTCTTCTAAAATAACACTTTATTAGGTTTTTAGGGATGTAGGTAGTTATTTAAGTTTCTGATTAGGTTGACGAGTTCACCTATTTTATGAAGAACGAAGCTACTCTTTTGATATCCAGGGAAACCAGTTTTGTTCATTATATGTCTTAAGAGGATAGGTTGATTTAACTATACAAAATACTAGTTTTTTTGAGATAAGGTCTCAGTATGTAGTCCAGGCTGGCCTTGAACTTGCTGTGTAGCTGGAGCTGGACCCAAACTCATGATCCTTCTGCCTCAGCCTCCTGGGTGCTGGGATAGTATCCTGTGCCACCATGCCTAACTTGTAGATTTTCAGTTGCAGTTTTTTCCCCCCAGTCCTGGAGATCAAACCCAGGGCCTTGTACACATTAAGCATATGTGGTACCCCTAGCCCTAGAGATTTTATTTTATTTTTTTTTGGTACCGGGAATCGAACTCAGGACCTTGTGCTAGCCAGGCAGGCATTGTGCTGCTGAGCTATATCACCGGCACCCTGAGGTTTTGTCCAAGGCAAATTATTTAAAAGCACAATACTAACTAGAGAAACCATCCAGTGAAATAAAAGTCACGAACAACCTGTAAACAAGCAATTAGCATATTAAACCTATATATATTCTTTTGGTTCCACGGAATGAAGCAGAGCCATTTCTTTGAGAATTGAGGTGATAAATTACAATGATTTTTGAAAGTTTAAATCAACTTTAAGTTTCCTGGGATAAACTTGACTTCATCATGAAATAATAACATTGATTAGGTTTGCTTATAATTATCTGTGTGTATGTTCATGAATAATATTTATTTCCTTAAATGTTCTTTATTGTCTAGTTATGTTAGAGGTTCCTCTTCTATAAAGGATGTAATAGGTCATAATAAACCAACACACTTGCTGTATAGCTAGTGAAAAAAAAGAACAAAGTGCAAACATAATCTACTTTTAGAAATAGGGAGAGCTGTGGAAATAAGGACTACCAGCATGTAATCTACAGCTAGTTTTCTTCTGAAGTAAAAATCTTATATTGTTTACTCAGTGTACCATGACTGTTGGAGGTTTTCCACTCTGACTAGTAGGTACAGGCATTATTCTAGGTTCCGTGTGACTGAGGATTATTACCCCCTCAGGCTTCATGTGTTTCTTTCTCTGGCCTTGCATGATTTTCTCACTTGCATGCTCCCATCAGTGTACATGGGGTGCTTGAGGGAGACCCGCACATGTCTGGAGTTCTCACCTGGTGTAGCTGCCATCTGTCTAGTACTGCACCCTGCAGATTCTAACCATCTTGACCTCGGATCCCCAGCCTTGTCTCCAGCTGATGATTTCTCCTGCCTGTCGCATAACCTTACGCTCAGGAGATCGGACAGTTTGCTTCATTTATTTCCCATCTCTCGGGGATCGCTCTCCTTTGTCTTTTGATGTCAGGTCTCCTAAGAAGTTTGTATATTTTGTGTGTTTTGAAAAGTATTTCGGGTAGATCAGAATTGATCCCTGATAATATAGTACAGTGGTAGCAAACTACAGTGTGTGTTTTTATCAAATTGCAGCAGTCTGTTTTTATCATTGAAGGCTATAAAAGGCTTGTCATCACTGATAAAGTACATCTTACTCTAAAGTAAAGGTCTATTGCAATGACTTCTTTTTTTGGTACTGGCAATGGAACTCAGGACCTTGTGCTTGCCAGGCAGGTGCTGTGCCGCTGAGCTATATCCCCGGCCTGCAATGACTTCTTTATGAGAATAGAAAAGTATTTTGAGCCAAACAATAGTAAAAATATGACTTATCAAAACTTTTATGAGATCTAGCTGAAATAGTGTTAACAGGGAACTCGTAACTTTGAGTATGTAAAGAAATAAGAGGCCTTGGGATGTAGCTTAGTGGTAGAGCACTTGCCTGGCATGTACCAGGCTGTGGATTTAATCTGTAACGTCGCACGCACAAAAAAGATACATCGAAAAATATAGATTCCACTGTATGTTTGTGCTGGACTTGTAAAATGAGTTCCTCTGTTTTTTGTTATCCTAACGTCTTCTTATAAAATAGTTTTATTTCTTCCTTAAATATTTGATAGAATTCACAATGAGTTTTCTCTTTGGGAAAATTTTAAAACATGAATTCACTTTTTTTATTTAATATACCATAATAATATATACAAATTTTAAGTGGACATTTTGGTGAACTTTTACAACCATTATCTAGAGGAAGATATAAAATATGAAGGATTAAGATTCTATTTGTAGATAATTCACATTTTCTGTTTCTCTGGACAGTTCTAAATTTTCTTTTTGGAGGAATTTATTTCATTTGAATTTTCCATTTTATTTAGATGAAGTTATTTGTATATTTCTACAATCATGTTAATACCTTTATGATATCCTTTTTCATTCCTGACGTTGGTTGTTTATATCTTTCTTATCTTTTTCCTTGGGGTTTTTTAGTTTCATTCTTTCAGAAAAATGAACTTTAGCTTCATTGATTCTTTCATGTGCTTATTTTAGTTTCACTATTTTTCTTTTATTTCATTTCTTTTTATGTTAATTACACCTAAAACTATATATCTTACAAGATTTTCTATTTGAGAACTTGAAATTTCTAGACCTGGTTATTGTGCATGCATGTATGTGAGATAGAAGATAGGCTCTTGCTAAGTTGCCTGGGTGGGGCTCAAACTTGGAATCCTCCTGCCTCAGCCTCCCAGAGTACTGAGATTACAGGCATATTTGACCACACGCAGCTTATATTTGTTTTTCTTTAAGCAAGGTATGATATCTTAGGTTTTAACTGAAATACACCCCAACTTCATAAAATAACTTAGTTTCTCCTGCATTTTGGGACAATATGATTAAATAAAAATGACCTATTCATTTAAATCATTTTTAAAACATATAGTTGGAGCTCTTTTGCTGGATTTGTTTTGTGATTAGCACTTTATTTAATGGTTAGCTAATAAAGTTTTCCTTTTTCTTTTGCTACTTTTGGCATTTCACATTTTTTTGAAGCATAATTTACCTGTATTGTCATTTTGTGTATAGTGTTCTGTTATGATCCTTCCCTTGTCTATAGTCATTTCTTTTTATTCAGCTTATTTCTTTTTACTTATTTTTTTTGTTCTTGTCACAGGTCTTTCTCGTCATTGGTATATTCAAAAACCCAGTTTATACTGATTTACTATTTTATCTTTTTATTTTGTTTTAATTTGTTGGAGAATAATTATTAAAATAAAAAATTATAGTTCTTTGAAGTTCATGTAGTTCTGCACTGTTATGGAAAACAGGGGAGCCTGCTTTCTTTGTCCACATTCTGACTTGTTCAGTCTTAGCTATTTTACCTCCATGTTTTTAAATAATGCTTATATTCTTTGATTTGCCAAGTTTCCAGATGCCAGCCAAGAGTTAGCTTTGCAAGAAGGCCGTTTAAATGATCGGGACTTGTGTTAACACTTTACTGCATAGATGAATTCCTAAATACTGTATCGTATTGGATTGAATCGGATCAGATCTCCTTGTATCTATTTTGAAATTAGTATCAGTGGGATTATTAGGTACTTCTGCAACTTGTCTTCTTTTTTAGTAATTTATTCATGTCACTCTAGTTCGTTTCACTATTGAATATGTGATATCATATGACTATATCTACTGTTTATTTAATCTCCTGTCAGTAGTTACTTTCATATACATTCACAGATGGTTTGTTGTTTTAAAATATTTTTTCCTGTTTTAAAAACAAATGTTATAATTTAATAAATGTAACTGATAATTGATAATTGATCAATTTAATAAAGAGAATTGATAATTTAATAAAGTAGATCTAATGTGTTTCTTCTATGCTTAGTGCCAGAAATCACACCCAAAGTCATTTCCAGTTTCTTTGAGGAAGAAAGAAGCCTCTCTGCAAGGAGTTGTAGAACCAAGTGAAGCTGCCAGCAGATCAGGTTGGTAGCATGTCCATGGGTATTGTTTGCCTAGATATAATGAAAAGTTTGAAATGGCAGAGGTCATGCATGTGTTAGTTCAAGTAACAAGGTCAGGGTTAGCTTAGGTAGTACTGTGTCCATGGATGAGTGTGTTTTTGATTTTCAAGTCTGTGGTCAGTGCTCTATTTCTTTTTTCTCCTTTGGCTCCATTTCCTTTAGTCAGTGACATAGGTTGCTGCTTATAAAAGTTTTATCTTCAAGGCAGGTGTGGTAAGTCATGACTGCAAATCCTAGTACTCAGGAGGCTTAAGCAGGAGGATCTCAAGTTCAAGGTCAGCCAGAATTACATAACGAGTTCAAGCGCAGCCTGGACTGTGTATTTTTTTTGTGTGTGTGTGGGTACCGGGGGTTGAACTCAGGACCTTGCATGCCAGCAGGCACCCTTACTGCTGAGCGATATCACTGGCCCTTTTTTTGTATGTGAGTACCGGGAGTCGAACTCAGGACCTCTCGCTTGCCAGGCAGGCGCTATGCCGCTGAGCTGTCTCACCGGCCCTGGACTGTAGTCTCAAAAATAAAGTTTTATCTTCATTTTTCAAATTAAAGAGTGTTACTCCATTTGAAGTAAGAATCAAAGATTTAAAAGAAAGATCTAAGCATTGCTCCTATCATCCTGTTCAGGTAATGTTTGAGTCATTTAATATCTTCATTAGAGCACATAAGTGAAAAAAATACAGCATATGTTTATGTGTTTGTGTCTTTAAGTGCTTTCAGAAGAGGCTGTTAATATTTTCTTTCACACAAATAATGTTAAGAGTGCTTTTTACCCGATGGATTATTTATTCTATATTTTGCTAGTTCAGTTGGTATTTAGTGATCTCATTGTTACTTTAATGTCCATTTCCATGATTGTTACTGGATTTGAGCTCCTGCTTGTTTCTTAGAATTCTCTTTTATCTGACAGTATGACTTATCTGTGATTGTCTATCTATGTCATTTATCTGTTTTGTTTCTTCATAAGAGATTTCGACTTAAATATCTGTAACCATTTATCTGTAATTTATGTGACAGATGTTTTTTCAAGTGGTAGACAGTTTTTGATTAGTATATTTTTAACCATAAATAAGAAACATTTTAAAATTGTCAAATACATGATTTTTGTAGGTTTTGATAATAAAGTCTTTACCCTAATGTTATATATAATAACTTAGGTTGTTGCTCTTAATTTTTAAAAACTTAGGTCTTTAATCCATCTAGAATGGGTTTGAGGATATACCATATAATAAAGTTTGTTTTCTTCCAATGATCAGTATCAGAGCCATTCATTAATGTTCTTCTGTTCTGAATGTACTGCTTTAATCATGTGTTTACTCATAATTCAGTATACTTCTGATGTTTCTTCCTATGCTAATACTTTTATACTGGTAAGTTTACAGTATGTGCTGAGATAAGAAAAAACGTAAGTACTTTCATTATTCCCTCACCTTTCTCAAATTGTTTTTCTTTCTATGATCTTTCAGTTTTACACAATTTTCAGTAAACTTTTGTTGAAATTCTACTTAGAATTGCATTTAATTTAAATAGTTATTTTGTGAGAATTTACATTTTTATGTTATTTAGGTTTTCTACAAAGAGACATACTTTACATATTTATGTCTTACAAAAATGTTAATCTGAAGGTCACTATCAACAGTGTGAAAGGACAACGCAAGAATAGGAGAAAGTATTTGAGATCATTTTATTGATAAGGGTTGATGTATATTGACAGTATATAAAGAACTCCTACAGTTGAACCACAAAAAAGTAATCCAGTTAAAAAGTGGACAAAGGACTTGAACAGACATTTCACCAAAGGAGATACGCAGTTGGCCAGTGAACATGTGAAAAGATGCTAAAAATTAATTAGTCATTAGAGAAATGCAAATTAAGACCCAGATGAAATTGCACTTTACACTCACTAGGATGGCTGTTGTTTACAAAGGAAAAAGAATAACAATTGTCGAGAATGTGGCTAAATCAAAATCCTCATGTAATGTTGGTGAGAAAGTGAAGTTGTGCAGCCACTGTAGGAAAAAATGTTGGGCAGTCCCTCAGAAAGTTAAGTGTAGAGTTACTCCATGACTCAGCAGTTTCCCTCCTGGATATGTACCCAAAAGAACTGGAAGCAGGGACTCAGACACTTGAACACCAGTGTTTAATAGTGTTACTCACAATACCCAGAAGATGGAGCTAACCGAAACGTCCCTCAACAAATGAATGGATACACAGCACAGTGCATATATACCTGTAGTAGATGGAACAGAATGTTCAACCGTATAAATAATGAAATTATGATGCATGCTAAACCGGGAAGAACCTTGAAAGCATGTTAAGTAAGCCAGATACACAAGGACAAACGCTGCATGATTCCACTCATTCAGGTTTAGAATAGCTTACGCTGAAAGACAGGAAGTAGACTAGAACCTGTCATGGACCGGGGGTGAGTGGTAAGGGGGAGTTAATGCTTAATGGGTCCAGAGATTCTGTTCGAGGTGATGAAATGTTCTGGAAATAGATAGTAGTGATGGATGCATAATCTTTCATGTAACTTAATTTTACTGAGTTGTACACATACAAATGGTTAAAGTAGTAAGTTTAATTTCATGTTATTTTTGTATTTTTCCATGAAAAGTTGGTTTATTTTCAGTACTGAGAATTGAACCTTGAGCTGCATTGCTAGCCCTTTTTGATTTTGAGACAGGGTCTTGCTAATTTGATAAATTGCCCAGGTTGGACTCACACTTGTCATCTTCCTGCCTTGGCCTCACGGAGAGCTGAGATTACAGGCGTGCACCCCCTGCCTTGCTGAAAAGCGGTTTTCAAAAAAGCCTGTCTTCTCTTTAACTCTTAGTATTCAGTGACTGAATTTCTTATTAAGGGTGATCCTAACTATATTGTAACTTTTATGTCGTTTTAAATAGACTTTTTCTTTAACCATAAGGGGCTAATTGAAGAAAATTTTAATCCAGCACTTACCAAGGTTTTTAAAAAAACAATCCAAGAAATTTAAAAATTTAGAATGATTTAGTTTCTTTTAAGCTGTATAACCATATCAGCTAAAGAGGTTTTTATCTGTTGTTTTATGTTTAGTATGATTATTTCAGGCTATGTTTGCTAGAATGTCTGCGTCATTGTTGACTAATAATGGTCATAGTAGTCATAGTAGGATTTTTACTGAAATAAGAGTAATGAGACTAGAAATCCTTGCCTTGATCCTGCTCTTAGAAGGCATCCAGTCTCTCATTGTTAACTATAATTTTAGCCGCAGGCTTCCCTCCTCTCCACCCCGTACAGGGGATTGAACCCAGGGCCTTCACACTGTGATGCACCCCCAGTTCTTTTGATTTTGAGGCAGGGTCTGGCTGAGTCACTAAATTGCCTACTCTGGGCTTCAGCTTGGGACTCACCTGCCTCAGCCTCCCAGACTACTGGGACTACTTGTGCACACCATCGCACCTAGTTTAGCTGTAGGTTTTTCGTAGGTTGGGAAAGTTTTCTATTCCTAGTATACTGGCAGTTTTTAAATTACTTAATTTTAAATCATTAGATGTAGCTTTTGTTAAATCCACTTTCAGCATAAATTGATATGATCACATAACTTTTCTTTATTCTCTTGACATGGTGGCTTACACTGACTGATTTTTAATGTTTAACCAACCTTGGGTACCTGGAAAAATTTCTGCTTAGTCGTTGACTTGATACCTTTTGTCTTTTTTTTTTTTTTTTTGCAGTGCTGAGGATGGAGATGGAACAAGGGCCTTGTATATTTTAAGCAAGTGCTGTACCACTGAGCTACATCCAAATCATGTATTCTTATTTTTTTATGCAATTTTGGATGTGACTTGCTGAAATCTTGGTGATTTTTGCATTTAAGCTATTGAGCTATACTTTTTTTTTTCTTTTTGCACTATTGGGGATTGAACCTAAGGGTTCATGTATGCTAGGAAAGTGCTCTACCAATGAGCTACATCCCCAGCCCTGTTATTTTTTTTTTTTTTTTTTTTCCTCTTCTCTCCTCTTAAATGTTGGATATATAGTTTTGGTATCAAGGTTGTATTTGTCACATAAAATAGGGCGGAAATTATTTCCTTTTCTGATTTTCAGAAGAGACTTTAAAATGACTATTCCTTGATGTTTGGTATAACATTTTCCAGTGAAATCATCTGGTCTAGGAAATTTCTTTTTCAAGAACTTTTAAGCTGTGACTTCAGTTCTTCAATAGTTATGGGACTGTCTTAGTTATCTGTTTCGTCTTGGCTGAATTTTGGTAATTTTGTCATATTTGAAAAATTAGTCTGTTTTGAGTATGTCTTGAGTAGTCTGTCTTGAGTTTATAAGGATAAAGTTTGTAGGTTTTTTTTTTTCTCTTTTCCTTTTGAGACCTGGTCTCCCTGTTTAGTTCAGGCTGGCCTTGAACTCACTATGTAGCCCAGGCTGGCCTTTGGTAGTCTTTAGTGCTGGGATTGCAGGCATGCACCACCACACCTGGTCTACACTACAGTATATTTTTTAATGGCTGCAATTCTTTTGTGATAACCCCTATTTTTTTCTGGTTATTGATGTTTCATGTCTTTTGTTATCTTTGTCATCTTCGTCAGTTTTGCTAAAATTTTATCACTTTCATTGATTTTTTTTTTTCAAAGAACTAGCTTTTTGTATCATTAATTTTCTGTATCATTAATTTCCTGTTTTCAGTTTTACTAGTTTCAGCTCTTTTTTCCCATCATCCTTTTGTTTGGTGTGGGTTTATTTTGCTCTTTCTTTTCCAGACAGAAACTTTACTATGCTTTGGTTTATAATTAATAGCACTTATTAATTTTCTTAAATTATTCCAGCTTTGGCCATTAGAAGCTCTTTCATTGGCTCATGTCCCTTTGACATACCTTTTTTGTGTTGTGACATACCCTGTTTTTGTTATTTTTTGAATACTTTCTTACCTTCTAGAACTAAGAAAATACTCCAGGTCTGTCTTATGTATTTTTTGCCCCTGTCATAAAAACAACCATTTCTCCAAGGAGCCATCTCCTTTAACTGGAGAAAGATATAAGAAACCAAGGTTTGGGTGCTAGGCATATGTCACTCTGGGAATGTTGTGGGTTGCAGATGCTCTCAACTGATTGAGCAGGATAATATATGTGTGTATACTAACCAGTGTAGGTAACATATCTATAAATACTTTCATATGTAACATTCTGTATTTTATTTATCTAAACACGAGTTTATATTGATATCTGCAGCTCTAAACTATTGCCGTATGTATTCTAGCATCTCCCCTTGTTTGTAAATACCCACACCATGAGTTTGAAACTGTCATCCATTGTTCACCATCCGTTTACTTTTAAATTCTTGTGTACATATATAACCCTATCAAAATTGTTGACTAAAGTCCCATAGGAAACATTTATCAGCTCTAGAGTACCAAGATTATGTACAATTTCTTTTGCCTTTGTCTTGCAGACTCCACTAGTTCCTAACCTTACTCAGGTCAGTGTATTTTCCTGTTAACCATTTGTACATACTATTTATGAAATATGGAATATGTACCACTATATGACTTTGAAGACAAGTCATAAAAGGCTATGTGAAGTCTTAGCTTTCTGGAGATCTTGCTTCCCTTGCTTCTCTTTTCTGTCCCTTTGCCCTTAAAACCCCCTGCCACAATTTGAAGAGGCCCAGAGTAGCCCATATGGAGAGAAATAGGTTTCCAGCCTACAGACAGCATTAGGTGTCAGACATGTAAGCAAGCTTGCAGGTGATTGCAGGCCTCAGACTTGGAACAGCGACAAGCCATACCTGGTGCACCGTGGCAGATTTGATTTGTGGACTCTTCGTTATGTCCAGGTGTGGACAGCTCACCCCGGCACGTCACGCCATGCCACTGCTCTGCTGAAAACGCAGCTCCTAGTAATTCTAAATCCAGTGTCATAAAGAACTAAAAAAAGGTAAAGTTTAGTGTAACAAAAGACGATTTATTTGGGGAAAAAGATAGAAAAGAAAGAGGACAGACAGATACCGTGAGGTGGTGGGGGCTTGACAGCAGGAAGTCCCCGAGCTCTTATTCCTGGCTCCTTTTACGGGGACTCGTGTCTTTCCATCCCCCAGGTGGGCGCTTGTCAGTGTCTGATCTGTTGCCTTGACTGACTTTGATCCTAACCTCAGCCTTCTGGACATTTTATTCTGTCTTTTCCCTACCTCCGGTGCCACCTGTCCCTACATGCTGATTCCGTGAATGTAGCAAATGGTGGTTATTGCAGTCGAATTATGGAGTTATACTCTGTAGATGGAGCATATTATCATACAGGTATAGTTCTAGAAGAACTCTGCTTCACAAGCCATACCGTTGTCAGGTCTTTGTAATATTTTTAGGAATCTGCCATACTGCTTTCATAGCACCATCTTATATTCCTGTCAGCATTGCACAGAGATCTAATCCTTTATGTCATCATTAACAGTTATTTTCTGTTTCTCTTTGTTTTGTTTAAAATAATACTTTAATGAGTGTGAAGTTGTATCTCATTTTGGTTTTGATTTGCTCTGTATCAGTCATTAAGACATTTTAAATTAAAACATTTAGAAACTACACCAAAAAAGTGCCTAAAATCCAAAACAACTAGTTCTTTCTTTCTTTTTTTTTTTTTTTTGTGAGTACCGGGGGGTCGACCTCAGGACCTCGCGCGCCAGCAGGCGCCCGTGCCGCTGAGCGATATCACCGGCCCCTTTTTCGTATGTGGGTTCCGGGAGTCGAACTCGGGCCCTCGCGCTTGCCAGGCAGGCGCTTAAGCCGCTGAGCCATCTCACCAGCCCGTCTTTCTTATAACTTATTTATTTGAAACTTTCTTTTTCATTTAAGAGAACTTATAATTGATCAAGGATTTTATGTCGTCTTTAAATTTTATTAAATAATTGCAACATGTGGTTTATTGCATGCATTTACATCCATTCATATTTTCCTGTTTAGATTGGGTTTTTTTCCTGTAGTTTGACTTGGCAAATCACTGGTAGTATTCTGGTCATTTTGGTTGTTATGCTGGGAGATTCTTGATCGTATTTAAATCTTTTGTTGCAACACGTAGTTGACCTGTTTTGTTGTAATGTATGGGATCTTCCCTAACTTTGTGGAGTCTGTTTCTAGCAGTCGTATTCTGGTCTGCTTTGCTTTTTAATGCTGCTTGGATTCTAGTTTAGTTCCTGTGCTGTCTCGAGTGAGGTGTAAGGTGTTTTCTTGAGCCTCCTTATATCCTTGTTCACTCATTTTTGATTCCAGTTGAAACTACTGGGCCTGGGTCTCGTGTCATGGGTGTGGGGCACAAGAACACTCTGAGATCTCTTAGCTTGTCTTGCCTCAGCTTAGACCGTCTGCTGCTGTGCTGATTGTGAGCTCGGGACTGGAATGGCCTAGGTCAGTGATGGCGAGCTTTTTAAAGACTAAGTGCCAAACTGCAACCCAAAACCCACTTATTTATCACAGAGTGCCAACACTGCAGTTTAACCTGAATACTGAGGTTTTAATTTTTAAAAATAACTGCATTAACATCTTTTGTCTTTAAAGAAAAACACAATAACTCGTGTGCTTAAGATCGCCACCACTGGCCAAGGGTGTCAGCACCACTGGATCAGAACAATGCTTGGGATGTGAAGCAGGGGCTAGGAAGGACAGAAATTTCATTCCTCTGCAGCTGCCTGTGGGTCATCACTCCTGCCATACCTGGTTACTGGATCAGGAACTGGTCCCTCTTCCTCTCCTGTTGTCTCCCCTTCTGCCTAATTCTTTTTTTTTTTTTTTTTTTTGTGGGTACCGGGGTGTCGACCTCAGGACCTCGTGCACCAACAGGCGCCCGTGCCGCTGAGCGATATCACCGGCCCCTTTTTCGTATGTGGGTTCCGGGAGTCGAACTCGGGCCCTCGCGCTTGCAAGGCAGGCGCTTACGCCGCTGAGCCATCTCACCGGCCCCTAATTCTTTGATATGGGTTCAAGGCTCCTCTGTTGCCCATTCTAGGAATATGTAGGAGAGGAACAAGAAACTTAACCAAAGCACCACATTGTAGTTCTTGACACTGAAGTTTCTAGCTAGTCCACCTTCCTCCCACCTTTCAGAATCCTGGTATTGTGATTTTTGCTTTTGTTGGTTTTTTTGGGGTGGTGGTGGGCGTTGAGACAGAGTCAAGCTATGTAGTTAAGACTGGTCTTAAATTCACTATCTACCCCAGGCTGGCCTTGAACTTGTGGCAATCCTCTTGCCTCAGTCTCCTGAATGCTGAGATTACAGGTGTGCACTACCATGTCTGACTTGTTGATCAATAGATAATTTGTAAGGAATTTAGTTGTATTTAGAGGGAGAAGCTGGGAAATCCCATTTAATTCCAGAACCAAAAATCCTTTGTGGTTGTATTTTAGATTTCTAGTCTCTGCTTTTTAAGGGTGTGAACCACTGTGAATATTACTTAGCCATTCTTTTTCTTTGATACTTGAAGATTGAACATTAAGAGAAAAAATATATATTTATCCTGCTTACGTATACTTTGATAGATACATATGCACATGTATATGTATGTACATGTTAGTATATCTCTGTGAATGTTGCATGTGTAATATAAATATGTGTTCATTTAGCTACCTTAGTTCACTTTTAGCCTGAACATAGAAGAATCTCGTGGTTTTTGTAGGTTACTTCATTATGTTAGCTGTATATAGATTTAGTCACACCTCAAGACTTAATAAACTTGTGAATTTTCTATTTGAGGATTTGTCTTTTCAAATATTCTAAATTACGTATTTTAATCATAGATCTTTGATTCTTAAGTTACTGACCTGTGAGTCTTCTGAAAAGTACTTCTAATTAAATTATTGCTGAATTTAAAAGCCCCTTTGATTCTAATGTTATCTTTTAAATTAGTAAATATCTTCGTGGAATTTTCTTTTAGTTCAGGTCCGTGGAATTCATCAGAAAGTTCTGGCAGCTGATGTTTGTTCTAAAAGTACACCTGACTTGAAGAAAAAGTCAGGTAAAAAACTAAATGGTCTTTGTGCTGAAGCTGATGAAGAATTTTACATATCAGTTGGCTCACCCACTGTTCTTTTGCATGAAAAACCGTCTGAATCGCAAAATGCTATTTCATCTGCCCAAAAGAGAGAAACTCACACTTTTGGAAATTCAGTAAATATGCTGTCTTCAAGTACAGAGATTTCTCTTAAAACCAAAAAAAGGTAGCTTTTCATTTAAATAACAACAGTGTTACTTTAAACATTTCAACTTTCATTTTAAAAATTGGTAGTATAGCATTTTGATGCAGTTTTTTAGTAAGGATTAAGAGAGATTAACACATTGTGAGAAAAATAATATGCCTTTTGTATATTCATTTATATTTAATAAGAAAGGCCTTAAAATGTGCTTTAAAAAAATTGGGGATAGACATTTCTATAGTCTATGGAAAAATTATTTTGTTTGTGTTGTCTAGTTTTCTGTAAGTTCCTAAAGGAAAAAATTGTGTTTGCTTCATATTGTTTATAACTGCAAAGATTATTATGTCATTTTTAGGGTAGCAAAGCATATGCACTGCCGAGGATGAGTTGTTGTAAATACTGTACCATTTCTTGGAGATTTCCCTTTGACCTTCAGGAAGCAAAGTAGATTGTTCAAGGTCCTTTGTTAATAGGAACCTTTGTAATTATCATAATTTCTGTCTAGAGTATTGTTTTATTCCTGGAGGCAGCAAGTTAAGTATATTCTAAGACTTCGCTATTTAAAATATAGTCTGCTGCAGTGCTCTGAAAAATAGTGCTTTAGGCTACAGATTTTCTTGGTTTATAATGTAACTGTTCTAATGCCCAGTGCAAAATCTCATGTGGTCTGTATCATCACTGTAAAGGAATTCAGGAAGACTCATAAGAAACATAGCATTTTACTTGCCTTTCTTTTAACCTATTAGGTTAAACTTTGAAGATAAAGATATTTTGAGAAAAGTAGAGAGAGAAACTAACAAGTCAGAAGTAGAGGATAAAATATCAGGACAAAAAGAAAGACTATCAGAAGCATCTCCAAAAGGAGTACAAGATACAGAACATGAAATTCAATCACAAACTAAAAAAAGTTTTTCAACATTGTTTTTAGAAACTGTAAAGAGAAAAGGTGAATCCAGGTAAGTGCTTTGACATTGTTTTGTTTTTCATTCTGTGAACTATATATGAGAATTTCAACATTATTTAACTTAGAAATAAATAATTAACACAAAGATTAATTGAAGTTTTGATTGACCTGTAAAGAGAGATAGGGTTTTTGTTAGTTTTTGCCAGTAGTTCATCCCCTGAAGTCATCCTTTTAATTGGTACTAAACTAGATGCAATAGAAAATGAGTTATTTGGTTCTCATTGCTCACCAGTCCTTTCTGAAGTTTGTCTGTGATTACATCAAAAAATGAAGGCAGTATTTAGAAATATAATTAAGTCACAGCACCTGCATTTCACTATCGTGGGTTTTGTCTTTTTTCTGTTTCTCCTTGTTGTGCCAATGAAAGCATTTTAAGTAAATTTTAGTGTAGTCTTTCCTGCGTAAAAGCCTTCATTGATTCTGTACTGTCCATATAGTGATTCTCAAACCCTGGCTGCACATTTAGAGTTACTTAGAATTAATGGCCGCCAGGGTTGAGAACCACTGGTCTGTAGAATGAACTTAAGCTTTGTCAGCTAGTGCTTAAGGTCCCCTGTTTTTGCCCACTTGGTCACATTTGCAGTTCTGTTTGCATTGACCCTTTTCCTGTCTCTCTGGTCAGGTCTTTCGCTTTTCTTTTAAGGTCTGCATTAGGCCTCTGGGTTTTTTCAGATTCCACATAAGTGGTTTTTAAATTTTTTTTTTCTTTTCTTTGCCTCATATTATAGTTTTGCAAGTTCATGTGTGTCCTTCTCAGTTAAGACTTTAGTGCTCCTTCCTAGGAATTTATAGAGTTTCTTTTATATTTTCTGTGGTTTCTGTCAGAGTGCTAGTGAACGTATGAAGAAGTTTCTGTAAGAACACGTTGAATGACTAAATGCAATTCCTTCTTTGTTCGGTCTGTTCCCGTAGTTCATTTCTCACATGCGTATGTGTGCACATACACACGCACACGCATTTACCTCCTATGCATGTCGTTCCCACCATCCTAGATGAGTATATTACATGTACGGCTAGTTATATTATATGTGGAAGAACAATTGGGTGTTTTTAATGTTCCTTAATAAACTACTGAACAAAGTTAATTTTATATTCATTGCTTTAGACAAATACAGCAACTCACTCTTCATGCTTTCTAGCATCATTGCTTTTGCTTATGCTTTTCTGTTTGTCTTTCTTGCACTTCACATGACCAGCTCTTACTGAATCTAACTCAACAGCTTTAGTTTCCTTAACTGATTAGATGGAAGTCCCTTGAAATCAAAGAACAGATTTGGATAGTTCATGTTGGCTGGTTTGGGAGGCTTCATTTAAAAATTAGTATTGCTTCCTTATATACAGAGAATTAGTAAGTATTATAAATAATATACAATAAGGAAATTTAGATTTATTTGTAACAGGTTAGCTATTTAAATGCTGAAAAATAGTGTATCCGTTAAGCATTCATTTATTGTGGTCTTCCATTTGTATTGACTTCATTCTGTTTTAGGTTTGTTTGTTTGTTTGTTCTTTGAGACAGAGCCTCCCTATGTAGTACAGGCTGGCCTTGAACTCAACTGTGTACCCAGGCTGGCCTTGAACTTAACAGCAGTCCTCCTGCCTCAGCCTCCCAAGTACTAGGATTACAGTGTGGGCCACCATGCCCAGCGCAATGATAATATTCTTTAAATAAACCAAATAAAATTTGGGTTAAGGTGTGGAGAAAGAGGGTTAGATTAGGGAAACATTATTCGACTTTATTACAAACAGATTCTGTGGCATGATTGTAATATTAAAATATATATGAAATGTTTATAAAATACTCACACTTGGAATGAATTTTATGTAATATAGTTTAATGAGGGCCGGTGATATAGCTCAGCGACATAAGCGCCTGCCTGGCAAGCGTGAGGTCCTGAGTTGGGTTCCCGGTACCCAGGTTAAAAAAAAAAAAAAAAAAAAAAAAAAAAAAAAAATATATATATATATATATATATATATATATATATGTGTGTGTGTGTGTGTGTGTGTGTGTGTATATATATATAGTTTAGTGGTGTTGCTTTTTTCATTTAAAAATTTTAATTGGTATATCTTTACAGTACATAAGAATTACATTTGTTTTAGATTATATGTGTTTATATTACATCTTGATTATTTTTGATCTCCTCCCTACTGTTTCTCTTGATTCCCTTCCCCATCTCCAAAATGTCTATTTACCTGTTTCCTATCATCTTTCCTTTATTTTACCTTTTAATTCTGGGTTTCGTATACAAGAAACCTTGTGATATTTAAACTTCTGTGTCTGACTGACTTCACTTAGTATTATAGTTTCAGGATCCATTCATTTTCCTGTAAATGACTTGAATTGACCTTTCTTTATGGCTGATTATGTTTTTGGGTATACATACCACATTTTCTTTTTTTTTAATAGTGGCTTATTTCTTTTTTAAAAAAATTTTATTAGCACATGTTTGCAGTACATAATGTTTACATTCTTTGTGTGGATTCATTTATCTGTTGATGGGGGCTGTCTAGGTTAGCTGTTGTGAATTATACTGCTCTAAACATGGGATTGGGTATATCAAAAGTATGATGACGTTTATGTTTCAAGAGTATACCCAGGAGAGGTATAGCTGGGTCAGGTGGGATTAATATTTTGAGGAATCTCCATTCTGATTTCCGTGGTGGTTGTACTAGTATACATTCCCACCGATGATGTGGAAGTGTTTCTTTTTCTCCACATCCTCACCAACATTTGTTTTTTGTGTTCTTAATGATAGCTGTTCTGACTAGAGTCAGATGGAATCTCAGAATTGTGCTTTGTTTTGTTTTAGATGACAGAAGATGCTAAACATTTTCTCATGTACTTGCTGGTTATCTGTACTTCTTTCGAGAAGTGTCTCACTGTGCCTTGGGCTTCAAGGGTTTCTACTATGCTACCTTTCAGCATTTTTAGTGTTTCTGTTTTGTATGTGGGTCTGTTTTGGTTTGATTTTGGTACAGGGTGAGAGATATGGGTCTAGTTTCATTTGCAGTGGATAATCAGTTTTTCTAGCACTATTTGCTAAAGAGGATGTCTTTTCTCCAGTGTATGTTTTTGGTCCCTTTGTCAAAGATCAGATGGCTAAAGGTGCATGGGGTTGTTTCCATGTCTCCGGTTCCATTGGTTTACATGTCTTGTTTTTGTGCCGGTGCCATCCTGTTTCTGTTACCACAGCGTCTTAAGATGACTTGAAATCCAGGACTGTGATGCCTCCCAACTTTGTTGTTTTTGCTCAGGATTGCTTTGGCTATTCTGGGTTTCTTTTGGTTCCACGTAAAAGTTAGGATGTTTTTTCTAGTTTCCTGAAGACTCTGTTATTTTGGTAGGAATTGCACGAGATTTATGTATGACTTTCGATAATATGACTATTTTGATACTGATGCTGCCTATGTAGGAACAGGTCATTTTCTAATGTCCTCTCCAAACTTTTCAGAGTACTGTAATTTTCATTATGGAGATCGTTTACCTCCTTGGTTAGGTTGATATCTAGGTATTTGATGTTTTTTGAAGCTATTGTGAATGAGATTGCTTTCCTGATTTCTTTTTCGGTGAATTCATTATTGGTGTACAGGAACCCATTGATATTTTTTCTGTGTGTTTATTTTGCATCCTGTCACTTTATCGACTTTGTTTATTATCTCTTTAGAGTCTTCTGTTGGAGGTTTTTTGGGTCTTCTATGTTAAGAATCATACTATTGCAAATAAAGATAGTTTGACCCCTTTCCTTATTCATACCCTTTTCTTTTGCTTGATTGCTCTGGATAATGTTTTGAATACTCTATTGAAGAATGGTGAAAGTGAGCATCTTTGTCTTCTTCCTGATTTTAGAGGGACTGCTTTCAGTTTTTTACCATTTAGTATGCTACTGGCTCTGGGTTTGTCATAAATGGCTTTTATCAGTTTGAGATAAGGTCTTTGTATACCTGTTTCTTTAGGGTTTTTAATCATGAAGTGATCCTGGATTTTGTCAAAGACTTTCTCTAGAAATGATCATATGATTTTTATCCTTTTATTTATGTGCTGCGTATTACATTTATTGATTATGTATATTGTAGTGTACCTGCATCTCTGTGATGAAGCTGACTTGAATTGGTTGCAAGTATCACATTGAGGGTTTTGCATCTGCATTCATCAAGGGTATTGGCTTGTAGTTTTTTTGTTGTGTCTTGTCGGGTTTTGGAATCAAGGTAATGCTGGCTTCAAGCAGTGAGTTTGGCAGCAGTCCTTCCCTTTCAGTTTTGTGGAAGAATTTGATGAGTATTGACTTTAGTTTTTCTAAGAAGTTCTGATAAAATTCAACGATGAATCTATCAAGTCTTGGGCTTTTGTTAGTTGGTAGAGTCTTTACTTACTGCATCAATTTCATTGCCTGTCTAGGTTTTATATCTTCTTGGCTCAGTTTAGGTAACTGATTCATGTCTAAGAATTTATCCATTTCTTCCAGATTCTCCAGGTTATTGGAGTAAGTTTTCAAACTAATTTCTTGGAGTCCACTGGATTTCAGTAGTGTCTGTTGTCATTTTGCCATTTCTAATTGCATTGATAATAGGTCTTTTCTTGTTTTCTTTGGGTAAGTTTAGCTAAGGGTTTATCAATCTTATTATCCTTTCAGAGAACAAACTGGTTTTTTTTTTTTTTTTTTTTTTTTTGGTGGGTACCAGGGGTTGACCTCAGGACCTCGCGCGCCAGCAGGCGCCCGTGCCACTGAGCGTTATCACCGGCCCTTTTTTCATACGTGGGTTCCGGGAGTCGAACTCGGGCCCTCGCGCTTGCCAGTCAGGCGCTTACGCCGCTGAGCCATCTCACTGGCCCGAGAACAAACTGTTTGATGCACTCAAGACTTTTTTTTAGTTTCAGTTCCATTGATTTCCACTGATTTCTTGTGAACCATTGATTTTTTAGGAAAGTATTACTTAATCTCCACATGTTTGTGTACTTTCAGGTTTTTTTTTTTTTTTTCTGTTTATTTCTAGTTTCATTTTATTATGGTAGGATGCAAAAGATTATTGAATTCTTTCCTACCTATTGATACATGCTTTATGGCCTAAAATATGGCCTATTTTGAAGAAAGTTCTGTGGGCTGCTGAGAAGAATGTATATTCTGCTGTTGTTGGATGAAGCACTCTGTAGATAACTGTTATGTCCATTTGTTATATTCAGTGATTTAAACTCTGAAATTTCTTTGTTGAGTTTTTTTATCTGATGGACCTATTTGTGAGAGCAGTGTATTGAGGTCCACCAATATTATATTGGTATCTGTGTGTCCATTTATGTCAAGTAGTTTTTGTTTTATGAAATTGTACCGGCATTTAAGCAAAAACCATTTGAGTTAGAATTGAATCATACACAAAATGAAGAACATATAGGCTTCCGAGGCTCTTTGTAGATTTAGTTTTACTTTGCTTACTACTTCCTAAAGTTAAGCAAATATATTAAAAACATAAAATGGTGGAATAATGTTCATAGTTATATTTAATGTAGACACTTACCCACAGGAGGCATCTCTTTTTTAGCATTGTGATCATTTCTCATCTTTTCACAATCTTCCATAGTTCTGTCTGAATTTCTTGGTAACTTGTCTTGGGCAACATCTGATAAATTTTCATCTTCAGGCTGTCCTGTATCAGGCTCTTCTTCAACTACATTGGTCTTAAATTTTTTTTCCTACTCTTGCTTTGCTTTTCTGCTCTTCCTTTTGTTTCTAGATGGTCTTTCAGGAGAGGAGGTTTGAGAGGTTATGTGAGGGGGGCAGAGGTATAGAAGAGAAGGAAATATAAGTGGAAAGTGAGAGATTTTATGGATGTTGGAACCAGTATGTCTTTGCCTGCAGAAACCCAATGCTTGAAGACTCAAGAAGCAACCCTTGGTAAGAGAGAACCCAATAGGTCTATGTAAATCACTTTAGAAGTTAAACAGTCCACCCCCATACAAAGGGAATACACACTTAAGCCCACTCCCACATTTTGAGAGTAAGGGAATCTGAGAATGCAAGCAGATCGCCAGATGTCTCACGTGTTGACTGTAGGCAGGTGTGGAGGGAGAGCCAGTGCTCCACCCAATTTCAGTCCTGCTGTCTTCAGTCCACTGTAATCTCAACCTGTTTTTCTCAGGATCCTTGGTATTGCATTTACTTTCCTCCCTCTAGTGGGTATCAGCCTCGGGTTTTCTGCCAGCCATAAACTGTCCTTCTCACACCATGTCTGGAATTGCTCTCTCCCCTTTTTCAGCTGCTCAGATCTCTGCAAAGTCGGTAGCTTCCAGGGGTGAGGGAGAAAGTTTTCCCTGTTCTGGCAGTTTCTCTTCCCACCCCCACTTCCCATTGATCCTAATTGGCACAGGCCTCCGAGTTTATTTCTTATATCTCTCTGTGCCCAGAGCCAGATAGGCCGGAGTCATGGAACTTCGGCTACACTGTGGACAGTAGTGTTTGGGGTGAGTTTTCAGCTGTGGTTGTCCCTTCCCTTCCCTTAAAACTTTTTAGTGTTTCACAGGGTAGCTATGTGTCTGTACCTGGGCTCGACTCTGCACTCACGGACCAGGAATCGGTTTCCTGTTATTATTATGTATTCTGGGCTGTGTCCTGGTGAGTTCCACCAGGGTGTAGGGACTGTAGCGTCTGGAGTGAGTGCCCAGGTGTGGTCACCCCCCCGCCCCACACCTTCTTTCCCTGGAAATTTATGCTTTGTAAAGGGTGGCTAGTTCTCTGGACTTGGATTGGACTTAGTGCCAGTGATTTGGCGGTCTGTTTTTGTTATCACAATCCCAGCAGGGAGACTTCTTGGCTCTCCTGTGCTGCGAACAGCAGTGTCTCTGGACCTGTGCTGGGCGAGGGCCTGAGCTTAATAAGTGACTGCTGCTTATTCTAGCTGTCCCGTTTTCTGTAGTTTAACTGTTCACTGTCCTATTCTGGTGGTCGGTGACTTTATCATCTCCTGTAGCCACGCTCTGACAGGTAGCTGTGGTGCATACCGTGACTCTCTGTATGTGTACGCTGCTTTCTCTACACCACCATGACGGATTTCCTTTTAATTTTTACATTTCTTTTACTCAACATCTTTGTATTGGTGCTTCTATAAGTGAAGTCCTGTGGTTTATAAAAAAAAAAGATTAGAAGAAATGTACTCTGATCTATTATAGTTTAGTAGTGTTCTTTTAAAATAGTATACATAGAAGTTTCTCAGAAATAATTTTGCCCACGCCCACCCTTGTTTTGCATATGAAGAAATTCAGACTCCAAAAGACCTTTTATAAGGCCTTATAATTTAATACATACAGTAGTGTCCTTCATTTTGGATTATAAGTTAATGTGGTTGAGTTATGATTATACAACTCTGCGTTTTGAGTTTTTAGTATATATATTTTAGGGGGCCGTCAAATTAGTTGCCCTGCTGTAATTTTCTGATACTGTTACTGTTATAAATAGGAGTGATGAGCTGAAAAGGGAGGGTGGGATTTGTAAGATTCAGGGAAAATTGAGACATGTGAACTGCTTTTAAAATAGATACATAGATTTTTTTTTTCCACTATAAAAAAGTAAAACTTTTTTCGAGCTGTTAAAACAATATGTATCCTGTTTTAGTCCCATTGTTAGGCATACAGCAGCGGCTCCATCTCATTCGTCTCCTCCAAATGATACAAAGTTGTTAGAAGATGAATTTATAATTGATGAGTCCGATAGAAGTTTTGCCCATCAATCTTGGATTACAATACCAAAAAAGGGTAGATCTTTGAACCAACATACAGTGTCCTCTGCTGAGAGCACTGCAGTCCTTCAAGGTAAGAAGGCAAGAGAACATCAGAGTGTATCACCTATGACTCTGACAAGTGACAAACATTTACATAAAGCTCACCCAGAAGAGAAATCTGAGCCCTCTAGTGAACAAAAACCAAATACAAGTTGTGTTTTGATAGATGAATTGGAAAATAATCATAGATCTATAAAAATGTATTCTGAGAAAGCTGAAAGACCATCTATAAACAAAAGGAAGAGCAGAAAAGCAAAGCAAGAACAGAAAAAAAAATTTAAGACCAATGTAGTTGAAGAAGAGCCTGATACAGGACAGCCTGAAGATGAAAATATATCAGATGTTGCCCAAGACAAGTTACCAAGAAATTCAGACAGAACTATGGAAGATTGTGAAAAGATGAGAAATGATCACAATGCTAAAAAAGAGATGCCTCCTGTGGGTAAGTGTTTACATTAAATATAACTATGAACATTATTCCACCATTTTATGTTTTTAATATATTTGCTTAACTTTAGGAAGTAGTAAGCAAAGTAAAACTAAATCTACAAAGAGCCTCGGAAGCCTATAGGTTCTTCATTTTGTGTATGATTCACTTCTCACTCAAATGGTTTTTGCTTAAATGCCGAGTTGACAGCACACGTAGAGGGAAATGGAAAGGGGAAGATGAGTAAACCAGTGAGTGATCAAAATATGAGTAAGACACCATCATAAATTCTTTTTTTTTTTTTTTTTTTTTGTGGGTACTGGGGGTTGACATCAGGACCTTGCGCGCCAGCAGGTGCCCGTGCCACTGAACGATATCACCGGCCCTTTTTTCGTATGTGGGTTCTGGGAGTCAAACTCAGGACCTCGCGCTTGCCAGGCAAGCACTTAGGCCGCTGAGCCATCTCACCGGCTCCATAAATTCTTTAAGGTTATTAAAATATAAAGAAAAAACTCAGGCTATTTATATGCACAGGATTAAAGTAGAAGCACAGATAACAGTTATCTAAACAATATATTATAGGTATTTATATCTTGGGTGAACATATAATTTATCATCCCAATCAGGACTTTTAAGAATGAGAGCATCAAGACAAAAGCATAATCTGGGATTGTCCCAGGCTAACCTAGGCTGTGGCTAGCTCTCTTTGTACCATCATTGTATAATTGATTATGATTTGTTACAAAGAAAGGTCAGTTTATGTTCTTTGTATTTTTCAGTTAATAGAAAAATTATTCTTATTCATTGCTTTTTTTTTTTATTTTTTTTTATTTTGGTACTGGGACTCAAACTCAGAACCTCATGGTTGCCAGGCAGGTGCTGTACCACTGAGCTATATCCCTGGCCCCCAGAAAAATTATTCTTATAGAAAGAATTCTCTTCAGAATAGGTAATGACACAGAAAACACTTATGAAAAGTGTTAGGCACTTTATATATGTGTGTAATATAAATTAACCTTTTGACAGTCCTGTATGGTAGGAGATAACACTCAAAGGAGATTAAAAGAAAAAAAGAGAAGGTCCAGGATATGTGCTGTGTAAAGTTCATAAAACTATTACCTAGGTAGAAAATGTTTTTGACTACAATTGAATGTATACATGAGGGTTTTAGATGATTACACTGTATTACTAATTGAGAGGAGAGGGCCGGTGAGATGGCTCAGCGGCTTAAGCGCCTGCCGGGCAAGCGCGAGGGCCCGAGTTCGACTCCCGGAACCCACATACGAAAAAGGGGCCGGTGATATCGCTCAGTGGCACGGGTGCCTGCTGGCGCGCGAGGTCCTGAGGTCGACCCCCCGGTACCCACCAAAAAAAAAAAAAACAAAACTAATTGAGAGGAGAGAAAGAATACAGAGTATTTAAAAAAATTTTTTTTAATAAATTCTACTTTAGTTATTACATTTTAAAAAACTCTCTTTTGGTTTAGTATGTAAAATAGACTGTATGTTGCCTAAAGTAATAGTTGATGGACTTCAGTTTTGTCTGTGTGCCTGTCCTTATTTTGCTTAAAATAGAGGGGAAGAGCCACCTTTTTTCTGTTTTGAGGAAGTCTTCTGTAAATGTCTTCCTTGTCCCATATTCTGTGAATTGGATTATTTTTTTTATCTGCTTTCTTTAGTTTTTAATTAGTTGTTGGCTAAGTTTAAGAAACTATAACATACAGAATCTGACTAGTGTGAGGGTGTGGTTACAAGAAAATTTTTTTCTTGCTGTCCTTGAGCAGAATGTGAATTCATAAAATTTGAAGGTAACAAAATTTTGATGAATCCATGTCTTAAGAAAAAGATACTACATGAAGGATGTATACTTGAAGGATGCTGTCTTGTAAATACTAAACATTTATTGAGTACCTTCTGTATTATGCACACGAATTTTCAAGTTCTTTAGATTGGTTAGTAAGTATAATGTTCTGATTAATTACTGTACTGTATCAGCTGTGCTATTTTAGTGTTGTAACAAAATACCACAAATGTAGTGACTTAAAGCAACACTTTTTTTTTTTTTTTTTTTTGTGGGTACCGGGGGTCGACCTCAGGGCCTCGCACTTGACAGCAGGTGCCCGTGCCGCTGAGGGATATCAGCGGCCCTTTTCTCGTATGTGGGTTCTGGGAGTTGAACTCGGGCCCTCGCGCTTGCCGGGCAGGCGCTTACGCCACTGAGCCATCTCACCGGCCCATGGTTTTTATCTTACAGTTCTATAGGTCAGAAGTTTCACTGGGCTAAAAGCAATGTGTTGGCAGAGCCACATTTCTTTCTGGTAGCTCCACTAGAAAAACTGTTCCTTGCCTTTTCCAGTGTCTTGAAGCCATCTGTATTCCTTGACTTGTGTCCTTCTCCATCAACAAAGCTAGCATTTCGGGCTTCTTATGTTTCAAATTTCTCTTGCCTCTTCTTCCATCATTTCGTATCTCTCTGACCACAGCTTTTAAGGAGATATGGCTTGGTCCAATCTGGATAATCCAAAGCAGTCTCATTTGAAGGTTTATGATTTAGTCTCAGTTTTAATCTCCTCTTCCAAAAATTACACTGAAAAAATATCATTAATTATTTCAAAATGGAAAGTACTAATTACCTATTTTAACTCAGGACATTGGTATGTAGTAAGAGGAATAATATTTTTTTCTTTCCAAATACATTTTTGTTTGTTTGTTTTTTGGTTTAGGAGTATGTAAGGGTTACCAAACAACTGGAAAAATTTGCATTTAATTGACACAAAATTAGAAGTCTTTTGAAAACATGTGACTTTATAAGAGATAAAAAGCCTACAGGATAAGTTTTTAAAGTCTTCATGAATTTTTTTGACAACTCATTATCGAGATTTTAAATTTTCTTAAATTTAGGTTTTTATGTCTTTCTTTATTATAGAAAATATGAAAACAAAGTGTAGAACTAAAAAAGATAAGAAAGAATCCAGAAAGCAGCATTTTTCCAGTGAGTCTAAGAGGAAAAAACTTGTACCTGAAGAAGCGACTTTGACTGTCACAAGAAGTCGCAGAATTTCCAGGCGTCCATCTGATTGGTGGGTGGTACATTCAGAGGAAAGTAAGTGTTATTTAAACTGTGTTCACTGAGTGGTCCCCAAAAATCATGTTTGAACAAGTTTATGTTTGACTTATATTGCTGTTATACAGAAAAACCTCATGAGGACAGAGTTAAATGGGTCATCAAGAGAAATATTAAATCCATCATAATGATAATGCTCTGACATATAGTGTTGCGGGTGTATGGATACTGCAGCGGAAAAGGAAACTCAAAAACCAGAGGTCCTTGCTTTCATGGAACTTACATTCTAATGGGAGAAGATAAAGATTCATGTGTTGATAGATAATAAGAAAAATAAAATAATGGATAGAAATGGGAAGGAGATGACAGGAGTGGGTGTGGATAAGACGTTAGAGAGGGATATTATTTTTATAATAGGTAATATGATAGCCTATTGTGATCTTTCAGAACCCATGTAGGAATAAATTAGGGAGGGAGCCATACAGACAGCTAAGAGTCCATACCAAGGCAGTAGTGTGTGTAAGTGTCCTAGTGGAGGAGAATAGTGTGACATGAGCAGAGTGCATCACAGAAGGTAAATTCTGACAGGCAGGCCATGGTGAAGAGTCGATAACGACAGTGGGTAAGGGACGTCGGCCTGGGGAGAAGTGGAAGCATGTGACTGGTTTTAGGAGGTTGGTGAAGGTAATAGCAATAATTGGATTCAGGATTAATTTTTCAAGAGTGTAAAAGGAGGGAGTACTGATGGGTTGGAAGGAGAGAAAGACAGCCTGGGATCACTCACAGGTTTGTTTATTTTTGAGTTTTTGAGACAGTCTCATGTAGTTCAGGCTGCCCTTGAACTCACTGTGTAACCCAGTGGCCTTGAACTCAAGCAATTTCTGCTTCAGCCTCCCAACTGCTGGGATTACAAGCATATGCCACAATACCCAGGATCTTTATTTGTTCTTGAAAGAAAAAGATTTGGGAAACATTGAAAAATTTCAGGCTTTTTTATGTTAAATAACAAAGTGGATGTATTGAGGAGGTCTTCAGATCAGCAGTAAGAGACTAGTACAAATACAGCACTACATATGTGAGGACTTGTTGCTATGAATTATTGAGTCATAGGAACAATTGTTGAATTATCGGGATCCTTAATTGATAGCAGTTATTACTTACCTACTGCAGGCTTCCTTGGATTTTGGACTCAAATCCGAGTTCAGATTATGACTCCTCCCATTGGGTAATTTTTTTCTTTAGTTTTTCACTAATCCCTTTCCTCCTCCTTTGAGTTTTTACAAAGATTATATGCCATTAATATATGTAGTAAATTGAAATGTTGACTGCCACTACTATTACTGCTTTGGGGAGCTCACTTTTTTTCCTCCAAGTTGCCTGAAACACTTGGGTAATAAAAATCTTAGAGAGGTTGGATAAACGTGCTGGAACTCTGAAACTTAGCAAAAAAGCCTTCCATAACGGTCCTGGAATACGTGTTGGATTTCTGACCAAGTTAAGAGTCACAAAAATAGGGGAATGTTCATAGTTCATACAGTCCAGACTCCTTCAGCAGATGGAAAAAGAAACAAATCTGAAGTCCAGAAAAACAACATGATACTGTCCCTAAAGTGCGTGTAATACATACATGGCACTGCCGCCCTTTCGTATATATAAATATAAAGTTATTAAGTGCTTGTGAGGCAGGAATGGTATTCAGGGCCAGGACTAGTATAATACAAATGAAGCAGTATAGCAGAAAAACTTTAGGAGTCACTTTGTTTCAGGGTTCTGTGAGTTCAGGCTCTTACTTGCATGACCCTGGAAGTGAGTGCTTCATTAAAATTTTCACCAGAGTCTACTTTTTTGCCTTACAACAGTTACGCTGCTGTTGTTAGGCATTATGAACATGATAGGTAAAACACTGGTCAGTTCCTTAGTCTCAAGAAATTGTCATTCTGCTGAAGGAGAGGGATAGACATAACCAGTCAGATGTGTGATGAACATTATGAGAACTGAGAGAGAGCGCTAGCCTAACACTTGGGGATTAGAGACTTCTCAAAGGATGAATTAGGAGCTACCTAATTGTGCGGTAGGAGGAGAAAGGATGGCATGGCTCAAGGAGAAGTGAGAAGTAGCATGTGCAAGTTTGGTCTTTATTTTATTTTTTTTCCTGTAGTATGCCTCAATTACCTGGAGGGCTTTTTTTTTTTTTTTTTTGTGGGTACCAGGGGTCGACCTCAGGACCTCGCGCGCCAGCAGGCGCCCGTGCCGCTGAGCAATATCACTGGCCCTTTTTTCGTATGTGGGTACCAGGAGTCGAACCCAGGACCTCGCGCTTGCCAGGCGGGCACTTAGGCCGCTGAGCTATCTCACCGGCCCCTGAGAATTTATATTTTGAACAGGTGCTGAACAGATATGCCAGGCTGAACTTAATACTAGTCTAAGGAGTGTCTTTTGAGAACCAGTGCTTTAGAAAAAGTGCCAATAATTCATTACTGCTGGCTTTTTGGTTTCTTTGGAAGGGGATGTAAGAGTGGCTGTTAATGAGATAAGCAAACTGCTGACAGGCAGGAGGGTGAAAGCACAATTGAGAAGTAGGACTAAAGCACCTAGGGATTGATCTGTTAGTAGGAGCAAGAGTTTTAGATGACTCAGATTTCTGATTTAGGCACCTGGACAGTTTTACTGTTCATTAAGATTGGAAGTAAAGCAAGAGAGACAGATTTAGGGAAGAGTGGTGGGTGGGTATTAGTTGGTATTGGCGTAAAGATACTAATTAAAGCTATTAGGAGATGGGTCCTTCAGAGACTGTACATAGGGTGAAAAGTGGAAGCTGGAACCTTGAGGAACATCAGGATCTTAAGGATGATCGGAAGAGTAGTGGTAGACTCAGAGGGTTGTTTGAGAAGATTTTGATGGATTTAAAGGGTCTGGTGCATGTCTCTCTAAATTGAATTTAAAGAATTTTAAACCAAAGTGAAAACGTTTAGCGTGTGAAATTGATCCGTGTGTGTATTTATAATTGGTGGTACCTTGGTTCATGAACACTTTTGTTTGCAAACAATTTGGCTTGCAAACAAGTGTCTGGCAAAATTTTGTTTTTGTTTGCAAACTCTGCCTCAGGTGACAGACATGACTGCGGCCATCTTACCACACAAACACAAACGGGCCCATCTTTTCCAAAATTGTAGAACAAAGTTTGTGAACCAGGATACCACTGTAAATATTAATGATGTTATTTACTGAGCCAGATTATCTGGAAAATGTTATAGTAACTTTAAATTATGATTGAATCATCCAGGTCCTGTTCATAGCAATTCATTAAGAAATGATATATCAGTGTATCACAACAATAGCCAAAAACCTGCTAAGAAAAGAAATCAGTCATCTAAGAATGTTGTGAAAAAAACTGTTCCATCAAAAAGGCAGAAGACATCTACTCAGGGAAGCTCAAGAGAACAAAAGTTTTTAAATGTTAAAGGTTCTAGAGGTGTCATCGACCGTGATGAAGTTTCCAGTTGTCCCCAGAATGAGCCATTGGAAAGTGACAAGACAGACGTGACTAAGAAAAAAAATGTTGATTCTTCCGGGTAATGTTCATTATGTGTTCAATGTAGTTATTTTCATTGTTTAGCGTTTAAGAGCTAGTCTGTTACTTAATCATTCACAGAGAGTATTAGCATGAAAGACTCTGCACTGTAACAAACTGTTATTAAATCTAGGCTCAGGATTAGCTGGGTGGCACCCAGGCAAAGTACTACTCTGAACTTGTTACCACATATTAAAATGGGGGATAATATGTAAGCACATAAGATTGTGAGTATCAAAAAATATGAGCATTGTTGCCTGAGTTGCTTCCTTTTTTAAAAAATTGTGGTAAAAGATACACAGCATAAAATTAATTGTCATAGTAATTTTAAGTATAAATTTAAAATTTCTTTTTAAAATGGTACTAATGCATTACTGATATTAATTCCTAATTAGTAATTAGGGGGCTTATCAATAATTTTCCTCTTAATAGTTAACATTTTTTTTACTATGTACCAATTATTTTTAAGGGATTCTCATCAATCCTAACAACCTGTTGAGCTCATGTTTTTATGCATTCCTGTTTTTTGCTATAGCATGTATTCAGAAAAATATTTGAGAACACTGTATGCTAGAAACAGCAAGATAGGGCCGGTGAGATGGCTCAGCGGCGTAAGCGCCTGCCCGGCAAGCACGAGGGCCTGAGTTCGACTCCCGGAACCCATAGACGAAAAAAGGGCCGGTGATATTGCTCAGCGGCACGGGCGCCTGCTGGTGCGCGAGGTCCTGAGGTCAACCCCTGGTACCCACAAAAAAAAATAGAAACAGCAAGGTGCTAAGGATGTACTGAAATAAATTATTAGAATGTCCTAAAATATATTTGTATGTTATCATGGTGCCTAGAAAATTCCATATACTTCCTAAGATTTTAGGTTTTTATGACCATTTTTCATACCTAAAAGAAATGATGGATTTGGTTTGCGAGTATTTTGCTGAGGCTTTTTGGTCTGTGCATGCTCTCCTTGCAATATCTTTGTCCAGTTTTGGTATAAAAGTAATACTGCCTTTGTAAAATGAGCTGGGAAATATTTTTTCTTTTCTTTTGGAAGAATTTAAGAATTTATATTAATTCTTTGAATGCTTGATAGAATTCAGTGGTGGAGCCGTTTGGGGAGCTTTTCTTTGTGGGGAGACTTTTAATTACCAGATCATAAATCTTTTCAGCCTATTTCTTTTTTTGGGGGGGTACCGGGGGTCGACCTCAGGACCTCTCGCGCCAGCAGGCGCCCGTGCCGCTGAGCGATATCACCGGCCCTTTTTTCGTATGCGGGTTCCGGGAGTCGAACTCGGGCCCTCGCGCTTGCCAGGCAGGCGCTTACGCCGCTGAGCTGTCTCACCAGCCTCCAGTCTATTTCTTAAAATCACTTTTTTGTGGGTTTTTAGGATTTGTTCATTTCATCTGAGTTATCTTTGCTGGTATACAGTTGTTCATAGCGTTCTCTTACAATCATTTTTATTTCTTTTGACTCTGATGGTACAGGACTCAGAAGTATACTAAAACCTCCAAAATTAAATTCTCTAAAGGGATAGTATATCCTGTTTGCATATATAAGGGGCAAACTGATGATCTGGGCACTACCAGAGAAATGAACTGGGTCCTTTTAAGGGCCCTACTGTCCTCTCAAATAGGCTGACTAGGAATGTTAAAGAAAACAGTTTTACCAGTAAACTATGGTAGATTAACTGAATAGTATACACCATAAGCTGCCTACAGGTCATATCTCCTGTTGCCCTTCCTTTATTATTCCCTTCTTCTTTAGACCAGGTTTGCACCATCTCCCTGATCAAAATTTTTCAAATTAGTAATCTTGGTAGCTCCTAGAATCTGTTTTCTTTCCTGAGCCAGGTGTTAAGTTTTAGGTCATGAACGTAGTCAGCTGATACTCATTCTAGCCAATATTATATTGTTTATATACCCACTTGTGTATTGTTTCTCAAAGAATTTTTTTTTGAAGAATTATAAACAGTTTTAAACTTCTCGTATCGATAGAACAACAGGACTCTCCAAAGATCGAGATGGTATTATGTCCACACAGAATGTTCACCTAAAGTCTCAGACCAGTGAAGATACATGCAAGACACCAGTAGAGACTAATTTGGATTCTGGAGAGTCTAAAACTTCAGTTTTGGAAGAAAGGTATGCATGAATTCAAAAGATAATAGGATTTATTGACTATAGTAATTACCCATTGTTATGTGACAGATTGCCCCAAAACTCAATTTTAATTCTGTTATTGGCTTCCAGACACTTATTGTTCCATAGTTACTATGGTCAGAAACCTGGAAGAGGTTTAGCTAGCACTTCTGGATTCAAGATTCTTAGGAGGTAGCAGTTAAGATGTCTTTCCAGTTTATACTCCTTTGAAGGTTTGAGTGGAGCTGACAGGTCCACTTTATAAGATTTCACTCGAGTGGCTGTTGGTTGAAGGCCCCAGTTGTTTCCTACAGCCAACAGACCTTAGTATTTTGCTGTGTGGTCCTTTCCATGGGGCTGCTCAGTGTGGAGATGGCTTCCCACAATGCAAGTAATCTCAGAAGAAAGCTTAACTGGGATGGAGGTTGCAGGGTGTCTTAGTGACTTAATCTATGAAGTCGTACAGCCACTTCTTCTGTATTCTGTTCATTAAGTCACCAGAAATCCATACATATCTTAAGTGAGAGGAATTAGGTTCCATGTCTTAAAAGGACGGATATCAAGGAATTTATGGATGTATTGTTAAAACATCCACTAACTCAACACGCAAGTCAGGTTAGCCTATGTATATTTTATCTGAAATTATAAAACCTTTTAAAATGAATGAATGAATGATAAATTATAGCAAATTCTAAGACTTAACTGATGATTAAGGTCTCTTTACTATTTTGGGGTTGTGGGCAATCCTATCCTAGATTCATAGTAGGGAGAGAGGATCTAGGACTGGGATAAGTTGAATCATCTCTGATAATTCGTGGATGACATTTTAAATTCCATTTGGTGTGTGCTGTAGCTTTTTGTAAGGTTAAGATGTGCTGATTTTTCATTTTTTCCTATAATATGATTGTTACTGTCATTGGAATTGACTATATAACTTATCCGTGAGTTTAGTTTAAAATGTTATAAATTTAGTATTTATCATGTTTGGCCATCAGTTATTATATTAAGTTTTAGTCTTTGTATTATGCAGCAAGTAAGTATATTCTTGGTGACCTGTAACATCACTGTTGGTTTTATAAGAAAACTATGACAGTTTAGTAAAAAAAATGATCATTAAGCTTAGATACATTAGATATGAATATTAAAAAAAACACAATTTTTTTTTTAAGTGGACCTTCTAGGCTCAAGAATTATTTAATGTCTGGAAAGAATGAATCTGATGTGAATAATGAGGTTCAGGAAAGTTTAGGTAAGTTACTGTTTGTTTTCTACTGTCTTGATTTTTGTGGCATTATGGGTATGAAGTAAGATGTGCTGTTTTTTTTTTTTTTTTTTTTTTGTGGGTACCGGGGGAACGACCTCAGGACCTCACGCGCCAACAGGCGCCCGTGCCGCTGAGCGATATCACCGGCCCCTTTTTCGTATGTGGGATCCGGGAGTCGAACCCGGGCCTTCGCGCTTGCAAGGCAGGCGCTTAAGCCGCTGAGCTGTCTCACCGGCCCAAGATGTGCTGTTTTACTTTTTTAATTTTCACTGATGGCAAATGTGTGTACTCCTTAGCTTACTAAACCGATTTGTAAGTAAAAGAGAGAAAGAAAATGAATTACAGTTCTCTTTTTAAGTAGGGCATAGAGAAATATTAGTGCTCAAGGTATCTCTTCCAGGATTTAAAAATGTTTTGCTGATGAAGGGATAAATGAAGCAAGATTAACCATCTATTTATGATTACTGAAGCTGAGTGATGAATGTATTGCATTTATTATACTTTTTTCTCTCATTTTGAATAGTTTAGAGACTTCCCAGGCTGAAATTTTTTAAAAGGCCTCTTACAGAGAGTTTCATAATTTTTTTTCGTGCCCCTAAAGAATGTGTGCTTAAGTATAATCTATAGTACTGCTTTTTTCTCTCCTTGGTTCACTAATTCTTTTTTCTTTTTTAGTTATTTTTCCCCTGACTTTAGATTTCAGTATTTTTCTCTTTTTGTATCAATACATATATATTAATTAATATTATTATCACTTTATCAATAATTTTGTAGAGAAGAAGCAGTGACTTTTCCAGAGTACAGTTTTGGCTTTATTTTGTAGGTTTTACTATGTAGTGTGGTTGGACTGTGCTCTTAAGTTATAATAATTTTTTCTTTGACCCAGGAGTTACTTAAAGAGTACATAGTCAGGATTTCAGTGCCAGCATCAGGGTCCTGGGATTAAATCCAGCTCTACATTTACTAGCTATCTTACCTCAAGGAAGGCATGTCGATGTTAACTTCAGATTCCTTATCTGTAAAATGGGGATATGAATTCCAGTCCCATAGGTCAATATATTTGGTGTATATTAAATTCTCAGTGTTGACTGTTATCCTAAGAAGTTGTGTTTTGTTTTTTTGTTAATGTTTTCTGGTTTCCTTTTATTGTTCTGGAGAACTTTGCCTGTATTATTTATTGCTTGAATATATTAAGTTTGTGTGTGTGTGTGTGTGTTCATGTTCTAGTGTAAGCTTAGTTTTTATAATTTTTCCATAGATATTTTTTAAAAAGAGCATATTTTGTATTTAGAAAATATATACCTGCTCAGTATTTTGCTGATCATATGTGAACGTATTTTTTGGGTAAACTTTGAATATTTATAGAATCCTTAAATGTTTGTGGGAGATTTTCGAATACTACTATGTATTCTTTAGGGGTTAGGGATATGACATTGGGTAAATGTGGCTTTTCCTAGAGCTCGCTTTCTGGAAGGGGCAGGATGGCAGATAGTATAAAGAGAGTATAGTTTTTGATTTATTGAATGTGGAGCATAGGAAGACAAAACGGGATTGGGAGAAGAAGTTGGAGGTTATATGTTTTGGTTGATGGGCAAGGGGGCCTCAGTGGAGAGTTGATTGTTTGAGCGAAGATATGAACTAGCTGAGAAACAAACCAGTAGCTGTTCAAGTAAATAGAGTCCTGGAGGAAAGATTAAGGGAAAAGGTTCTGATGTGGTAATAGTCTGTCCTGGTCAAGGAACACCAATTTGGCTAGATCCTTGAGCAGAGAAGACAGGGAGAGAGTATCAGGAGATGATGTCACAGAGGAACAGAATCGCTCAGGGGTTCAGAGGCTGTTGTAAGGAGTTTTGGCTTTGCTAACTAAGAGACATGGGAAGCCATTGGAGGATTTTGAGTAGAGATAAGAAACAATCTAACTGGTATTAACAGAATCAAATGCAGCTGCTGCTAGGAGTGCATTAATAGGGTTGAGAGGGCAGGGGAAGTTTGGAAGCAGGGAGATTACTTGGTGAGACTTTGGAATAATTGTGGTGCGAGCTAGTGGCTTGGACCGGGTTGGTAACAGAAGATGGAAGGAGCAGTGGTGAGTTTTAGGATTTTTTTTTTTTTTTGAGACAGGGTCCACCTATGTAACCCAGGCTAGCCTCAGACTCATGGCAATCCTCCTGCCTCAGCCTCCCCAGTGCTGGGATTACAGGTGTATGCCACCATGCTCCACCCAAGTTTTAGGAATTTTTAGAGGTAGAGTCAGCAGGATTTCCTGATGAGTGGGTAGGAGAAGGAGGTGCCAGGGACAGCTTGGGAAATGGCGTTGTCATTATTTGATTTGGAGACTATTAGGGAAGGAGCACACTTTGGTGGAAAAGAACAGACATGTGGATTTGGACATGCTGAGCTTAATATTACTGTGACTGTACCCTTCCTTCGGACTTGAGATCTGTTCGGATTGCTAGAAATCTACTGCAACTGTCCATTTGGTTTTCCTGGCATTTAAATATTTCTTATGTATATTGCAGTGCTCCTGCTTTGGTCAAATTTTTCTTGTTCCAATAAATGCTTCTTATTTTGTAGTCTGTCTTAACAAATAATGTTATCACCTCTACTTTTTTTGATTGGTTTTCTTGTGTTTTTCATCCTTTAATTTAAACTTACTAAGAGAACTGAAAGTGGCTTAGAAACAGCATGACTAAATTGCTATTTTTTTACTTGCTAATTGTCATATACACATGTATTGTCAACAAACATGTATTACTTTTTAAGGTTAGTAGATATTCTCATGTGCTAGCGGGGACTCAGAATCTTTTTTTTTTTTTTTTAAACACAGCAAACCATTATTCAATAGAAAATAATGTTGAGTCATGATCTCTTCCTTTTTTTTTGCTTCATGATGCATAATGGTTATGAATAGAAATTTGAAGTCCATCTAATTTCCTTTTTCCTTTATAGGTAACCAGTTTTCTGTCATCTTCAAGCTTAGTAGGATTCTCTAATCTTGAAATTCAGGAGTTGTTGGTGTTGATTGCTTTTAAAAATTACTATTTTTTTTTTTTTTTTTTTGTGGGTACCGGGGGGTCGACCTCAGGACCTCGCACACCAACAGGCGCCCGTGCCGCTGAGCGATATCACCGGCCCCTTTTTTGTATGTGGGTTCCGGGAGTCGAACTCGGGCCCTCGCGCTTGCAAGGCAGGCGCTTAAACCGCTGAGCCATCTCACCGGCCCAAAGTTACTATTTTTTGAGACAGGGTCTTGTTTTAGTAATTCAGGCTGGCCTTGAACTCACTGTGTAGCCCAGGCTAGCTTTGAACTTGTGATCCTCCTGCTTAAGCCTCCTGAGTGCTGAGATTACATACATGCACCACCACAACTGGCTAAAAAAATTATTTTTTAATAATTTCAAACATACACAGAAATCCTGTTCCCTCTTCATTCAGATTCCACAAACATTGTTCTGTTCCCTCTTGTCTAGTCTCTCTCTATATTTGTATGTTTATTGTCATTCATCTTCTTCTGAACTGTTTGAGAGCAAGTTGCAGTTATGTGTTATTTTCTCTTAAATACCCCAAAAAATATTTCAGCGAAGCAAGGACGTGACCGGCCTCCAGCTTTTCATATCAGGAATGAACATGAATAGAACACTGCTGTCCATTCAGAGTCCATTTAAATCTCACTAGCAGTTCCTTTTCCTCTGTGGTTCAAGATCCAGTCCTCAATCATAGATTGCATTTAACTCTGTTTCCTTCAATATGGAACATTTCTTTAGTCTTTTCCTAACTAACCTACCCTTGACATTTTTAAAGAATACAAACAAGAAAGCCCCCCACATTTGGAAGACCTTGGTTTAATTGCCAGTATCACTAAATAAATAAATAAATAAATACCACTTTTCTCTTTTGTAATTTTTGTGGAGTGATACTATTTCAACAGTATAATCTGTTCCTTGTCAAACCTCCCTTTACCAACCTTAGCATCTGTTGAAGACTCCCACTTGTCATCAACCACTCATGATGGTAGTAAATTATTTTCTCTTTTCTTAATTTCTTCTCCATTAATTAGATGGCAGTCTACTGTAAGAAACAGTTTCCCACCCTTCCCTATGTATTCATCATTTATTTGTACGGATCTGTGTGGATGACAGGGCTCATATTTTATTCCATGGGATTGTTATCTGTCACGCATTCTCATATTCGAACTGTTGATAGAGCTGGCCATTTGGGGTTCTTTTCAACCAGACCATGTGTGCTTTTGTTGTGATTCTGTCATTGTATGAATAGTATCTTCTTTGGTGGGGACATAAAAATGTTCCAAATTCCTTCTCCTGCCCCACCTCTGGAATAAATTATTTCTCTTAAGAAATCTGGTTCTTTTTAGTGGAAGATGGCATTTAAAATCCCAGTGCTTCTTGTTACCAGAATATTCTTGCTTCAAGGCTCTCCTAGTCGACAGAGATAGGATATAGACACTCACAAGAGAAGCACACCCCATATGTAATATGGGCTTCTGTATCTATTTCTGTATTGAAATGTAGAACTGTGAATTCCCACTAATGCCTGCAGTCCCAGTCCAACACAGACTTTTCCATTTTTGTAATACTCTTCTAAATAATAAGAAAACTGGCTCTCGTCCTCAGTACGTTTTCTTATTTCTGTGGTTCCTTCTGCACTCCACCAGCTGCCTCCAAGGCCCACTGCTACGGGAAAGCTTTCAACAAAGGTGAGACCTGTAGTTGTTCTAATGGAGACTGCATAGGAGATTAGGTTGTGGGGCAGGGGTGTTAACAGCTGTATTGCGATAGACTGTCACACATGCAGTTAACCTGTTTATAGTAGTATACGAGTCTGTGGTGTGCAGTCCTCACCAGTCAGTTTTAGAACATTTTTATTTCACCACCCGAAAGAAACCTCATACCTTTTAGCAGTCACATTTCATTCTCTTCTCTCCAGGCCTAGGCAACCATTCTCTACTTTTATTCTTTACAGATTTACCTATTTTCTCACAGGGGAATTTTATTTTATGATCTCCAGGTTTTCTTCCAGTCCAGAAACTTTATAAAGTATTTAATTCAGTCATTCTTAACAGTGTTTTGCTTTCATGGTCTCCTTTGAGAATATGATGAAAATTCAGACCAGCTTTTCAGGAAAATGAATATATTACATGCAACATAGCTGGCTCATGGACATGAAGGGTTCTAGTTACATCTTGTTATATAACTGACCTGCCTAGAACTTACCAGTTTAATATGACTATATTGATTTGTCTTGTATGGTTCTGTACATTGACTTGACTTGGCTAGGTGCTTCTTACTTGGGGTGCTTTTATGATTTTATAGTTAGATGAAGGCTGCAGGACTAACTAGAGTCAGGCTGGACATCCGGGGTGACTTCTTCCCTTCTGTATATGGTACCTGCTGGAATGGTGAGGGCTGGTCCAACATCTCTTTTCCTCCACAGGGCCCTTCCATGGGGTCATTTTGGGTTGTCACAGCATGTCAGTCTTGGGTTGTCAGTCTTCATATATCGCTGTTGTCTTCCTCCAAAGTGAGATCCTCACTGGGACACACATATCTTACTAGGATTTAAGACTTAGCCTTGGACTTAGCCTAGTCATTGGTAGAGTCTATTACTCAGGCAGATCACTAAGGCCAGTAAAGATTCAAGAAGGAAATGGAACCCTACTTTTTGATAAAGAGCACTTGTGCATAGGAAGCAAAAGAATGCATGACAGGGCCGGTGATATTGCTCAGTGGCATGGGCGCCTGCTGGCGCGCGAGGTCCTGAGTTCGACCCCCGGTACCCACACACACAAAAAAAGAATGACAGCTATCTTTAATGGTATTTATAACACATAAAGTTGAGAACCCCTGAGCTCTTTGGCACACTGCAAATAAATTCATCACATTTATACTGTTTTAGGACTTCAAGGAGAAAGTTTGCAGATTGATCATAGATTACTAACATATTCATTATTATGTGCTGAATTTTTTCCTACAGTGTCTTATTCCCCCATCCATGAGCAATGGAAAACCTGTCTGCTCTTTGTTATCTTTTTTTAATAATTATAATCTTTAAATATGTTCATTACAGCAAATTCTAGAGAAATGTTACACTGTTTTTCCTTAGTTTTTATTTCTTTGCATTGAACAAAGAACAATAAAACATATTGTCAGGTCAAATGTTATTTAAAATACTTACACTGAAGTTGAGCAAGTGACAACTTTTAAGTCAGTATGGAATTAATAGCTGCTGCTCATGGTATTATCTTTTGCATTTTGTAGACAATTCAAGAGTAAAAAGATCTGAAGTGGCACCAAGGAATAAAGTTCATTACAAATTAGGTAAATAATTAACTAATTTATAATTTTTCTTATATTTTTTCTTGTAATATTTCCATTGAGGCAAATGCTATTAAATCTGTTTTTAAATGTAACTTATTAATATTATTTGAATTAATTGATAGATGAATTAAAATTATATATGTAAAATTGCATACTTAATTCTTATGAATTTCGTAGTAAATTGAATTTCATACCAAGTCAGTCTGTGGTCCACTTACAATCCTTTTGCTATGCACCATGGTAGATCTTACCTAAACAAAGATGTTAGGGTAGAGAATTATCTCAAAGAAAATAGAACTGCTAGATGTGTCTATGTCTTTTTCCACTTTCATCCAGGTCACTCCTAACCAGAGCTGTAGATATCTAGAATGGTAAGTAGGCAAAACTGTAAGCAGTGGAGCCCGTGAGAAGATCGATGTGAGGGTTAAAAATCCGTAGTTCACCAAAAGGCACTTGCCAGTCAAGTTTCAGGGGGCCTTCCACCTTTGCATGATCTTGGAGTGGCTTTCTGTGTTATCTAGAAAGCTGTTTACATATAATAATGTAAGCACGGAAATGATACCATTACCATTGACATAGTCTCTTGATTAGAATGAAATTGATGGTCCTACCTGCACTCTAGTGAAGGGCTTATGTAAGGGTGTAACTCATTACTTTAGGGTGTGTCTACCGTGTACTGCTAATATGTTTACAACTTTGTAAGTGCTTAAGTAAGGATTTTTATAATAATACCTTGGAATCTATAGAGTACTTAAAACTTGGTATGGAGGGGAGGGAAGTAGGGGAATAGGGGCGGTAATGAAGGTGGTCTAAATGGAGAGGAAGGATCAAGTGGCTCAGTAAGGGCTTTCGTGTGTGTGCGTGTGCTGGTGATTGACCTAGGACCTTGCACATGCTGGCATAAATCTTACCACTCGGCTACATCCCCATCCTCAGGGCTATCACTCTGACATAATCATGGAGAAATGAAAGTTTAGTTTTCGAGGGTCAGAAGTAGAAAAGTAACCAATAGTAGAGTGAAAACCAGAACAAATCTTTGAAATGACCAAGAAGAGACTGGAGAACAAATGGTCATTCAACTAATAAAAGTGAAGAGAAAGAAAACTCGTAGATGTAAAATAATAAATATAAAGTGAGATGGAATAAAAGGGGAACATGTTGTTACACTGAGTAAATGTGAATGGACTGAATTCCTCTAATAAGTTAGAGACTTTGGATTTAGTTAACTAATATAAATCAATCTATGTTTATTAAAAAACAATTAAGTTTATTATTAAAGAATTAGGTGGGCTAATGTAAACCCCAAAAAATGCGGTTTTAATATTGGCCAACATAGAGTAAAATTTAAGATTAAAACTGATGAACCTGGCAATGATGGACATACAGTGATGAAGTGAGCAATTTATGAAGACAGAAAAATCGTACTCTTGTGTACCAAACAACCTAGGAATTAACATTCATAAAGAAAAGAATGAATAGAAAAAGCAAGGGGATTTTTATTAAACTGTACAATTAGAATGGAGACTTTAATAAACCACTTTCAGATTGGATGGCACTAGCAAACAAAAATAGACGAGGACGTAATTTGATAATATAGCTAACAAAGTATTTAATGTATGGAACTTAGCATTGTTCACGTAAGACGAGAGTACTTTTAACATTGTTAGCCCTGGGTATTATCAAATTTCATGTATTTGCCAATCTAGAGGCCTAAGTTTTCCTTTTTTTTTTTTTTTATTATTAGCACAAATTTTTTCTAGTTTTTTCATGTTCTAAAAGGTAATTCATATTCTGAAAGTGTCTTTCCACTATTAAGTCTTATCCAACTAAACGTTTACATATGTATATTTTCATGTGACATCTTTTTACAGTATTACCCTCCAACACCCCAGATGTTCGCAGGACCAAGAGAATACGATCAAAACCTTTGGAATACTGGCGAGGGGAGCGAGTAGATTATCAAGAAACACCATCAGGTAAAATCTGATTTACACTATAATGTCTGTTAGTTAAAAAATAATAAAGATTGCTATAACTTATGTATGCTTATCATATGCCAGGCACTGTCCTACACATTTACATACACTCCTTCATTTAGTCATCACCCCCCCCCCCCCGCCAAAATGTGTTAAGAATATATTCAAATCCAGCTTCGTCTGATTGCTATAGAGATACTGATTTTCCTTCCACTTTCTTTGGTAGCTGTTTGACTGTGTGGCTTCGTATTGTTATTTTAATTTTCTCTGACAGGGCTTCTAATTGGATAAAATGAAGATTAGGTTAGAACATGAGAAAATTATTCTTATTCATTTTTCTTGTCAACAGTTTTCTCATATTTTTGTGCAGAAAGATAGAGGGTAGGCAAGAAAGGAAGTATAGTATTCTCTTAAAGTCATTTCCTGCCTTTGAGGGATATAGCTAAACCAAAGGACACTCATACGTGGCTTACACTACTTATACTTCATTATGCATTTGCCCCTTTTTTAAACCCTCCACTGATGACTGTTGATTTCAAGCAAGTAACAGATCATTCAATCATGTTTCTATCAGTAGTTCCAGGTTTAAGGTGACAGAGATACAAGTGAAATTGGTTATTTGTGTTACTTGAATTACTAGCTATAGAACGTAGTAACAGTAATATTTTCTCTGCTACTTTGAAAGGAAATGTAAAGAGTTTTGTTTTAAGCTTTTTACTTTCCCAGATGTATTTTTATCTTCTTTGTTATATTTCAGGAGGATTTGTGATTGGTGGAATACTATCCCCAGAAACAGTAACGTCTAAAAGGAAGGCAAAAGGAAATGTGGGAAAAGTCAACAAAACAGATAATAGGAAAAGGATCTGTCTCGATAACGTTGAAAGAAGTATGAACTTATTCCTGAAAGTAACTTTTAGATTTTATTTTAAATAACACAGTACTTTGAAAAGAAGCCCTTTGCAGAGTTTGAAATTTATCTCTAAAAACCGCAGACATAATACTATAGGTAAAGTTTACCGTTTAGTGTACATTTCTTTTCTTTTTTTTTTTTTTTGTGGGTACCAGGTGTCGAACTCAGGACCTCGTGTGCCAGCAGGCACCCGTGCCGCTGAGTGGTATCACCAGCCCTTTTTTTGTATGTGGGTACCAGGAGTCGAACTCAGTACCTCACGCTTGCCAGGCAAGCGCTTATGCCGCTGAGCTATCTCACCGACCCATACATTTCTTTTCAAATTTTGAAAGTAAGCTAATTTTAGTCTTTTAAAAAATCATTAATAGTGTTGTATAAAACATTTCCTTTTTAGTAAATTACTCAAAGTGATATAAAAGAAACTTCATGTTCAAACTATGCCTATAATAGACATTTTAATGAGTTCTTCCTGCAGTTTATTGCATAATTCCAGCTTTCTTAGGGAGTATGCAGAACATTATTTACCCTTTGATGATGCAAGAGTTTAGGAGTTGACATGTTATAATGCCCTTATAGAAGAATAGGAAGTTTAGGGTGTTTGCTTCTGTGTTAAATTGTGTTTTTAACTAAAATTTGTTTATTGGTTGTATATAAACAAGAAGAGACTGTGAAGTCCCTGACACTTTTCTTCTACAACTTGTCAGTAGCTGTGTTTTGTAGTGGGCTTTTTTTTATGATTGAGAAGAATTTTAAGTAGTTTGTATTTCATTGGTATTTCTTTTTTTTTTTTTTTTTTTGTGGGTACGGGGGGGTCGACCTCAGGACCTCACGTGCCAACAGGCACCCGTGCTGCTGAGCGCTGTCACCGGCCCCTTTTTCGTATGTGGGATCCGGGAGTCGAACTCGGGCCCTCGTGCTTGCAAGGCAGGCGCTTATGCCGCTGAGCCATCTCACCGGCCCTCATTGGTATTTCTTTTGCAGAAAGCAGATTAGTGGTAAATTGGGATATACCCCTAGGAGATCCTTTCCAGCCAACGCAAGTAAAGGACCCAGAAACAAGAGAGATGATTCTCATGGGTAAGATCAGGAATGATTCTGAAAATTTAACAACTAAGAGAACAAATTTTTGGCTTGATGATGGACCTGCGTGGTTTCTGTTTCTCCAGCTTTTCCAGCACTAACATCCCATTCCAATCAATAGCCTAAGTGAAAATGACTCTGGGGGAGTATTGATGGCAGATAACCTCAGGGACATACACTGTTTATCCTTTGGGCTACAACTTTTGCCGTTACCATTAGGAGTGTTGTCTCCCCCAAAGGGTCCAGGCTTGCTTGGATCAGGAGGACACATGAGGGTAGGGGCCGTCTGTGGGGAATTATAGCAAGTTAGCTGGCAGAACCCGGGATATACTCTTACTGTGGGCCAGACGGGGATTGGAGGCAGGGCATAAGCAGTTTTCTTTGCCTACAGTTTCCAGTGATGTGAAATCTTTGTGAGGAGGACTGTAGAGGACATCAATCAGCTGTACAGATGCCAGCATCATTTTAACCTTAAGGGTGATTCAGGGTCCTAGAAACCTCCCCCTGGCTTACATAGGCGTTAAACTTTAGTTTCTGGAAGGCCATAGGAGGGCAAAAGATGGGTTATGGGGGGTAGGAATTTAGGTTATTAAACAACTGGGCAGTATTTACAGACAGCAAATATGTAAATACCTTAACATTTCTAAGGACTCTTCTAGTCAGTACTGAGGCCTGTTTGTCTGAGTGAAAGGACAAGTAGGTCAAACCAGGAAGACTGTAAAAGTATTCTCACTTAAAATTTTGGCTATGAAATAGGTTCCATATGACATTTTAACATGTTAGCAAAGCTTGCCCTCCTCCCTCCCTCCCTCCCTCCCTTTTCTTCCCTTTTTTTGAGATGGGCTTTTGCTATGTAGTCCAGGCTGGCCTTAAACTCACAGCGATTCTCCAGTTTTAGCCTCCCCAGTGCTGGGATTACAGGCGTGCACCACCACATCTGGATAGCAAAGTTATTTCTTTATTGATATTATTTATTTGGCAATAAAGGTAGAAGTATAGAGTTTTGTTTAGAGTAAAAACACTGTTGTACTCTACCAGGTTAAAAAAGTTGTGAGTGTTTTTAGGAATTAACTTTTTGTCTGTTTAAAAAATCTAAGCATTTTTCTATATCCTGTTTGTGAGATAAACATTCCCAGATACCCAGCAATATGGAGTTAGAAATTGACAATTAAAGGTCTAGAAACATCTGTAAATAAGAGGAAAGTTTGTTTGAAAGCGATATCATAATTTCTAACAGAACTCTACTTTTCTGTTGTTTTACCTCATGAATAAAAATCTTGTTATTTAATCATCAGTCAAGCAAGCAGAAGATAATTTGTTGTCATTTGTATTGTGGGCTATGTTAAACTTTTAAAAACATGAAATTCTTTCTTGTGTCTCAACTAATCTTATTTTCCATCTTAGCCACTGTTGAAATAATGCTTTTAAATTGTTATGCTAAGACTATAACAGTGCTTTGTGTCAGACTGTTTTTAGTTTACACATATTAACTCCTTGATATTCACAGTAACTCTTTAACACAGATTAACTATTACTCATTTTTAAGAAAAGGAAATTTGATACAGAGAGAGCTTAAGTAACTTGCCTAAGATTGTACAGTTTGTAAGAAAGAGGCACGATTTGATCTCTGGCATTCCAGCTCCAAAATCAATGGTCTTAAGTAATTTCTTTCTTTTTGGAACTGGGAATCGAACTCAGGACCTTGTGCTTTCCAGGTGGGCACTGTGCCACTGAGCTATATCCCTGGCCTATCTTAAGTGATTGCTAAGACAAGTTTTGTATCTAAAAACCACTCTGTATTTTACATATGTTCACATACGTTATATCATTGAATATCTTGCTTTATTTTTATATTGCTATATTTTCCTTAGATCTTATAAGGCCGCGAGATACATACCAATTTTTTGTTGAGCATGGCAAGTTGAAAGTATATAAAACATTGGATACACCGTTTTTTTCTACTGGAAAGTTGATATTAGGACCTTATGAAGAAAAGGGAAAGCAACATGTTGGTGAAGATATACTGGTGAGTGTATTTCTCCATGTATGTTTTGCTCTAGGTACAACTCTGATTTGTTGGATTTGATGAGGCATTAAAATGTTATTTCCTTAATAATGAAATCCTCTTACTGAACTGCAGAGAAATTGTTTTTTTGTTAACTGAGCTTAGAGGCAACCAACCAGTGGTTCTTTAAAAGAACCTTTTTTATGCATAACACTGTAATGAGATTCAGAAGTTTAAGGAATGGTTTTTACTTAAAAGAATCTTAGAATATAAGCTTGCAAACAAAGCCTTAGAATTTTAGAGCTGAAGGGTATTACAGAGATTAGGTCTAATTGCTTATTTCTCTTAGTACGCAGTTGAGAAACAAGTTAGGAGACTAGCAGTCACTGAAAGAGTTAGTAGTAAGTCAGGATTAACAATAGCTTCAGTGAGTACTGAGTAACACTACTGACTGAAGTTACAGTGGGACCTAAGGCGAGCCGTTCAGTCTCTCCCCTCCTCGTTTCATACCCCATTGGAGGAACACACTGTGCCTCTGCAACATCGGTTTGGGGAGTGTGTATGTGTGAAAATAAACTTGAAAGCTGTAGAATTGAAAAACACTAAATTTTGTGGTTGTTTAACATTGTGCCATCGTTTTTAAAAGGTCATAACTAAGAGACATTGTTCATTAAGTATGTGACATTTCAGGAACCTGAAATCCTAAGTTATTAAAGCATTGCATTCAAAATAATTCTTTTAATAAGAAAAAGTAAGCTCAAAAGGGAGGAATAAAATTCATCAAACTCTTGAGTTTATATTACCAAAGAAGGACAAATTGAGGCAAGGAAAGGAAAAGGCACGTATAAGAGTAAAGGGTAATATATTACTACATCAATATAGGTAGAATCCTAATGTAAATAATTTAAAAATATTCATGAATTTAATTTTTTTGTTTTGATTTTTTTTTTTTTTTGAGATTAAGGTCTTGCTATATAGTTCAGACTGGCCTTGAAATCACTGTGTAATTTAGGCTGGCCTTGAACTCACAGTGATCCTCCTGCCTCAGCTTTCCAAGTGCTGGGATTACAGATATGCACCACCATACCCAGCTTCATGATTCTGATCTTGAAGTGTTATAGAGCTCCAGGTTTTATTTAAAGAGTAAAAATTATATTTTTAAAGCAATAGTCCCTGTAAAATGAGAGAATAATGATGAAAATAAACATTATGACAAGTCACTACTGAAATAGTAACAATTAACCATTAAACTCTAATGCCTTTATTATATAAAAGGAAATTTTAGTAATAAAATATTGGGCCAGTGATATAGCTCAGCGGCATAAGGAACTGCCTGGCAAGTGCGAGGTCCTGGGTTCGGTTCCCGGTACCCACATAAAGGAAAAAAAAAGGAATGTTTGGAGTATATTTGTGGTTCAATTTGAAATGAGATTTTTATTTTTAATTTTATAGGTTTTTTATGTTAACGTTGGTGACCTTTTGTGTACCTTACATGAAACACCTTATATAATAACTACTGGGGATTCATTCTATGTTCCTTCAGGTAAGAATAACTAGACATTTTACTTCACATAGTTAAAATAGTATAGTTACTTACATGTACCATGAAAATGGAAGCTACAGTGGTTAAGACAAAGTATGATATGACCAATACCAACACAGTTTGGTACATATTTCCTTTCATTTTATTATTAGGTTTTATGTTAGTGTTTTTATACATGAAGGCTGAGAATCATTTATTGTTGAATATAAAAGACTAGATGGCATATTGCATTCCACGATATATTTCCACTATGTCATCTCTAAGACATTATATAGCCAAACTGTTTTTGGTGGATTATTTTAAAGATACAGAACAGTATTCTGAAGAACATAAGTCATTGGAAATAATTATTTTAATTTATTCATTCAACAAATATGAGTAAGAGTTTACTATGGCCAAGATTTACTCTAAGAGGGATAAGTGAATAAAACACAAAAAAAACTTTACACTTGTGAAGCTTAAACTCTAAAGGAGGGAGACAGTAGTAGCTATGTTTATATAGTCCTCAGTGTGTGCTAGCACTGTTGTGAATACTTTATTAAGGTTTACCAATTTCGAATGTATAGAAAATGACAGTAATAATTCTTTTTTTTTTTTTTTGTGGGTACCGGGGGGGACGACCTCAGGACCTCGCGCGCCAGCAGGCGCCCGTGCCGCTGAGCGATATCACCGGCCCCTTTTTCGTATGTGGGTTCCGGGAGTCGAACTCGGGCCTTCGCGCTTGCAAGGCAGGCGCTTAAGCCGCTGAGCCGTCTCACCGGCCCTACAGTAATAATTCTTGATGATAAAAACCTACCATCTGTGATGCTGTCCATCTGTATTTCACTTTTGTCATTATTTATTACCTTGTTAATAGCACCACTTGCCTTTTTATTTATTTAATTTTTTCTTTTTTGGTTTTTTGAGACAGGGTCTCGCTTTGTAGTGCAGGCAAGCCTTGAACTCACTGTGTAGCCTAGGCTGGCCTTGAACTCTCGGTGATCCTCCTGCCTCAGCCTCCTAGTGCTGAAATTACAGGCATGCACCACCATGCACAGCATCACCTTTCTATAATTAAGAGGTTTTAAAATTTTATTTAACCTGTACCTTTTATACTTCATTATATATGAAAGAAGCATACATATCTGATTTAGAAGAATCTGCAACAGTTCCAAAGATTTCATATAGATTGCTTTCAAAAAGAGATTTTCTTTTCCCGCATTCTATGCATTTGTTACAGAAAGATGTAAAATTTTATAATCTTTCAAGCTATATCTGGTTCAATAGGTGGTAGTTAACTCTTGGATCTTTTGAGTTGATGGAGTTAAGCAAGAATTACTTTGAATTAGGTGAATTATTTTTATTTTGTGTTATGTATTGTAACTGAATGATGACTGAATACTCAAAAAGAAATGACTTCTATGGAAATAATTTTATTATTTTTTTCTTAGGTAATTATTACAACATCAAAAATCTCCTGAATGAGGAAAGTATACTTCTTTTTACTCAAATAAAGAGATAAAACTACGAGGCAAGTTTAAATAGGGGTGGGTGTGTGTGGATGTGTATATATATGTATCTGTGTTTTATATATATATATATATACACACACAACACAGATACATATATATACATATATATACATATACACATGCACACACACTCACACGCTGTATATAAAGTAGTTTGTATGGTTGGGACATTTACTTTTGTAACTATATGCAATATTTTTAAATAAAAATTATATCCAGTTTCTGTGGAGTTTGTATTAGATTTTTTTTTTTGTAACCACAGCATGTTGCAGGTGATGTTACATTTTAAGAAGTAAGTGCATATACTTAACATACTGTATCTTGATTCTTTGCTTTCTTTTTGTTTTTTTGTTTTTTTTTTTTGAGACACGGTGTCACTATGTAGTTCAGGCTGGCTTTGAACTCATGGTGATCCTCCTGCCTCAGCTTCCCAATCTTGATTCTTTTTATTCTCCTTTCCCTTCCTACTCTCCTCCCTCCCCATCTTTAGATCCCTTTCCATTTTTTCATTATTACTGTGTTTTTTAGTTCATGTTTGCAATATGTAATGGTTACATTCATTATGGGTACATGACCCATCTTTCATCTTTTTTGTTCCTTTTCCCTAACCCCTAGTCCTCTGTCCAAGGTGTAGCTGGCAAATTTTTCTTCATATTTTGAAGGTTGGCTCTTCATACTATTGGTTGTTTCCTTTGCTGTGCAGAAGCTTTTTAATTTGATATGATTTTATTTGTTGGTTCTTGGTGTTATTTCTTGTGTCATTGGGTTCTGTCCAGAAAGTCTCTGACTACACTTACGACTTCAAGACTTTTACCTGCTTTATCTTTCAGTAGGTTAAGTGTTTCTGTTTTAAAATTTAGATCACTGATCCATTTTGATTTTAATTGAGTACACGGTGAGAGATGTGGATCTAGCTTCAATCTTCTGCATATGGATAGCCAATTTTCCTACCACGATTTAGCCCCTTTGTCAAAGACCAAATAGCTAAATGTGTCTGGGGTTGTTTCTGCATCTTCCGTTCTGTTTCGTTGATCCTCATGTCTGTTTCAGTGCCAGTACTGTGCTGTGTTATCACTGTAGTCGTGCAGTAATAATTTGAAGTCCGGGATCGTGATACCTCCTGTTTTGCTCTTGTTGCCCAGATTGCTTTTGCTCCTCGGGGTCTCTACTGTTTCCATATTAATTCTGTCTTTTCTTTTCCTTTTCTTTTCTCTTTTCTTTTAGACGAGTATTGCTGTATAGTTAAGGCTAGCATTGAACTCATGGCGATCCTCCTGCATCAGCCTCACCAGTGCTGGGATTATAGATTTGTATTACCGCACTCTGCTTCTGTTTTCCTATTAGACATATGGGATTTTGACTAAGATATGTCTTGAGGAGCTTCTTTTTTCCGCATTGTTGGTTGGAATTCTGTAAGCCTCAGTTACCTGTATGTTGAAATCTTTCCTCATACTTGGAAAGTTTTCTATTGTGATTTCTCTAAACAGGTTTTTTTTATTCCATGTGTGCTTTTAGTTTTTCCCTAACTCCAGTTAGCCTTAGGTTGGTCTTCTTCGCATCATCTAGTAGCTGTTGGATTGCTTTATCTTGTTTTCTTACTGTTTTTAAAGCTTCTCGAAGTAATTTGTAATGTGCCATTTTGTCCTTGATTTCTGAAACCCTTTCTTCACATTGGTCATTTCTATAATTTATGAATTACATACAATTTTTTTTTCTGTTACCTTTTCATGGGAAGATATATCTGATAAATTTGTCATTCATGTTTTGAACTTTTTTGGTCTGCTCTTCCAATTTTTTGTTTCTCCCATATCTACATTGGTCTGTTTGTATGATAGGTTCCTGAACTTTTGGGTATGTCCTCTTTGAACTTGCTAAATTTCTTTACCTTTTCTTTAATCCACTCATAAAGCCTCACTACCTTTCCATTGGTGTCCCCTGAACCTACCTTATGAGAATTAGGAGTTTTTTTTTTTTTTTTTTTTTTTTTTTTTAAGACAGTGTCTCACTTGGTAGTTCAGGCTGGCCTTGAACTTACTGTGTAGTCAGGCTGGCCTTGAACTCATGGCAGTTCTCCTGCCTCAGCCTCCCAAGTGCTGGGATTATAGGCATATACCTCCATGCCTGGCACTATAGTTGGGAGTTCCTGGGGGGATTTGTTGTCTTGTTTTCCCATGTTCCCTCTCACGTTCTCTCTCTCAAGCTTTCTCTCCAATTCTCTCTCAATCTCTCTGTGTTTTTTTATTTTTGTTTTTGGTTTTTTGGTGCTGGTGGCTAAGGTCAAAGTAGAGTGAAGAGAGATTATAGTTGTTATGAAGATCTTTTTAGTTATAATTTGCCTTCCAGTGATGTGTTTATGGCTTTTTCTTTTTATACAAAGATAGTGATCACCCCTTCACCTATTTAATTTTAATATTTTTGACCCTGTCACTGTGTTGTGATAAGAGAATTACTACTGGTTTAAAACAGCATCAACAGATCCAATCATACATCACTTACATGTGTTCAACCTTGCTTTACGCATTCACCCTTTACCAATACCCTTTACAGTCTATACCAGTGATGGCAAACCTTTTAGAGACAAGTGTCCAAACTGCAACCAAAAACCCATTTATTTATTGTAAAATGCCAGCACTGCAATTAAACCTGAATACTGAGGTTTTAGTTTGGAAACGACTCATACATTGACATCTTTTTTTTTTTTTTTTTTTTTTTTTTGTGGGTACCGGTGGTCGACCTCAGGATCTCACGCGCCAGTAGGCGCCCGTGCCGCTGAGCGATATCACCGGCCCTTTTTTTGTATGTGGATACCAGGAGTCGAACTCAGGACCTCGCGCTTGCCAGGCAAGCGCTTATGCTGCTGAGCTATCTCACTGGCTCCCATTGACATCTTTTGTCTTAAAAACAACACGCATGCCATAAGTTCACCATCACTGGCCTGTACTCTCTTGCTTTTAGCAGTGACTCGGATATGGAAGGAGAAGGTAAGGGAAGACTTGGAGAGAAGGGTGAAAGAGGGCTGTCATTAGGAAGAGAGGTAGATAGGAATAGTAATAGGTAAAATTGGTGGTCAGACCAATTATGACATCTTTTTCTTTTGACCTGTTGGAGGCTTTTTATATTTGGAGTAAAGGGGAGTATTGAGGATTTTGATATTTGTGGGGGTGGGATAATGTAAAATAAACTAATAAGGTAAAACGAGCAAAAAGAATAGAATATAGAGGACAGAAGGTTAATATGAGAGAAGATAGAAAAGACTGAAAGAACAGAATAGGAGAAAACGAATTTAGAAAGAGGGAGAAACTAGCACAAAAAAATATTGGTACAGAAGCTAGAATTGAAAAAAGGCAATAGAAGAGAAAGGAAATACATGAAAGCATAAAAAAGAAAAAACAAAAAACCAGTGGGAACCCAGATCAAACACTCGGAGAGAACACACACGCAGTTCCCACGTGTCCGCAACGCCGTGAAGCCTGAGCGCCTGCGTGGTTCCCTTCCTGCCCCAGCGGCGGTCTGTCTGTGTGCGGCCACACTGTTTCTCCTCTCTCTCTGGTGAGCGGTGTAAGTTTTCTTTGATCCCACCGTAATGCAGGCTGTGTGTTGGGCGTTTTTAGCTGTGGTCTTTAGTCTCTGTCCCACAGTCTGACCACCTGGTCTCAAGAATCCGCCTTTCCAGAATCTGCCATTGTTCTCAGGCTTGGGTTAAGGACCCCTCCTCATTCCCGAGAGTGAAGATGATCTCTGTTTAGGATTTCCTGCTCACTCACGTTTTTCTGGGCTTTATGGGAACAGGGAAAGCTGACTCAATGAACTGATCAGTCCCACCCTATCCCCTCATAGATGTGATCCATGGTGGGACCCTAGGGGAAGGCAGGCACCATTCCCCCCTTATCCTCTCTCTACTTGGGTTTGGGAGGGCTTCCCTGGCCCACTGTTGAGCACTTGATTGAGCGCCTGAGAGGATACTGCAGGGATGTAGTGTTCCCCAGTGTTTGGGGGTGGGGAGAAGGGGGCGATACACACAGCGTCTGTCCCACAGTCCCACCTCTGCAGTACTAGTTCATTCCATCAGGCTATTTGGCACACTTGTGGCTGCTCCCCAGAGGAGCCAGGATTGGGCTGGTGTGGACCAGCTGCACTGGCACCATTTCTCCTTTCAGTGATCCAGATAATTGGTTTGATCTACATGGATCATCTTTCAGATTCATTTTCTGCTTCAGTGTAAGTACCTCCACTCCATCAGAGTACCTATACTTTTAGTGAATCTCCCGAGTGTCTGATGCTACTTCTCCTCTAGTCAGCCATGTTGGGTCTCTCAGCCTATAAGTTTTGGAGGTTTCAGTCCATGGTTGCTTGGTTCCATCACCTTTGGGTCTGTGGTGAGGCAGCACATGGCCACCAAGGAAAATGATAATATTTTAACTACACGTAAAGAGTACCAAAATCACTGCTTCCAAAACAAACACACACACCTTTGTCAGAAGAGACTCGATTAAAGTTGGTTCATATAAACAATGTTTTCCAAATATTAGTTTTAAATCATTGATTTTAAATGGTAATATAGAACTGTGGTAATTCAACACCTGTACTAGTTTCCTAGGGCTGCTGTAACAAAAAAATTTTTTTTAATTTTAAAGAAAAACGAGAATTCAAAACAAGATAATAGATTAATAGTGCTTAATATATTGTGTTATTGTTATCTTCAGAGTAGCTCAGATTACAAGATATAGGCATGAAAAATTGATCAAACAATGTAAGCACAAACCTTTCCAAACGAATAGAAATTAGTAGTATAATTAGCTACCTTGTAAAATATTACAAACTCAGTGATGTAAAGCAATGTAAATTTATTGTCTCAGTTCTGGAAAGTAGAAGTCTGAAACCAAGATGTCATCAGGCTGTGATGTTTTGGAAACCTGTAGAAAAGAATCTTTCTGTTTCTAACTTTTGGTGGTTTGCTGGCAATGTTTGGCATTCCTTGGATTTTCACCTACAACACTGCAGTTCCTTCATTGTCAGTTGATGTTTTTTGCTCATGTTTGTGTGCATATGAATCTATTCAACTGCTATTAAAAGCTTTTCTCCCATCATGTTTCTGTTCATGTTTGCTGCTGGAAGTGGTATCTTCTGTCATTGCTTTCTGCATGTGGCCTCCTTCCCCATTTTAACATTAAAAATGAAATGTTTCGCTAAATAAATCTGAGCTAGAAAGTATTTTTGATTTTTGGCGGGTATAGATTCATGCTATAATTGCCGTCAACTTGAAATAAGTCAATGTTTTATGGCAAATTATTCTGAGGCCAGCAATTTTTCATGTCTCATTTCACAATTGTCTTAGTTGCTTTTCTGTGCTGAGACAAAATACGCAACACCCAAATTTAAAGGAGGAAAGGTTTATCGTAGCTCAATTTGTAGAGGTTTCAGTCCATAGTTAGCTGGCTCCGAGTCGGGGTGGCATGGCAGAAGGGCATCCCAGAGGACAAACAGTTCATGGTAGGTAAAAGGCAGCAAAGCAGTGAAGTAACGAAGCAGCAGCAAGTAATAAGCAGTGACCACAGCAGCCCCCTCTGTCCCTCGTGTGCTATCCAGGCTACCACCCCTAGGGCAAGTAGCACTCACACCCAGGGTGCAGCACCCTTAATCCTACCCAGAACTATGCCACACCTATTAGAACTAATTTAGTAATCACACACTTAATCCCAGTATCACACATTCTAGATCCAGCCACCTCTGTGGCCACCTGAGGCTTTGGGGGAAGTCTGGACAAGCCATAGCAACAATTAAGTACATTTTAAGTGCTAGTTTGGGAGGTTGAGCTTAGGAGGAATTAGGTATGAGATATAAGATGTTTCTAAAAGCTTTGCTTTTTTTTGTAATATCTCCTTTCATAAAACATGGAGGGTTATTTCTCTTTGTGATGAGTTTGTTAATGCATTTCATAGGGCTAATTATAACATTGGTTTGATTTGCATTCATGTATGAAGTGGTTTGATTTATATATAAAATGTAGATATAAATATATATATAATGTAAATAATATATAAATAATATATAGATTTTCATTTCTAGCTCTTAAAGTGGAGGGTTTAGGATTTTTTTGTCATTTCTAATTCAGATGTATAGAGCTGCAGAGTTCCTTTGTAAATACCGTTATCTCATAAACTTTACTATGCCACATTTTTATTTAATTCTAGATATTTTCTAATTTTCTAATGATATCTTTATTGACCAATGGTTTATTTTGATGTGTATGTTTAAAAATTCCACTGGAGAATTTCCCATTACTTTCCTGTAATTTAAATATTTTTATCTATACTGATGTGTTCATTCATAGCTGTTCAGTTATGCATTTATAGCATGAAAGCAGCCATAGACAATGGGTAAGTGAATGGGCAGAGTTATATTCCAAAAAACCCATTATTCAGCACAATGAGCTGGATTTTTCCTGTAGTTTGCCAGCCACTGTGGCCAGAGAACAGTGGTATAATTTCAGTTTTTTATACATTTATTGAGTTTGTTTATTGATGCACACTGTGTTGTATCTTGGTGAGTATTTCGTGTGTATTGGAATCACATGTATTCTGTTGTGTGGGATGGAGTATTGTATGTCTGTTGTAACAGATTAGTTGATACTATTCTAAATATTCTGTATCCTTCCAGATTTTTTTGGTGTGGTTATTCTATTATTGGTACAGGAATATCAATACCCTTCATTCCGTGAAATATCTCTTCCTTTTTGTATTAAATATTTTCAGACTCTTACTAAGTTTATATATGGTATTTATTATTGTTACATCATCTTACTCTGTTGACCCTTTTATCATTACAAAATATTCCTCAATAATATTTCTCATTTTAACATATATTCTTTCTGCTATTACTATAGACACCAACTGTCTTGTAGTCACTGATTATCTTTTTCCGTTTATTATGTCATTAAATTTTAAAATGTGTCTTTGGTAGAAAGCATATACATCTTGATTTTTTTAGTACAATTTAACAATCATGGCTTGTGATTGGATTATTTAATCCATTCACACTTAATGTAAATATTGGTATGCTTACAATCATGTCTGCCATTTTGTTCTCTGTTTTCTAGATTTCTCATGGATTTTGTCCTCTTTTTTTTTTTTTTTTTTTTGTGGGTACCGGGGGGACGACCTCAGGACCTCGCGCACCAACAGGCACCCGTGCCGCTGAGCGATATCACCGGCCCCTTTTTCGTATGTGGGTTCCGGGAGTCGAAGGCAGGCGCTTAAGCCGCTGAGCCGTCTCACCGGCCCGGATTTTGTCCTCTTTTGTTCATTCCTTAATCCCTTATTTTGGGTTACACAATTTTTAAAATTTTTAAATTTAACTTCTGAATTTTTATCTTTTTCAGTTTTTATTTTTCTATATTCATCTCTGATTTTTCCTGACATCTATCAGTTTACTTATTTTGGTAAAAGCAGCTTTGTGTCAATATAACCTCATTTCTTTTCCCCATTTATTGTTATATATATTATACATATATTTAATTGTGTATATTTATATATCAAAACAATGGTGTGTTGTAATTATTGCTTTGAATTCCTTTTTAAAATTAAAACATGTATTGTTAATAAACAGTTTTTTAATTGTCATTGTGCTTTTCTTCTTGTGTCTCACTTGGCATCTGGTATTTTTCCTTTCAGCACAAAGAACTTTAATATTTCTTACATATTAGTATCATTTTCTCTGATTTTTAAAAAATTTCCAAGAATGTCTCTATTTTGACTTTATTTCTGTAAGATAGTTTCACTTGATACTAGGTTTACGGCTTGTTTTGCATCAGCACTTCGTACCGTTTCATTGCCTTTAGTCCTCTGTCATTTTGACAAGATACCCATTGTTAATTGTGGCACTCCTTTCTGTGTGATGAGTCATATTTGTCAGAGTACTATGAAGATTTTGGTCTTTAATCATTGTGATTTGGATCTGAAAAAGCTCATGGGTTGAAGGCTTTGTCCCTGATGGAGTAGCATTCAGAGGCCAGGTCTTTGGGAGGCTGTTATGGTTTGGATCAAAAATGTCCCCCGAAAGGCTCATGTGTTCAAAGTGAAGCTTTTGGAAGGTGATTAGATGGGCAGGGGATGGATTAATTTGCTTATAGGTTCATAACCGAATGTGCTGATAGGAAATGGGGCCTGGTTAAAGGAAGAAGGTTGCTAGAGGTGTAACATGGGAGAGTACATTCTACAGCAGTGTTGGCTAACCTACGGCATGCATGTTTTTCTTTTAAGACAAATGGTGTTAATTTGTAAGTTATTTTTTCTAAACGAAAACCTCAATATTCAGGTTTAATTGCAGCATTGGGACTTTGTGATAAATAAGTGGGTTTCAGGTTGCAGTTTGAGCACTCGTCTTTCAAAGGTTCGCCGTCATGGTCACCTACACCATGCCCTTCCTATCTGACTGTCTTGTTATTCTCTCTGCCCTCTCGCCTCTCTCCTCTGCTTTCTGGCCATCATGAGATGAGCATTTGTTCCACCATGTGCTTCTGCCCTGAAGTTGTGCTTCACAAGCCCAGGAACAGTGGAGCCAGGTAACCATGGATGGCAGCCTCTGAAACTGAGCCAAAGTAAGTATTTCCTCCTTGAACTTAGTTTTCTTGCCTATTTTATTACATTTATGGAAAGCTGACAATTATTTGACCATATTTCTAGGTACTGTATTGATCCTATTAGATAATTGGTGAGATGCTGACGTTTGAATGTTACTGTTTATTCAGACTTGGGAGGTTTGGGTTAATATTTAACTTTCTTTCCTCCTTCCTCTCGCTCCAGTCCCTCATTACACATGTGTTGGAGTGCTTGTTGTCTCACAGATCTTTGAAGATCTAATTTTCCCCCCGTTTTGTTGAGTTGGATATTTTCCGTTGATATATTTTTAAATCTTTTATTCCGTAGTCTGCTATTTCCAATTTGCTATTGAGCCCATCTAATAAAGGTTTACATTTCCAATTTTGGTTATTTTACTTTATAGCCTTAAAATTTAGATTTGTCTCTTATAGTTGGTTCTCTGTTGATATTCCTATTTATGTAAACTTGTTCTCAATATGTTTACTTGTAATTATTTGAATATATTTATCATGAAGTCTTTAGTTATCCACTATGTAGGTCTATACAGACTGAGTTTTCATTGACTAGGTTTCCTCTAATATATTTAAAGCATAATTTTCTTTGCTAACAGTTTTTGTTTGTAAGCTAGACATTTTATGTAATATAGCAACTCCAGATTCTATTTTATGTCTAAGGTGTTTTTTATGTCAGTATTTTGTTTTAATTTAGATATTGACTGGACTCAAATTGTGGAATTTGTCTCCCCTGTGGTGAGGAGTTACTGGCTGTCTCTTTCAGTTTTTACAGTTGTTTATTTCAGTTTTTATCCTGGCTCTCCAGGTGTGGCCCCTGTGTCTACGTAGCTTTGTGGTCAGTCAGTGACTTGGACTTGGATTTATTTTATTTTTTTATTTTTTATTTTTGTGGGTACCGGGGGTCGACCTCAGGACCTCGTGCGCCAGCAGGCGCCTGTGCCACTGAGCGATGTCACCGGCCCTTTTTTCGTATGCGGGTTCCGGGAGTCAAACTCGGGCCCTCGCGCTTGCCAGGCAGGTGCTTACGCCACTGAGCCATCTCACCAGCCCTGGACATGGGTTTATACCAAACACTTTGGGTTGTAAGCCTTCTACCTTCTGCTTTTTCTGTGTGTGGGATGGGAGATGTATTCAGCATTGCAGCCAGTATTCAGGTTTCCCTTGGCTTTTACTTCCCCCTTTCCTTTCCTTTCCTCTTTCCTCTCCCCTTTCCTTTCTCCTCCCCTTTCCTTTCCCCTCCCCTCCCTTTTCCTCCTCTCCCCTCCCCTCCCCTCTCCTCCCCTCCCCGCTCCTCACCTCTCCTCCCCTCTCCCTTCCCTCTCCCTTCCTTCTCCAGTGTGCTGCATGCATCATCCAGAGTTAGCCAGGGAGGTTTGGAAAACTCATTTCAGCCCTTTATGTTACTAGGGTCTTAATAAAATTTTCAGCTCTTCTGTTGCTGTCTAGTAACAGACTGGGACTTTGGGTTAGCAGATTATTTCTGATTTTTCTGTTATTTCTGATTTCTTTCTCGACTCATAAAGCTGTAGGCTTACACACGCACTCTGAATTGTTTTTGACTCCCTCTTACAGCAAGATTGCTGATTTTTGCAGTTAGGCAAAATTATAGTCTTACTGACCAATCTAGAAGAGGAAGAAAACTTTACTCAAAGTCACAGACACAACAGTTCTTTTCTGAAGCTGTATCAATTCAGAAATAAATGCTTCTAAATTTATAATTTTTCTTTAGCTCATTAGGGAGTTGATTTGTTAATGAGTAACTTGATCCTGTTGATAATTTATTTTACCCTTTTTTAGAATATAGTAGTTTTATATTACCTGTTACTCGAGAATAGTGATTCTTAACCAGGGATAATTTTCATTCTTTAGTGGACTTTTGGTAATGTTTGGGACATTTTTGATAGTTACAGCTGGTACATGTGTGGTTGCTACTGGTATCTGGTGTGAAGAGGTCAGAGAGTCTGCAAAACTTGTCATTATTGCCAAGGTTAAAAAACTGTTCTAGAACTACAGAAGCCTGATTCCTTAAGATTAAGCTTTCTTTGTCTGAACTGAAAGTATAGATTGCTCAGTGGAAATTCCAGTCTGGTTGGTCAGAACCGTCTCCTGAAATTTCCACTCTATATTGTCTTCAGCTTACAGGCTTCTGGCAGACCACACAGAATCTTGCTATATGTATTTGTATCCTAAGAACCTAACTCAAGGGCTTTGATGGCTAATACAGTAGCCACAAACCACAGGTTATAGTCATTTAAATAATTGGACTGGGAAGTGGTTAATAGGTCTTGAAATTAGATATAGTGGTTCCTCCATTTCTTTTTCTTCAGAATTATTTTAGGTATTCTGGTTCCTTTGCCTTTTTATATACATTTAGAATAATTTTTTCTATATCTCAAACTCTTTCTGGGATTCGTATAGTAACTGTTAAAAAATGGGAAAAACGACATCTTTTCTGCCGCAGTCCAGCTGCTGCAAGGTCGGGGAAGTCCCGAAGGTGGGCGGAAGCGTCGGCGCAGTAAGAAGGAGACACCACACTAGTTGTCCTCCTGTTATGCTATTTTTCTCTCTCACACTACTTTATTTTCTCAAGTTAAGCGTATATATATACTATTTTTATTGGCAAAGCATAAAAGCATGATTATGTGAACAGAAATCGCAAGCATAAAAGCATGATTATGTGAACAGAAATTTTTGGCAGACAGTATGACATTTGAAAGATGGTTACATTGTAACTGATATCAAGAAGGGACTGTACTTTTCTGTTGTTTCTATAACTACAGGCCCATTTCTAAGAATATGATGGATCAAGGTTAATGAGGCGTCTCACACCTGTTTTTTCTCAATAATGTGGTTTGTTTAAAATCAGTGGGAAATGTTATAACCTGATAAGGTCATTGTAGCCATCAAAACAAACTACCATTTCAACAATAGTTAAGTTTCTGTTTTTTATAATAGGTTTCTGTTTTTTACAATAAGTTTCGGTCTCCCCATCTCAAGGCAAACTCCTGTACATTATGCGATTTTTGGTTTTGTAGTGGGCATTATTGTTGTTCGTGAGAGTAACATCTGTTTTCTCCATCAGTCATCAGAAACTTCCAATCTTTGTAATTGTATTGTTTGAGAAATGATTTTATACAAAAGCACTCTTAGTAATATACTCAGGAAAAGAAGTCCCATGAGAAATTCTCCCACTACCCAAGCATAGAGGAATGTGCCACGTCGCCTCTGAGAAAGCAGTCTTCCTTGAAGCCGTGCATTTCCCTCTTCCCTGACCGTGTCAAAGGGCCGAGGTGGCAGGGGACGTGGCACTTTTCCATCTTGAAAGCTACCAATCCATGCATATTGTCTCTTCAGATATTTAGATCTTTGATTTCTTTCATCAGCTTTGTGTGTTTTCAGTATACAAGTCATGTATGTGTTTTGTTAGATTTACTTTTAAGTATTTTGAGCTATTTTAAATGGTTTTTACCATATTGTGATTTTCTTCACTCTTGTAATATTTTACATAAAAAGTGTGTCTTTTCCGATAACAGTATATTCTACCAATTCTTATATATAACTTCCATGATAAGCACTAAATTAAAATAGCTTCAGGAATTTCTAAGATTGTAAGTTAAACCTTTTGAGGAGCCAGGAAAATAGTAGTCTAGAAAAGGCTTATTAAAAGAAACGATTACAAGGACAGAGAAGGCAACCTTTTTCTCTGAAGGGCCAGATGGCAAATACTTTAGGCTCTTTGGAACATGCCCAGTCTCAGTTGCATATTTGCTTTTTTTTTCAAATAGACATTAGATCAGGTTTAGGTTCAAAGACAAATTGGGCAGAAAGTCTGGAGGTCCCAAATAGTGTCAGCTCCGCTCACACACAGCTGCTTCCACTGCAGCACCCCACGCTGAAGTGGCGCATCTGCTACAACAGATGAGTTTACAGTGACACACCACTAACGCAGTGCATAGCATACATCTTTTCTCCCACTAGTAGGCCTGGGAAGGGTTTGCTTCCTTATGACTACAAGAAGGTACTGGAAACCCAGTTTCCTTCCAGCACTGAGTGGTTCTTGTCTGCTTGGCTCGCAAAGCTGTCACATTACTGATTATTGATTAGAGAAAGCAGGCTGTTTGGTGCCAAGAAAGAAAAAAGAGAAGAGAAAGGAAAGGAAGGGAAAGGAAACAAAAAAGGGAAAGGGAAAAAAGAGACGAGAAAGGGGAAGGGGAAAGAGAAAAAAAAGAGAGAAAGACCTGTGCCTGTTGCTGTGTCCAGTACCTGGAACTTTGAAGTAAGCTGCTCTCATACAAAGTGTGGGGTAGAAAATCCGTAGAACTCACTGCTGTCACACTGTCTCAGTGATTATTGTTATTGGTCCCAAGCACAGGAGTTGTGATACTGGCAGTTTGACTACGCCAAAGAAAACATGAAGTACTTCCTTTACCTGGAAAGGTGAAACTTCTCATCTTAATGGAGAAGGAATATAGGGCTCAGTACTGTGTGTTTCCAGGTATCCGCTGAGGGTCATGGGTGGTGCACCCTTTGTTGTAGTTGGGGTTTACAAGGGAAAGGATTTAATACAGGACACATAATTTATAGGATTATTTATAATACTCACCCAAAGAGTCAAATGCAAAAGAGTGTGGGAAATCTGTCCACATGCTAGGGACCCAAAGAATCCAGCTGAGGGCCTGGATCCCACGGTAGTGTCCTGCACGAGTCCAGCTGAAGACCTGGAGCCCATGTCAATGCCTACCATGAGTCCAGCTGGAGGCCTAGAGCCCACGACAATGTCTTCTGCAAGTCTGCTTCGTGGATCTGCGCTGAGAAGGCCCAAAGGTCAGTGGTGGAAGCTAGAGAGTGCGCCAGCAGGATGAAGGTTCTGTGCCAGCAGGCTGAGGGATCCACACTGGAGCCAGGAAGCGATGCTCAAAGTAAGGACCAGAGCTCCCCCAAAGAACTGCAGCCATCCTCAGCAACAGCAAGATCCTGAGCTCCTCTGATGCTGAGAACAGCCGAGTTCATATCGGGAAAACCAACGTGACAAACTTTTCCAGGAGAATCAACAGCACACCATCTTCCCCTCCAGTTCTTTTTTTTATGCTGCTGGCAACAATCCTCAGGTGGGCCTTCCACACCCAGCACCTTGCTGATTTCAGTTCGGCTGGGTGTTACAAGTTGACCTTAGTTAATCCACCACACCCTTGATAAGGAGAGGCTACTTGAATAAGGAGAGACTATATAATATTTGCATTACTGGTATAAGCAAATCACCTGATTTTCTTTAAAATTATAGTCTTATTTCCTGGCATTTAAAGTAAGTTTTAATATTTTGTAATATCTCATATATGCAAAAAATCATCAAAATAATGTAAAAGTGGAAAAGCATAACACTGTAAGCACTAGTTTCTGTGAATTGGAGTTACAATGAATCAAGCTTAGTGAGAAGAATACTCTATTACAAAGAACAGATTCTTGATTTTCACTTTCAAGTCTTTTCTGTTTGTTTACATTGAGTCAGGCTGTAGAAGATACTACCCAGTGCTGTGCTTCACTTGAGAGTACTGATGCTGGTTTTATTTATAAGAGATGGTAATTAAGTCTTTGATTATCATGGATGTATGTAAATGAGCTATCTATCTTCTCTGAGTATTAAACTTCATTGACCTTGATAATCTATGTTGATATGAATAATAAAATTGGAACTGTGACCTCAGGAGGAATCATTTTGAAGTCTGTATTCTGCAAACAAATTTGCCAACAACATCCATTGTTCATTTTATCACTGTAAACAGATAAGTCAAGTAGCTTGCCTATTGTCAAGCAACACAGGTTATGTCAACTGACATTATCTACATCTTTCCCTCCCTTAATTCAGAAAGGAAACATGAAAATAGGCTATCAACTGAAAGTAGACTTCTAAAGGAAAGCCACATACTTGGAGCATCTAGAGCTGACAACTTATATTTCTGCAAATGCCTTTCTGGGTGGAATGGGCTGTGGAGAACTGGAGTGCAATCCAGGCAGACAAGTTGAGACTGTGCATAAAAGAACAAAAAGATTTGTCATGTGACAAGTATATAGCAGAGGTACCCACGTGTGAAACCCATATTGCAGCTAAGTATTTTTTCTTTATGGTTGCTCTGCATGGATTGCCATATACATGTATATATGTATATGTAGATATACATATACACTATATATAGATACACATGTGATATCTATAATTTATTTTTAGCAACAGTAAAGAGATTGTTGTTATTAAATGGAAATTTTCATAAAGCAGAAGAGGAATGGATTAGAAGGGTAGGGGATAGATGGTAGTGTTTGGGTGGAGCTAGTGAACTAGCTCAGTAACGGGTAATACCAGAGAGACATGGCGCGCTCAGGCAGACATGGAGCTAGACGGTAAAGTCTCTACCACTGGTGATGCCTCTAGTGTCCCTAGCATCCCTGGCTCCATTGCAGTTGTTGGTATTATTATCTTAACTTCTGCTCTTACCACTTTGCATAGAATGCTTAAAACTGCAAAGAACACAACCAGCGTCAGAGGAGCCACAGTCAAGGGTCCCTCTGGCAAGGGAATAGCCAAGTCGCTACTACTCAAATACATGTCCATCACAACCAAGCTTTGACTATTTAGTAACTGCGTTTATCTTGGATATAGACTTCCAAGATGTTTCAATCACTGTAAATACTTATAAATACACTCTTCCTATCCTAAAGAAGGCAACTGAAATAGGTGACCTCAATTCTGACCCTGTCAGTACTCGCATTTAAAGGATTACAAGGTAATCTATTTACAAGGTAATTTATTTTGAAGGTAAAGAGTGCAAAAAGTGTACTTAAAATGAAACATGTATGACAAAAAAAGGACTCTATCTTGCTTCTGCAACTAGAAAAAAGTGTGAGTAAAATAATTTTTTTTTTTTTTTTACTTTCTTCCCCCAGTAGCTATTTCATGTTCCTTTTGCCTTCAGTCTCTCAGGTCAGTGTTCTTTGTTTAGTGTAGGGAATCAAACTTTCATGTGAGAAGAATATGAAACCTTTGTCTTACATACTGGTAACATTTTATTTATTTATTTTTTTGTGGGTACCGGGGGGACGACCTCAGGACCTCGCGCGCCAACAGGCACCCGTGCCGCTGAGCGATATCACCGGCCCCTTTTTCGTATGTGGGATCCGGGAGTTGAACTCGGGCCCTCGCGCTTGCAAGGCAGGCGCTTATGCCGCTGAGCCATCTCACCGGCCCTAACATTTTAAATAATTATTAATTTTATATATTTAAGATGTACAGAATGTTTTGATATACATACTTAAATGATTGCTTGTCAAGCCAATTAACATCGATTATCTCATAGTTACCTTTTTTGTATATATGTAATATGAATAAGAGCAACTAAAATCTCTTGTCTCAGCAAATTTTCAGTGTACAACTTTATTAACTTCTAAAATTTTTTAAATTTTAGACTATTTCAACATTTACAGAAAAGTTGTGAGAATAGTACTGATAGTTCCATAAAGTTCACACTAAGTGTCCCTTATTATTTTGGTACATTTGTTTCAATAAAACAATACTGATACATTGTTATTACTGCATGTAAAATGTACTTACATTTCTTATTTTTACTTCCTGTCCTTCTTAAATTACAAGCTCTATCCAAGGAACCATATTATGTTTAGTTATCATTACCTTCTTAGGTTCCTCATGGCAGTGATACTTTCTCAATTTTCTTTTTATGAACTTGACAGTTTGAGGAGTATTTGTCAGGGATGTTGTAGAATGTTTCTTAGTTGGGATTTGCCTGATATTTTTCTCATGGTTATACTATGGTTAAGGGGTTTGATCAAAAAGAGGGTAAGTGCCATTTTCATTACATAATTTCAAGGTACATAGTAACATGACACACTATTGATGTTGACCTTCACTTGACTGAGGTAGTGTGTGTCATGTTTCTTTACAGTTGCTTTTTAAAAAAAATCCCTTATGTGCTGTAGTCTTTAAAAGAAAGTCATTATGCAGCCCACATGTGGATGTGGGGATTTATTTTCTACCTCCTTGGAGATGAGACATCTGTGTAAATTATTTGAGATTCTTCTGCATGGGATATTTGTCCTTTCTCTTCTGTTTGTTTATATCAGTGTGTACTCATGGATACTTACGTGGACCCCTGACTTATGAACTCAGTTCGCTCCTAAGGGCTGGCTGTAACTCAAGTTGTCGATTGAAGGCTCAGGCTCCTCCACGCAGCCTTCAAAGTCTCTCTCCTGTACGCAGGCGGATCCCAGTGTCCTTAGAGAGACGTTGGCCAAGGAGTTCTTAATTAACCCCACACTGGAAAGAATGTTGCAGCGTTCCTTCCAGAGCTCTTTAAGGGTTAATTCTGTATATGAGAACGTCTGGAAGCACAGGCGGCCAGCATTCGGGTCATCATTCAAGACTTTGATCATAAGTTAAAACTAAAATTTCGGTCATAACCAGAATACAAGTTGTTTGTATGTCAGGCTGGTCATAACTTGAGGGTCCACTGTATTTAATATTTTGGGTTATGACCCAGTACTGCTTTATTTTGTGATGCAAATTTTTTCAGCTTTGGCTAGTGGGAGCTCCATGAATGATTCCTTTGTCTCTTTGACACATATCCATTATTTTCAAGTGTTTTTTTTTTTTTTTTTTTTTTTGAGCTCTCCTTTCTTGTTGCTCTAGGCTCATCGAAATGTCTAGGTTCATCATTTTTTGGTTGCATTTCTAGAATCAACAATTTCTCCCAGAAGCCCTGGATCCTCATAGAGAATAATTGTATAAGACAAAATTTGTATGCTAGTTGTACTCATGGTTACCAGATGTTTTTGCTTCTAGGCCTTTTAGTTTACAGAGCAAGGTAATACATGTGTATATAATAATCTTTGTATGTATATTTGTAACATTTTCATATGTAACCATCTTTACCTATATTAAGCTAAATGCATTAATGTGTATTAATATCCCCCAAAATCTGTTGTCATGTGGGCATTCTCTTTCCCTTTGTTGTTAATAAATTCTCATTCCAAAACTCAGAAACCATTTATTTGTCCAATTCCAGTATTCATGTATAGCAGTGTTAGAGTTATTAACCTGCATCCCATGGGAAGCATTAGCTAGAGTACAAGGCTTACTTTATTTGCCTTTAGAATTTTGGACTTTACTTATCTCCAAAGTTACTTAGGGTAATACCTTTCCCCACTCCCCTTTTCAGTGAGATGGTTTCATATATTAGATTATTTTCATCACCTTCTGCATTCACTGTTTATCCACCTATTGAACATTTGGTTGCCTCCAGTTTTTGGCAGTTATGAATATGGTTTCTATAAACATTTGTACACTAGTTTTTTTTTTTATGGGTACTGGGAGTCGACCTCAGGACTTCACGCTTGCCAGCAAGCGCTTATGCCACTGAGCGATATCACCGGCCCAGTTTTTCCTTTATGTGGGTTCCAGGAGTCGAACTCAGGACCTCACGCTTGCCAGGCAGGCGCTTAATGCCGCTGAGCTATCTCACCAGCGCCTACACTAGTATTTTTTGTGAACATAAGTTTTTAATACAATTGGACGAATATCTAGAATTACAATTCCTGGATTGTATGGTAGGGGCATGTTTAACTTCTGCCAGACACTTTTATAAACTTTTATAAAACTTTTCCCCTTTATCTTTTCAACTCATTGTTAGATTCACTATTGGCATTGTTCTTTCACTCATAAGAATATGTGATTTGGGCCGGTGAGATGGCTCAGCGGCATAAGCGCCTGCCTGGCAAGCGCGAGGGCCCGAGTTCGACTCCCGGATCCCACATACGAAAAAGGGGCCGGTGATATCGCTCAGGGGCACGGGTGCCTGTTGGCGCGCGAGGTCCTGAGGTCGACCCCCCGGTACCCACAAAAAAAAAAAAAAAAAAAAAAAAAAAAAAAGAATATGTGATTACACATGTGATTACATTGTGCCTACTTGAGTAATTCAGGATAATCTCTCCACATCAATTTCACTACTTTACATCTGCAAAATTCCTTTTGCCACTTTTTTTTTTTTTGTGTGTGTGTGTGTGTGTGTGTGGGTACTGGGGGTCGAACTCAGGACCTCGCGTGCCAGCAGGCTCCTGTGCCGCTGAGCGATATCACCGGCTCTTTTTTCATATGTGGATACCAGGAGTTGAACTCAGGACCTCGTGCTTGCCAGGCAGGTGCTTATGCTGCTGAGCTATCTCACCGGCCCTCCTTTTGCCATTTAAGGCAAAATATTCTCAGGTTCTGGACATCTTTGGGGCTGGGAATGTTATTCTGTCTACCACAGAAACCTCAAACTAGCTTAAGAAAAAAGGGAGAACTGAATAAGGGGACCTAGGAGTACCTCATGAGAACCATAGGCAGGATTGTTTCTGAATTTTGTAAGGGTCGAAACCTATATCTAGCAAAATATGAGGTAGTAGGCACCTCTCTTTGGCAGTAGCATGGCCTTTGATGTGAGTCTGTGTATTTAAACCACTTCAGTATTTTTGTATACCTTTTTTCTTTCTTTTTTTTTTGTGGGTACCAGGGGTCAACCTCAGGACCTCACCCGCCAGCAGGCGCCCGTGCCACTGGGTGATATCACCGGCCCTTTTTTCGTATGTGGGTTCCAGGAGTTGAACTCGGGCCTTCACACTTGCCAGGCAGGCGCTTACACCGCTGAGCCATCTCACCGGCCCTATACTTTTTTTTGACTTCATGTTCTTCAGAAGTGCAAAGCTCATGTACCTTCCAGTTCAAATTTTGAAAAACTCTTATTCCAAATTTTATTCTTCTAGATGACAAAATCTGACTGGCTTGTTTTAATTACTTGTCTGCATCATTCCATCAGCTAATCACAGCTAAAGGGCAGGCGTATGTGTAGGTAAAATATGTGTGGAACCAAGCAAGCATACTGAATTTTTTATTTCACTAAAATTACATTTACTCTGTATAAATATACATTTATAATTAAAGTATATGAGCGTATATTTCTGATTTTTCAAGCAAAATACCCAAGAGGAATTACAGTGCAATGGCTAAGACCTAGATTGTGAGCCGTATTATTTTAATCCCTGTTCTACCGGAGAAACTATGGATTCTGGGGAAGCTAACATCTTTGTTTCTCAGCTGCATCATTTATTAAATGAGGATAATGATATTTATATGTTACATAATTTATAGGATTGTTATGAGTTTTAAATAAGAATAGTACCTGGCATATGGCAAGGGTTATATGAATATTCTTACTATTTAGAAAATCTGGAAGATGTAAGAATAGATATTTTTCCATGTTAGCAATACTTTAAAATAGTATGTATTAACTGTCTGTTGCCAAGATAATGCTATGAGACAACTGCAGAAATTTTGTGGCATTTAAACATTAAACATTAAACATTAAACATTTAATTAGCTTTTGAGTCTGTTGAAGTAGGCTAGTTTGGGCTTGGTTTAAGCAGACTTACTTGTCTGTGATCCGTTGCTGGTTGACTATGTGACTTTTAATCTCAGTTGTATTCACTCATGCTGGGGAGTCAGATAACCTTTATCTGATCTCAGATGCCTTTGACTGGATGACTGGGGTGACTTGGCTGTCCCCATATATCTTTCCTGTTCTAGCAGGCTACCTAGGCAGACCAGCCATGTTCCTCTGGTGTTGGCAGAAGAAAAGAGAAAGTAAGCAAAATTTTCTAGGTCCATAGATCCCTAGGCTTATTTTATCAGCCAAAGCAAATCAGAGACAAGTCCAGATTTTATGGAAAAAAATATGTCCTCCATTTCTGGTAAGAACCAATTAGGAAATCACATGGCAAAGGGTATAGAAAAAAAAAGGACAAGTAAGGAGAACCATGTTGGCAATTTATTATATGGTATTTAAAGTTTATTGCTATAAACATTTGAATGCATGTATCTTAAGTAGGATGTCTTAAGCTCTTTGGGGAAGATACTTAGAAGGGGACTGGCTGGGTCATATGGAATTTCTAACTTTAGTTATTTGAGAAATCTACCAGTATACATTCCCACTAACAACCTAGGAGGGTTCCTTTTTCGCAACAGCCATGTCAGCATTTATTATTTTTTGATTTCCTGATGATTGCCATTCTTTCTAGAGTAAGATAAAATTATAGTATTGTTTTAATTTGCATTTCTTCAATGGCCAGAGGTGTAGAACATTTTTTTTCACATAATTGTTGGCCATTTATACTTCATCTGTGAAGTGTCTGTTAATTTCACTTGCCCATTTCTTGACTGGGTCTTTAATTCTAGGTGAGCTATTCATTTTTTTTTTTTAGTTCTTTATATATTCTACATATTAGTCCTTTATCTGAGGAGTAGCTGGCAAAATTTTTTTTCCATTCTGTAGGTTGTTTTGTCACTCTACTTACTGATTCTTTTGCTGTACAGAAGCTTTTTAATCTGATATAATCCCATTTCTCAATTCTCGCTGTTATTTCTTGGGCAACTGAAGTTCTGTTTAGAAAAGTCTTTCCTACACCTATGGCTTCAAGTGTTTTACCTATTTTGTCTTCCACTAGGTTTAATGTTTTTGTTTTAAAGTTTTGATCTTTGATCTATTTTTAATTTAGAACATGGTGAGAGATATGGGTCCAGTTTCACTCTTCTGCAAATACATAACCAGTTTTTCCAGCACTGCTTATTTTTTTTTTCTTTTTTTTTTTTTTTATTTTAAAGAGAAGAAAAAACAAAACAAATCAAAAGAAGAACAAATTTTCGAAACAACATAATAGGAGGGTAACAATGGTTAATACATTACGTATTACTATCTTTAAGTTAGTTATTCAGGATACCAGACATTAACATTCAATTGTCCAAACATTATTGGCACAAACCTTACTCTTCAATGAACTAAGTAAAATTGGTAGTGTATCTATCCTAACCATCTTATATATATATACAATTTTTTTCCCTTTCCCTTCTTTCTTTTCCCTATTCCAGTCTCTCTTTCCTTTTGACCAGTTTCTTTTTGATTCACCATGTCTATTGTACATTTTGGATCTTATTTACTCTTTCAGTTTCTCATACTAGAGAGACAATATGATGCTTACACATGTGCTTCTGGTTTATTTCACTTATGAGTATTTTCTCGAGTTGCATCCATTTACCTATAAAAGTCTCCAGTTTATCCTTCTTTATGGCTGAATAGTACTCCATTGTATAAAAATACCACATCTTTCTTATCCATTCCTCAGTTGATGGGCATTTGGGTTGTTTCCAAGATCTGGCTATTACAAATTGTGCTGCTATAAACATGGGTGCACATATATCGCTGTGGTACGATGTTTTTAATTCTTCTGGGAAGATGCCCAGAAGGGGAATAGCTGGGTCAAATGGGACCTCCAACCCTAGCTTTTTGAGGAATCTCCACACTGACTTCCACAGTGGCTGTACCAGTCGACACTCCCACCAACAGTGGAGAAGTGTTCCTTTTTCCCCACAGCCCCTCCAGCATTTGTTATTAGTTGATTTCTTTATAGTAGCCATTCTTTCTGGGGTGAGATGGTATCTCAGTGTTGTTTTAATTTGCATCTCTCGAATGACTAGTGATGTTGCACATTTTTTTGTATATTTATTTGCCATTAGTATTTCTTCATCTGAGAAATGTGTATTCATCTCAGATGCCCATTTTTGGAGTGGGTCTTTAAATTTGGGAGGTCTGATTTTTTTGAGTTCTTTATATGTTCTCGATAGTAATCCTTTGTCTGAGGAACAGCTGGCAAACATTTTTTCCCACATTGTGGGTTGTCTCTTCACTCTGTTGGTGGTTTCTCTTGCTGTGCAAAAGCTTTTTAATAAGATGAGATCCCAGTTATTGATTCTTTGGGATAGTTCCTGTGCGGTTGAGTTTTTATTCATAAAGTCTTTGCCTACACCAATGTCTCCAAGGGTTTTACCTATCCTACCTTCCAGCAGATTTAATGTTTCTGTTTTAATATTTAGATCTCTGATCCATTTTGAATTTAGTTTAGTGCATGGTGAAAGATATGGGTCTAGTTTTAATCTTCGGCATGTGTAGAGCCAGTTTTTCCAGCACCATTTATTAAAGAGGCTATCTTTCAGCGAATGTGTTTGGCACCTTTGTCAAAGATAAGGTGGCTTAGTATGTCTGGGGTTGTTTCAGCATCTTCTAATCTGTTCCATTGATCTTCAGGTCTGTTTTTTTGCCAGTACCACACTGTTTTCATCACAGTAGCTTTATAGTATAATTTCAAGTTGGGGATTGTGATGCCCCCTGCCTTGCCTTTGTTGCCCAGAATTGCCTTTGCTATTCTAGGTCTCTTCTGATTCCAAATGAATTTTAGGATTGTTTTCTCTAATTCTGTGAGATATGCTGTTGGAATTTTGATTGGAATTGCATTAAATCTGTATAACAATTTTGGAAGTATGGCCATTTTCACTATATTGGTTCTTCCTATGCAGGAGCAAGGGATATCTTTCCATTTTCTGATATCCTCTTCAATCTCCTTTTTCAGAGTACTGTAGTTTTCAGTATAGAGGTCTTTTACATCCTTTGTGAGGTTGATTCCTAGGTATTTCATTTTTTTGGATGTTATTGTGAAAGGTATTGTTTCCCTAATTTCTCTTTCAGTAAGTTTGTTATTTGTGTACAGGAAGGCTATTGACTTTTGAGTATTGACTTTCTACCCAGCTACACTACTGAATTTGCTTATTAAATCTAGCAGTTTTTTAGTGGAGTTTTTGGGGTCTTCTATGTAGAGTATCATGTCATCTGCAAATAATGATAATTTAACTTCTTCCTTTCCAATCATTATTCCTTTTATTTCTTTCTCTTGTCTAATTGCTCTGGCTAAAGTTTCCAGAACTATGTTGAATAAGAGTGGGGAAAGTGGACATCCTTGTCTTGTTCCTGAATTTAGAGGGAAGGCTTTCAGTTTTTGGCCATTTAGTATAATATTGGCTGTTGGTTTGTCATAGATAGCTTTTACCAGATTGAGATAAAGACCCTCTATTCCAATTTTCTGTAGGGTTTTTATCATGAAAAGGTGCTGGACTTTGTCAAAAGCTTTTTCTGCATCTATTGAGATGATCATGTGATTTTTGTCTTTGGTTCTGTTAATATGCTGTATTACATTTATTGATTTACGTATGTTGAACCATCCCTGCATCCCTGGGATGAATCCAACTTGGTCATGGTGTATAATCTTCTTGATGATTTGTTGGATTCTGTTTGCCAGTATCTTATTAAGGATCTTTGCATCTATGTTCATTAGGGAGATTGGCCTGTAGTTCTCTTTCTTAATTGGGTCCTTCTCTGGTTTTGGTATCAGGGTAATGCTTGCTTCCAGGAATGAATTAGGGAGTATTGCTTCCCTTTCAATTTCATTGAAAAGTTTGAGAAGTAGGGGCGTTAGGTCTTCTCTAAATTTCTTGTAGAATTTGGCAGTGAATCCATCAGGGCCTGGGCTTTTCTTTGTTGGGAGGTTTTTAATTACATCTTCAATTTCGTTAGTTGATATTGGTTTATTTAGGATTTTTAAATCTTCTTGATTCAGCTTTGGTAATTCATACGAATCTAGGAATCTGTCCATTTCTTCTGCATTTTCCATCTTAGTAGAATATAAATTTTCAAAATAGGTATAGATGATCTTCTGGATTTCTGCAGGGTCCGTCGTGATATCACCCTTTTCATTTTCAATTGCATGGATTTGAGTCTTTTCTTTTCTTTTTTTAATAAGGTTGGATAAGGGTTTGTCAATCTTATTTATTCTTTCAAAGAACCAACTTTTTGCTTCATTGATTCTTTGTATTGTTTTTTTAGTCTCCAATACGTTAATTTCTGCTCTGATCTTTATAATTTCCTCCCTTGTACGGGCTTTTGGCTTAACCTGCTCTTCTTTTTCTAGAAGCTCGAGGTTCACCCTTAAGTTGTTTATTTGCGCTTGCTCTGTTTTCCTGATATATGTATTTAATGCTATAAATTTCCCTCTTAGGACTGCTTTCATTGTATCCCATAAGTTCCGGTATGTTGTACTGTCATTATCATTCTGTTGTAGAAAGTGTCTAATTTCTTCTTTAATTTCATCTGTGACCCATTGGTTGTTCAGGAAGGTGCTGTTTAATTTCCATGTGTTTAGGGAGTTTTTGTGAGATCTTTTGCCATTGATTTCCAATTTCATTGTACTATGGTCTGATAATATGCATGGGATAATTTCAATTCCTTTGCATTTACTTAAGCAGGTTTTATGAGCTAGTATGTGGTCTATTTTGGAGAACATCCCATGTGCAGCTGAGAAAAATGTGTATTCTGATGTTGTGGGATGGAACACTCTGTAGACATCTACTAAGTCCATTTGTTCAAAAGTTTGGTTCAGTTCTACTATTTCATTATTGATTTTCTGTCCAGTTGATCTGTCTTTTTGTGACAGTGGAGTATTGAGATCTCCCAATATAATTGTATTAGCAGCACTGCTTATTGAATAGGCTGTCTTTCTTCTGACATATGCTTCTGGCCCCTTTGTAAAAGATCAAATAACTGAATGTGTCTCTGGATGTTTCTCTATTTTCTATTCTGTTCCATTAAACCATGTATCTGTTTTTGTTCCAGTACCATGCCATTTTTATTACTGTTGCTTTGTAGTATAGCTTGAAGTCTGGTACTGTAAGGCCTCCTGCTTTACCCTTGTTGCCTAAAATTGCTTTTGCTATTCTGTCTCTCTCTTTTTTTTCTTTATTTATTGGTACATTTTAGATATATACAATGATGACATTCATCATAGGGAATTTATACCTCTACAGGATATATCTTGCTTCTTTTTTCCTATTCCTCTTCTTTTCCTTCAGTCCCTCTTCCATTCTTATTTATAAAAGCTTTGTTCCCAGTTTTCCTTCTACCTTCTTTTTTTTCCCTCTTGTCCCTTCTTTCCTTTCCTGCTCACCCCTCCCTTGTTCTCCTTCTCATTTGAACATTTTCCTCCCAATTCACAATATCAGTTATACATTTTGGTCCTTATTTACACTTTCAGTTTCTCACACCAGAGAAACAGTGCAGTATTTACACATGTGTGCCTGATTTATTTCACTTAAAAGTATGGTCTCAAGGTGCATCCGTTTAGCTAAAAATGTCTCAAGCTTATCCTTTTTTATGGCAGAGTACTCCATTATATAAAAAAACACATCTCCTTTATCCATTCACCAGTTGATGGGCATTTGTGCTGTATCCAAGATTTGGGTATTATGTAAACATGGGTGTGCATGTATCACTGTGGTATGATGCATTTAATTATTTCAGGAAGATACCAAGAAGGGGAATAGTGGATTGAATGGAACCTCTAGTTTTAGTTTTTTGAGGAATCTCCACACTGATTTCCATAGTGGTTGCACCAGTCTACACTCCCACCAACAGTGGAGAAGGGTTCCTTTTCTCCCACAGCCCAGCCAGCATTTGTTACTGGTTGATTTCTTGATAACAGCCATTCTTTCTGGCATGAGCTGGAATCTAAGCATTGTTGGAATTTGCATCACTCAAATTACCTGTGATGTTGAACATTTTTTCATATATTTGCTGTTTTTACTTTTTCATCTAAGAAGTGTCTATTCATTTCAGATGCCCATTTTTGGATTGGGTCTTTAAATTGCTGGGATTCTGTTTTTTCTTTTCTTTCCTTTTTTTTTTTTTTTTTTTTTTTTTTTTTTTGTTCTTTATATATTCTAGATATTAGTCCTTTGAGGAACAACTGGCAAACATTTTTCCCACACTGGGGTTGTCTCTTTGTTGATGGTTTCACTTGCTGTGCAAAAGCTTTTTAATAAGATGAGATCCCAGTTGTTGATTCTCTGTGATAGTTCCTCTGTGATTGGGGTTTTGTTCATAAAGTCTTTGCCTACACCAATGTTTTCAAGAGTTCTACCTATTCTATCTTCTAGCAGGTTTAGTGTTCTGTTTTAATATTTAGATCTTTGATCTATTTCAATTTTAATTTAGTGCATGTTGAAAGATATGGGTCTAATTTTAATCTTCGGCATGTGGAAAGCCAGCTGTACCAATACCATTTATTAAAGAGTTTTTTTTTCCAGTAAATGTGTTTGGCACCTTTGTCTAAGATAAGGTGGCTAGATATGTTTGGAGTTGTTTCTGCATCTTCTAATCTGTTCCATTGATCCAAGGGTCTGTTTTTTTTTTTTTTTGGCAGTACCATGCTGTTTTTATCACAGTAGCTTTATAGTATAATTTCAAGTCAGGGATTGTGATGCCTCCTGCCTTGCATTTGTTGCCCAGAATTCCCTTTGCTATTCTAGGTCCATTTTGGTTCCAAATGTATTTTAGGATTCTTTTCTCTAATTCTATGAGGTATGCTGTTGGGATTTTGATTGGTATTGCATTAAATCTATATAACAATTTTGGAACTATGGCTATTTTCACTATATTGGTTCTTCCTACCCAAGAGCAAGGGATATCTTTCCATTTTATGAATCCTCTTCAATCTCCTTTTTCAGAGTACTGTAGTTTTCAATGTATAGGTCTTTTACTTCCGTTGTTAGATTGCTTCCTAGGTATTTCATTTTTCTGGGATACTATTGTGAAAGGTGTTTTTCTCTAATTTCTCTCTCAGTGAGTTTGTTATTCATGTATAGGAATGCTATTGATTTTGGAGTCTTGACTTGTATCTAGCTATGCTACTGAATATGCTTATTAAATTTAGAAGTCTTTTAGTGGAGTTTTTGGGGTCTTCTATGTAGAGTTTCACATCATCCATGAATAATTATAATTTAAGTTCTTCCTTTCCTATCCTTATTCCTTTTCTTTTTTCTCTTGTATAATATTCTTGTATAATATCTCTTGTATAATATTCTCTGGCTAATATTTCCAGAACTGTATTGAATAAGAATGGTGACAGTGGACATCCTTGTCTTGTTCCTGATTTTAGAGAGAAAGCATTCAATTTTTGTGCATTTAGTATGATGTTGGCTGTTGGTTTGTCATAGATGGCTTTAATCAGATAGAGATAAAGACCATTTATTCTAATTTTCTGTAGGGTTTTTATCATGAATGGTTGCAGGACTTTGTCAAAAACTTTTCCTGTATCTCTTGAGACGATCATTTGATTTTTGTCCTTGGCTCTGTTAGTACGGTGCATTATGTTTATTGATTTGTGTATGTTGAACCATCCCTGCATCCCTGGGATGAATCCTGCTTGGTCATGGTGTATAATCTTCTTGATGATTTGCTGCATTCTGTTTGCCAGTATTTTGAGGATTTTCGAGTCTGTGTTCATTAAGTAGATTGGCCTGTAGTTCTCTTTCTTGATTGGGTCCTTCTCTGGTTTTGGTATCAGGGTGATGCTTGCTTCCAGGAATGAATTTGGGAGTATTGCTTCCCTTTCAATTTCATTAGCATTTAAGGAGGAGTGGTTTTAGGTTTTCTCTAAATTTCTTGTAGAATGCAGCAGTGAATCTGTTAGACCTGGGCTTTTCTTTGTTGGTAGGTTTTTAAATTTATCTTCAATTTCATTGACTGATACTGGTTTATTTAGGATTTTTAAATCTTCTTGATTCAGTTTTGGTAATTCATATGTATCTAGGAATCTGTCCATTCCTTCTGCATTTTCCCTCTTATTTGAATACAATTTCTTGAAGTAGGTATAGATGATCTTTTGGATTTCTGCAGGATCTGTTATGATTTCATTGTTTTTATCCTAATTGCATGGATTTGATCTTTTTTTCCCTTTTTTGATAAGGTTGGCTAAGGGTTTGTCAATTTTATTTAATCTTTCAAAGAACCAACTCTTTGATTCATTGATTTTTTTGTATTGTTTTCTTAGTCTCTATTGCATTAATTTCTACTCTGATCTTTATAATTTCTTCCCTCATATGAGATTTGGGCTTGAGTTGCTCTTCTTTTTCTAGAAGCTTGAGGTTCAACATTAAGTTGTTTATTTGAGCTCACTCTGGTTTCCTGATGTGGGTCTTCACTGCTATAAATTTCCCTCAGAGGATTGCTTTGATTGTATCCCGTAAGTTGTGACATGTTCTATTGACATTATTGTTTAATTATAGAAAATACCTAATTTCTTCTTTAATTTTATCTGCCACCCACTGCATTTTCAGGAGGGTGTTATTTAATTTCCATGTGTTTATGAAGTTCTTGTGGTTTCTTTTGCCACTGATTTCCAGTTTCATTGCACTATGGTCTGATAATATGCATGAGATAATTTGAATTCCTTTGCATTTACTTAAGCAGGTTCTATAAGCTAGTGTGTGGTCTATTTTGGAGAATGTCCCGTGTACAGCTGAGAAGAATGTGTATTTTGATGTTGTGGGGTGGAACACTCTGTAGACATCTACTAAGTCCATTTGTTCAAAAGTTTGGTTCAGTTCTAATATTTCATTGTTGATTTTTTGTCTAGTTGGTCTGTCTTTTTGTGACAGTGGGGTATTGAGATCCCCTAATACAATTGTATTAGTGCTTATTTCATTTTTCATGTCTGTTAATATTTGTTTTATATAGTTGGGTGCACTGGTATTTGTTGCCTATATATTTATGATTGTTATCCCATCCTTTTTTATTGTTCCCTTTATAAGGATGTAGTGACCTTCTTTGTCTCTATTAATCAGTCTTGGCTTGAAATCCACTTTGTCTGCAGATAGAATAGATACCCCTGCTTTTATCTGGGTTCTTGTCACATGGAGTATTGTTTTCCATCCTTTGACTTTCAATCTATGAATTTCTTTTTGAATTAAATGTGTTTCTTGTATGCAGCATATTGTTGCATGTTGCTTCTTGATCTATTTTGCCAGTCTGGGTTTTATTTCTTTTTGATTGGTGAATTGAGACCATTAACATTGATGGTTATAACTGATATGTATTGATTTATCCTTATGTTATTTTCCTGTTGTTGGCTCCCTTTTTTTCCACTCTGTTTACTTGTTTGCCTTGCCTGGTGCATTCCTTCTGTTGGGGTTCATGGATTTGTAATCCTTGTTATCTCTGTACAGTATGTCCTTCAGAACATTTTGGAGTGCTGGTTTGGTGTTCATAAATTTCCTCAGGTGTTCTTTGTCATGGAAATATCTTATTTCTCCATCAATTTTGAAAGATAGCTTTGCAGGTACAGCAATCTGGGTTAGAGTTTGTTTTCTTTTAGGGCTTGAAATGCTTCACTCCAATCTCTCTTTGACTTGAGGGTTTGTGTTGAGAAGTTGCCCATGATTCTGATGGGCTTTCCTTTATAGGCGATTTGCCTTGTTTTCTCTAGCAACTTTTCATATTCTCTCCTGGTTTTGAATTTCTGGAATCTTGACTGTTACATGCCTTGCTGTAGATTTTCTTTTGATCATGGCTAATTGGAGTTCTATATGCATCAATTATCTGTATGTCAAATTATTTCTCCCCTGCTTGGGAAGTTTTCTACCATGACATCTGTAAATAGTTTTTTTTTTTTTTTTTTAAATGACATTTGCACTATCTCCTGCTTTTCGTTGACTCAGATTGATCTTATGTTATTGTTCTTTGCATCATCTAGCAGCTGCTGGATTGATTTCTCATGGTCCCTTGCTATTTTTAAGAAATCTTTCATGATCGATAATTGCAATCCTGTCTTCTATATCTGAGATTTTGTCCTCACATTGGCTCATTTGCATATACTTTCAATGAAATTTTTAATCTCCTGGATAGCTGCTTGAATCTGTGTTATGGATTCCATTTCTTTCCTATGTTGGACATTCATAGTTTCCATCATTTTCCTAAGCTCCTCTATTTCTTTTTTATCTGTGTCTAATTTAGACTCACTAAACTTGCTCTTCATTATGGTCATCAATCTCTGTAGTTATCTGAGAGATTATTTCTGATTTGATTTTTTTCTAGAGCCCCATTCATCCGCTTTGTTATTTCCTTGGTTACCACTTCAGAGAGTCCAGGTGGGTGGCTTTTGAATTGTGCCACCTTGTTTCCCCCTGGGTTTGCCTATGGTAAGCTGGAAGAGCTGATGCTATGCCCTTGTTCCCTGTAGAACGAGATGTCCTGCAACACTTGCATGCACTGATCCAAGTGGGTCCAGAACATAAGACCCAGGGCACAGTGCTTTCAGAGGCACTCAGCTGTGGTGGGATGTAGGGCACCTGCCAATGAGACTGCCTGACCCAGGCAGCTTTCCCGACTCCGGGGGCTGGCTCCCCTGGATCTCAGGCTTCTGTGTATTCTTGCCGCCTACCTGTAAGTAATGAATCTACTCTGCGTGTCTTGTGTGAGAGTTCTGTCTCACTAGGCGCATGCAAGTGGTAGAGAACCTTTGCATTCATCTGTTAATAGTCTTTGCTCAAAGGCTACCTGTTCATTGACGCCTTCCCTGACCCTCTTTGCACCTTTGCAGCCTTCTTGATGATACCTAGGAACTCTTTTCTGCTTTATCTCCAAAGCACTTTCTAATTAATATATAATTTCTTTATTTGTATCATTTATTGTGTTTTCTCTGTCTAAAATACTCCATCAGGTCAAGGATATATATATATATATATTTTGGTCCCCTCACCCTATATTGGTAGATATTTAAAATTTATTTCACTGTAAGAACAGTGCTTGGCATAAACACACTTTCAATAAATGCACTGGTTGAATTTGTTGAACTGAATTGAGTACTGTTTCTGCCCTTGCTGTAGTTTAAATGTATCCCCCAAAACCATGTGCCGGGACCGAATCCCTAATGCAACAGTGTTGGGAGGAGAAGGTAATGGCAAGTGGATAGGTCGGGAGGGCTCCACCATCATGGAAAAGCACTTGAGGCTGTAAATTCGACCTCTGCCCCCTCACCTGCCAGCATGAAGACCCTCACTACAGACACCTTCTTTATCTTGGACTTATTTTGCCGCTTCCAGAAGTGTAATCCAAATACATTTCTGTTTATTATAAATTACTCAGTCTGTGGCATTTTGTTCTAGCAACAGAAAAAGAATAAGAAGCTTCTGGAACTCCCTTTCATAGAAATCTCTTGGGTTTCATCTTTTCTGGAGTTCTCCCTTGATCAGCTCCCCTGGACTCTACTCTATCCTCCTATTGTGAACTTTGGCTTTCTCACCTTCTCTCTGTCTCTGTCTCTGTCTCTGTCTCTCTCTCTCTCTCTCTCTCCCTCTCCCTCCCTCTCCCTCTCTCTCTCCCTCTCTCTCTCTGTCTTTCTTGAGACAGGTTTTCACTATGCAGTTGAGGCTGGCCTTGAACTCACTTCGAGCCCAGGCTGGCCTCAAACTCTCAGTGATCCTCCTACTTCAGCCTCCCAAGTGCTGGGATTACAGGCGTGCACCACCATGCCCAGCTTTTCACACCTAGCAGATTTATCAACCCTTCAGAGCAGCTTCTTCGCGCTCAGTTTGATTCTCTGCTTTCTGAAAACAGCCTTTACTGCAATGTCAGTGTTATTCCTCGTCCCCCACCTCAGCCTCAGGGTCACACCCCAGATGCTGTTGGCAGCCTTGTCTTGTGACCTCTGTCATGTATCCTGATTGCCAATCATGTCCTCACAACCGATGTCAGCACACTCAGTTATTCCATTTACATTGCAAGTACTCTTAGTCAACTGGATTAAAGCCATTACAATACATATTTTTGAATTTTTTTCCCCTCCAGGATGGGGAAAGTAGAGTGAGTGGAGTGAGGATCGAAGTTAGGCTTAGTAATTATATAATGAACTCTGCAGCCTCCATAGTTACCGTAATTTTTTAAAGGACTGATATGGATTTTTTCCCCCCATTGACTTAATTTGTGGAAATGAGCAAATGCTGAACTATGGATGTCATGTTTTTGTTTTTTCTCAAAGTCATTGACAAATAAATGATAGAGCTGGGAGTACAGCCCATTTTCTTTTTTCAGTCAGCGCTCTTCTTGTCTACCAGGCTACCTCCCAATAAGGAAATTTCAGGAAAATAATTTGCCTTCTTTCCTTTCATCACCACTTCTGTCTCTCCATTCTTCATTAGTTCCTTTTCCTTTAGTCAAATGGAGCGTATGCATCCGGAGAACCACCTGGTCCTCAGGTTTAATCCTGAGGCTGTCATCTTAGGGAGCCATCAGTGGAAACTGTTTTATTGTCTCATTCCTAATCACTGTTTTTCCTTCCACTGGAATGGGTTGTTTTTCTGTGTGGCATTGAGATTAATTATCGCTTCTCAACTGCAACCTCTGGGGCTAATATATTGTATGGTCAGGTTGAAGCGGGATTGGTATTGTGTAGTAAGTGTGTGAGAATGACTTGGGAAGGGAATCTAAGGGTAGGGGAGATGAGAGGGTGAGGAGAATGGGAAGGCACAGTATGGATATGTACCAATTCCCCAAGACAGATATAATCATGTATTGCAAACATACACTGATAATGAATAAATAATTAAAAATGACTCGAATAAGTTTCTAAAGAAATATTATTAGTTTGTGGGTAACATTGGAAGTCTGAGGTCACTGTCATTAGATGAATGGGAACAAATATAAAAGGGTCATGTGATTACCTATGCTGGGTATAAAATGGCATATTGTAAAAGGTAACCCCGTTTCTACTCTTACCTTTATATATGTCCCTTTCAACCGACCTTGGTGGTCTTGTGACTCATTTTGGCCAATAGAATGCAGCAAAAGTGAGAATGTGTCAATTGTAGGCTGAGGCTTCAAGAGTTATTGAATATTTCTTGGGCCAGTTACAAGTGTGGGCCTAAATAAGACTTGAACACCTGCTTATACACCACGTGGACAGTCCCATATTAGCATGCTGGATGGGAGACCATAGGTAGCAGACAGAATCCATTGGCGTTGTGGCATCCTACACTGTCCTCCTTCAGGCTAACCTAACCAATGACCATGGGGTGCATATGAGCCCAGTGAAAGCTAGAAGAATTACCTGACTAAGCATGCTCAATTAATGTTTGAGGCCAGTAAAATTTGGGATTGTTTCTTATGCAGCTGTCAGAATACACTGTCTACCATTTTCTAGAATTGGTAACTGATGTAGAATAGGGAGTCTTTTCCAGTGGATTCACTTATGATGCTCTGTCTGAGACACAGCAGGACATTTTTTAAGGACGGATGTGTCCACATCCAATGTCCAGTTATATTTTAGTTGAAAACTGATAGACTTGCTTCTTGTAACTGTGGATTCCATTTTATTTTCAAAAGTTATCTCTGGTCATCATTTTGGAATCATGGAACCATAGAATATGTGTTCTATGTAAATAAAAGTGTTTGATGAGGAATTAGAGAACTTAAATTTTTTCTTGGTCTCAGCACTGATAACTGGGGCTGTGCCTGCTTAACCGAAGCAGGGGACTCTGCACTGGGTCTTAGGCTCTCTCCTCCTCAGCAATCGCTATGAAGGAAACACCGTCCCAACACGTGAAAGGAAAGGTAATGAGACCAACAGCACCAATAACACCTTGTCTGCAAGGTAAGTGGTCTAAATCGTGTTGATCGAGTCCTCTATGTGTACTACAAATCATATCTGGGCAGAGAATGCAGCTTGTAAGTCAGAAACCCGTAGAACTGTGCGAGTCCAGCCTTCCTCTGTAGCCTCAGCTGTTCCTCACAATGTCTTGTCTCATTTATCAACAAATATATAGGAAATATCCCCCTTTTTAGAGGCATCTGAAAGCTGAGCATTTGAGTATCTGACATTTTTGAAAACAGGACAAAATGCAATCATCTGGTAGTTTTAAATAGCACTTCTACATACATGCCAAGAATTATTAGAATTACACGGATCAACAATACATCTATGCAGTGTAGGAAAGATTCAACATATTGCAGTGTGGGAATCAAACCACAAGATGGCAAGAGAATGACTTTAATCTTCAAAGCTCTTTTTTTCTTTTTCCCAAACTAAAAGATGTAACCCATTCGAGCTAATTAACCCTGTCATTTTTTCAATTGGAGGGTTAATTAGTTAAAGCTAGGCATAATAGTTATGGTTTTCAAAACTATTTTGGCCTTTTAATAATCTTCATTTCATTTGTGTCCAGGGAACTGCAAGGAATGAAGATTTGTCTTCCCAAGAATAAATTTACATTTTGGGGGATGGGGTTTAAGGACTATCTAACATCTAAAGTCTATTGTGGTGAGGAGACACAGAACTCAAACATGCTAAGATCTCCCTGGAATTCAAATGAAGTTAATTCTCTCACATCTTGGTCCCAAATTATTTTATAGAAAGAGGAGATTAGGGAAAAGGAAGCTCTCTCTGTAGCTTGAATTTGAAAAAAGTAGATACAGAGGCAATTTAAGTTTAACTTCCTACTTCAAATTATTGTAGAGGCAGGCCAGGTTAATATGTGAAGAGAAAAGAAGAGGAGAGCTCTCCTAAGAAGGTTTTATGACCTGTTTTGGGGGGAAGGTGAGAGAATTCTTCCTATTTCTAGACAATCTGCTAAATGCCCTATTATGGGATAGCATGTTCTGTCACATAAAATAACGTTGACTGCAATTTTATTAAAATATATTTTAATGTAGTTGACTTGTCTTTATAAGGGGAGTAAGACTGAATTAAAAGTCAGGAAATTTAAGCTATTGCCTGATTTATTTGAGAATTTCCCGGGAGTTTGACCTGATTTTTAAAAAATTGAAACACTACTACATCTTAATGGTTGGTCAGCTGTTTCATGCACCTCCAGGAACAAACTTGGAACTCTTCCAGGTTCAAGGCTTTTGAATTATTCTCTTCATGTGCATGTGTTCGTGGAAATAGGTGTGTGTGTGTGTGTGTGTGTGTGTGTGTGTGTGGTTAGCCTTTGTGCATTTGGAGTTTTTAAAGCTGAGAAGTACACTAAGACTTTTGGAACACTATATAATTAGAAGAAAGACAGGGAGAGAGAGAAGGATAGATACACACACACATACACATATAGGGGTGGGAGAAAGCAAAGAAGAGAGGGAGAGGTAGAGTGGGAGAGGATCAATCAAATAAGGAAACCTGCTTTGGGACTGATGCCATCTGCCACACCATTTTCTATTCTTCCCTCTCACTGTTAAACACTCATGGTTGTTGAGGGCTTTGACTCCTGCTGATGATCCTTTCTCTCTACTACACCCAATGTACACTGGACACTCAGCTAACAGCCTTGTGACACCCCTGGGTACAGGACATATATGGGTCTTACGATCTCTACTGCAGGAAAGTCAGCTGGGATTTTATAGCCTGCTTCAGAGGAGAAGCATGTGGGGGAGAGCAGGGTGACCTTCTGACTTCTACCTTTTCCAGTGCCCAGGTGTCATGTTTTGGGGTGTCGGGTGGAATGTCCTGAACACCAGATCCCTCATTATTTTTCCACTATTTCCCAGAGACTGTAGCATTTTATTTAATCAAGAATCATTTTTCAATTTAAATTATATATATTGGAAATCTAAGGATCAGTGATGTTAAAAACTTGCTTATGGTCCCATGGCTGGAGGTTGGCAGAGCCAAGGCAGCTGGCTTTCTCTCTTTTCTTTTCTTTCCTTTTCTTTTCTCTTTTCTCTCTTCTCTCTTCTCCTCTCTCTCTCTCTCTCTCCTGCAGTGCTGGGGGTTGAACCCAGGGCCTGATGCACTCTACCATACCAGGTTTTCTAGCACACAATTCAGATAATTTTTCACTTAGAAATTTTTGAATTGTCTCAGGAAAGGAATACACACATTTGTATGTATGTTAATTAATTTTGTTCAAAAACTAACTTTTTCTGGCTTTGACTTGGTAATGTGAAATCTGGTTCCGTAATACCCGTTACAGTCAAGGAAAATTGCAGAGTTTATGCATTGTACCAGGAGGTGGCGCTTGGACACCTTTAATCTAGTCAAAGACTTAATTTCCAACTAATGTTAGAACAATGTTAAATTTATTTTAATATGCCATGTAATTTATAGGACCTCTAGCAATTTTACCTTAGTTGTCATAAAAAGCTCCAAGGAAACTGGATCAAAATAATTTAGGGTTCAGAAGCAAAGCTCTAGAGGGAAGACTTGGGTATTTGTTCTTATTTGGGAAGTATCTTGCCTGTATAAGCTTTCCACCAAATTATTTAGTACAGGGAATTTCAATCTTTAGTTTTATGGCACATCAGGAGGTCTCCAGTTATCTCAAAATGTGTCACAAAATGAAGTTATTTAATTCTCCTTTAGTGCAAATGTAGATTTCAATGCGTTTAGAAGGGAGAAGAGGGAGCAACTTAGATGAATTATAGACTTAAGAAGGACTGAAAGAATTCTTCCTTTCACATCTAAAACACCTCCCTCACTGATTTTCAGTAGTGCCCAATATTTTCATTACTTCCTCTTCCTTTTGGGTAAGACTTTAAAGGGCCCAGTAGACTGCGGAATTTGTCATCCAGATGGGTGAACCTGTTACATCATTCGTATTTATCAGCTCCACAACAGGAATTTGATTGGTTTAGTCTTGTAATCACCTGGCAGTGATTTGAATGCAAAGGACAAAGGTCAGAAAAATCAAATGGAAGAGAGGATTAGGAAAGATCGATAACTTGGAGTGAAGATGTCTAGTGACCTGAAGTACTCGTATTTGATGGTTTTATACATTATCTTTTTTCTTTTCTTCCTTTTTGTGGAAAAGAATCACTGATCATACTACCATGAATGAAAATTCTCCTTGTCAAGTGGACGCCTTGGAAAGTAGCTTGGCTTGGGCCATCGTGCTTTCTCCTACTTGCCTAAGAGGGCTGGTTCCAGTTGTGGGACTCCAGGAGCAAGAGCCTGAGGGGTGGCCACCAAAAGTAGGCATTAAGGGAGTGTCCAGAGGAGCTCAGCTGGAGTGGACCTCCCACATGAAGAGACCAGTGCACTCACATCCCTCTTCTTAGAGGCACAGCGCCCCCCTCCACGCCTGCCACCCCAGGCCAGAGGAGCCTTGGATACAGCAGCACTCAGGGACAAAAGGGGTGCTTTTCTTCTAGTTCCTATTCTTATGAGCTAGAAAGGAAGAGAAAGCCAAGGAGTTCAAGAACAGAGAGGGCTTGGGGTGTAGCTTAGTAGTTAGAGCACTTGACTGAGATGCATGAGGTTTGATCCCTAGCACCACAAGGAAAGAGAGAGAGAGAGAGAGAGAGAGGGAGAGAATAATAAGACCAATTCATGTTTATACCCCATTAAGAAGAAAAAAATATGGAAAGCAAAATTTCTAGAAAAGTTTTAATACCATATAACCACCAGAGAAGCTGGCTGAAATGCGGTTAATGCCAGTGACTGAGACGGAGTCTTGAGCACACTCATTTTATCTGTCCATTTATTTACTCAACAAGTATTCGCTGAGCTGCTGCTGCTTAGTACAGCTGCTAATGATGCAAAGGAGATAAACATCAGATGTGCACTTGTTTTCAAAATTTAGTATTTAGTGGAAGTTATGGACTATTAGCCAAATAATACCAATGTCTATAAACTGGAAAGAGTATTGTGAAAGACAGAAACATGTTTTTTTTTTTCATCCCTTTTTAAATTTTTTTTTTATTTTATGGGAAAAAGGTAAAACAAAATTTCATAACAAAATAATAGGAAAATAACAATAGTTAATCCATTACATGTTATCATTAAAGTAGTTGCTCAGGGTACAAGATATAGGCATAAAAATTTCTCCGGTCGATATTAAAACAAACCTTCCTTTTTAATGAACTAAGACTCACTAATAATATAACTGACTTGCATTTTTTCACTTTACCCAACTGTCCTTTCACATTTCACCCATCCTAGTTCCTTTTTCCTTTTGAACAATTTCTTCCCATTTCACAATATGTATTGTACATTTTAGACCTTATTTACTCTTTCAATTTCTCACACAAGGGGGACAATATGATGTTTACACATGTAAGTCTGATTTATTTCACTTATGAGTGTGGTTTCAAGTTACATCCATTTACCTATAAAAGCCTCAAGTTTATCCTTGGTTATGGTTGAGTAATACTCCATTGTATAAAAAGACCACATCTTTTTTATCCATTCCTCAGTTAATGGGCATTTGGGTTGTTACCAAGATTATGTATTCCAAACTGTGCTGCTATAAACATGAGTGCACATATATCACTGTGGAATGATGTTTTTTTTTGTGTGTATGGGTACCGGGGGTCGACCTCAGGACCTTGCGTGCCAGTAGGTGCCCCTACTGCTTAGCGATATCACTGGCCCTTTTTTTGTATGTGGGTTCCGGGAGGTGAACTCAGGACCTTGCGCTTGCCAGGCAGGTGCTTATGCTGCTGAGCCATCTCACCAGCCCGGAATGATGTTTTTAATTCCACTGGGAAAGTACACAGAAGGGGAATAACTGGGTTGAATGGGACCTCTAATCCTGTTTTTTGAGGAATCTCCACACTTATTTCCACAGTGATTGTACCAGTCTACACTCCCACCAACAGTGGAGAAATGTTCCTTTTTCCCCACAGCCCCTTCAGCATTTGTTATTGGTTGATTTCTTGTAATAGCCATTCTTTCTGGGGTGAGATGGAATCTGTGTTGTTTTAATTTACATTTCTCAAATGGCTAATGATGTTGAACATTTTTTCATATATTTATTTGCCATTTGTATTTCTTCATCTGAGAAGTGTGTATTCATCTCAGATACTCATTTTTGGATTGGGTCTTTGAATTTGGGGGGCCTGATTTTTTGTCAATTCTTTATATGTTCTAGATAGAAGTCCTTTGTCTGAGGGACAGTTGGCTAAAATTTTTTCCCACTCTGTGGGTTTTCTTTTCACTCTGTTGATGATTTCTTTTGATGTGCAAAACTGTTTAATAAGATATGATCCCAGTTGTTGATTCTTTGAAGTACTTCCCATGCAGTTTGGGTTTTGTTCATGAACTCTCTGCCTACCCCTATATCTTCAAGATTTCTACCTACTTTCTCTTCCAGTAGATTTAGTGTTTCTGTTTTAAAATTTAGATCTTTGATCCATTTTGACTTTAGCTTAGTGCATGGTGATAAACATGGGTCTAATTTTAGTCTTCGGCATGTGGAACGCCAGTTTTTCCAGCACCATTTATTAAAGAGGCTATCTTTCCTCCAGTGAACATGTTTGGCCCCTTTGTCAAAGATAAGGTGGTTGAGTATGTTTGTAGTTTTGTCTGCATCTTCAAATTTGTTCCATTGATCCTCAGGTCTGTTTTTTTGCCAGTGCCATGCTGATTTTGTCACAATAGCTTTGTAGTATAATTTCAAGTCAGGGATTGTGATGCCTCCTGCCTTGCCTTTGTTGCCCAGAATTGCCTTTGCTATTCTAGGTCTCTTCTGTTTCCAAATGAATTTTAGGAATATTTTCTCTAGATCTTTAAGGTATGCTAATTGTATTTTATTGGGATTGCATTAAATCTGTATAACAGTTTTGGGAGTATGGCTCTTTTCACAATGTTGGTTCTTCCTATCTATGAGCAAGGGATAGCTTTCCATTTTCTGATGTCCTCTTTGATTTCCTTTCTCAGAGTACTGTAATTTTCAATGTATAGATCTTTTACTTCCTTTGTTATACTGAGTCCTAAGTATTTCATTTTTTTGGATGCTATTGGGAGAGGTGTAGCTTCTCTAATTTCTCTCTCAGTGAGTTTGTTTGTTGTGTACAGGAATGCTATTGATTTCTGAAGCTTGACTTTGTATCCAGCTATGCTACTGAATTTGGTTATTAAATCTAGAAGTCTTTAGGTGGAGTTTTGGGGGTCTTCTATGTAGAGTATCATGTCGTCTGTGAATAATGATAATTTAACTTTTTCCTTTCCTATCCTTATTCCTTTTATTTCTATCTATTGTCTAATTGCTCTGGCTAATGTTTTCAGAACTATATTGAATAGGAGTGGTGATAGTGGGCATCCTTGTCTTATTTCTGACTTTAGAGTGAAAACTTTCAGTTCGTGTCCATTTAGCATGATGTTGGCTTTGGTTTGTCATAGATAGCTTTTATCGGATTGAGGTAAAGACCATCTATTCTGATTTTCTGTAGGTTTTTTTTTTTATCACGAATGAGTGTTGGATTTTATCAAAAGTTTTTTCTGCATATATTGAGATGGTCATGTGAGTTTTATCTTTGGCTCTGTTGAAATGATGTATTACATTTATTTATTTGTGTATGTTAAACCACCCCTGCATTCCTGGGATGAATCCCCCTTGGTCGTGGTGTATAATCTTCTTGATGATTTGTTGCATTCTGTTTGCTAGTATTTTATTGAGGATTTTTGCATCTATGTTCCTTAGTGAGATTGGCCTGTAGTTCTCTTTTTTGGTTGGGTCTTTCTCTGGTTTTGGTATCAGGGTAATACTTGCTTCCAGGAATGAGTTTGGGAATATTGCTTCCCTTTCAATTTCATTAAAGAATTTGAGGAGTATTGCCATTAGTTCTCCAAATTTCTTGTAGAATTCAGCCATGAATCCATCAGGACCTGGGATTTTCTTTGTTGGTAAGTTTTTAATTATGTTTTCAATCTCATTAACTGATACTGGATTATTCAGAATTTTTATATCTTCTTGACTCAGCTTTGGTAATTCATAAATTTCTAGGAATCTCCATTTCTTCTGTGTTTTCCAGTCTATGAAAGTAAAGATTTTTGAAGTAGGTATTGATGATCTTCTGAATTTCCACAGGATCTGTAGTGATTTCACTCTTTTCATTCCTCATTGCATGAATTTGAGTTTTATCTTTCCTTTTTTTGATAAGGTTGGCTAGGGGTTTATCAATTTTCTTTATTCTTTCAAAGAACCAACTCTTTGATTCATTAATTCTTTGTCTTGTTTTCTTAGTCTCAATTGTATTAATTTCTGCTCTGATCTTTATAATTTCCTCCCTTGTATGGGCTTTGGGCTTAACTTGCTCTTCTTTTTCTAGGAACTTGAGGTGCAGCATTAGGTTGTTTATTTGTGCTTGTTCTGCTTTCCTGATGTGAGAATTCATAGCTATAAATTTCCCTCTTAGGACTGCTTTCATTGTGTCCCACAGGTTCTGGTATGCTGTATTTGCATTTTCTTTCTTTTTTTTCTCTTTTTCTTTTTTTCTTTTTAATTTTTATTTTAAAGAGAAAAAAATAGAACAAAATTTCAAAACAACATAATAGGAGGGTAACAATGCTTAATACGTTGCGTATTGTTATCTTTAAATTAGTTACTCAGAGTACAAGATATCGACATTCAATTGCCCAAACAATATTAGTACAAAACTTTCTTGTCAACAAACTAAGAGAAATTAGTAGTGTATCTAGCTTAACTATCATATATATATATATATATATATATATATATATATATATATACATATTTTTTTTGCTTTTCCCTTCCTTCTTTTCTCCATTCCCCCATCCCAGTTTCTCTTTCCTTTTGAATAGTTTCTTTCCATTTTACAATATCTATTTTACATTTTGTATCTTATTTACTCTTTCAGCTTCTCACACTAGGGAGACAATACGATGTTTACACATATGCGCCGGGCTTATTTCACTTATGAGTATGGTCTTGAGTTGCATCCATTTACCTATAAAAGTCTCCAGTTTATCCTTCTTTATGGCTGAGTAGTACTCCATTGTATGAAAATACCACATTTTCTTTATCCATTCCTTGGTTGATGGGCATTTGGATTGTTTCCAAGATCTAGCTATTACAAATTGTGCTTCTATAAACATAGGTGCGCATATATCGCTGTGGTACAATGTTTTTAATTCTTCTGGGAAGATACCCAGAAGGGGAATAGCTGGGTCAAATGGCACCTCCAATCCTAGTTTTTTGAAGAATCTCCACACTGATTTCCACAGTGGGTGCACCAGTCGACACTCCCACCAACAGTGGAGAAGGGTTCCTTTTTCCCCACAGCCCCTCCAGCATTTGTTATTGGTTGATTTCTTGGTAATAGCCATTCTTTCTGGGGTGAGACGGAATCTCAGTGTTGTTTTAATTTGCATCTCTAGAATGACTAGTGTGTATTTGCATTTTCATTTGATTGTAGATATTGTTTAATTTCTTGTTTAATTTCATCTGTGACCCATTGGTTGTTCAGGAGGGTATTAATTAATTTCCATGTGTTTATGGAGTTTTTGTGGTTTCTTTTGCCATTAATTTCCAATTTCATTGCATTATGATCAGATAATATGCATGGGATAATTTCCTTTGCATTTACTTAAGTGTGTTCTATGGGCTGGTGTATAGTCTGGTAAATGGGGATGTTTAACAACACCTGTCCCTGTTCATTTACATCCCTTCCTGTGCTTCTTCATTTTCAGAGATAAGGACATTTTTCCCTGTGGATTCAAGAAGGGAGCATTTCATGGAGAGTTTTATGAGCTGCTTCTAGGGAGTGTTATAAAGTCCCTCCCATACAAGTTGCTTCTCAAATTCCTTCAGTTTAAGTTATTCATATGTCAAGGTGATATAGTTTGGGATAGCATGTCCAGAACTGCATCATAAAATAGCACCTTCAAGGAATATAGTTTAAGTACATCAGAAAATTGTTTGGAATATTTCCAAGATTAACTTTTTAAAAAAAAAGGCCAGCATATAAACCTACTAGAATCATTCACAGAGATCATTTGTGACAACACTGAAATGTTCTGTAAAATGTGGACTTTTCTGGTCATGTGGCAAAATATCTGAACAGATTACAAGATAGTCCTAGGAATCCATGTAGCTAAAGCAGCTGTTCAAACACTCAAATCCTTTAAAAATGACCTGCCCTCCATAATTTGTGGATTAGTAACAAGGATTCATGTGTATGCTGCTAATATGAAGTTTTCCTAGTTGGTTCTTCTGATTGGTTTCTGTTCTCTCGAAGGCTAATCATGTAAGTTAAGATCAGGAGGCTGCCACACAGATGGATAGGAAGGACAGTGGTCATCTCTGATGGTCTGGAAGGGTCTGTGGCAGGTGCATGGCCCCAAAGGTAGGACAACTCTGATCCTTTCCCAGGTCATTGGCTGGCATGGCCTGACTTCGAAGTTTGAAAGCTATAACTTCATGGTGTCAATTGATGATCCTAACACCCTTTGAATTTGCTTCAGCTTCTCCATGGCTCAAAAGAGATAACATATGCAAAAGTGCTTTGCAAAGTGTAAAGTGCTGGTTAAATGTGGATATTATTATTATTACTCAGGAAGAACACTTAGCTCATTGCTTAGTAATGGTAAGGCAAACAGTGTCACTAAATAAGACAATATAATGGTCTTAAGAGGCTCTAATTTAGTTTCTCCTTTTTATTCAAGAACACAATTGCATTCGAGCACTTCACAGACAGCCTGAAATGGGCCCTGTGGAGGCTGATAAGGAAAATTAGAACAGGAGCTATTTGAGCTCTCATTTTAATGCTGAATCAAGGAGCAGGCACTTTAGTACAGGAAAGAAGGATCACTTTCTCTTTCTCAGTCCTCAGCAGGATAATGACTCCATTACAAAGCGTGCCTTCTGTAACAGAGGATGCTGCAGTGTTCTCCCTGCACTGGAAGAAGGAGAAAGAAGCAATCATCATCATCAAAACAAAGTGTCCTCCATGGAAAAAGCAGAGAATTAACCACCATTTATGGTCGTCTCCACAAACATTTTTTGCTGTTTGTTTTCTTTTTTAAATCTCTGGATCTTTGGGATGAAAAGCCCTCAGTTACACAAATACCAGGTGAATATCAGGCCTTTTGATTGCGCTTGCCTTTATTGGCATAGATTCTTACTCTGCTCATTGTCCATATGCATAGACGTGTTTATGTGTGTAATATTAATTGGATCTTAACAAGGGAGAATACAAAATCTGCTCCTTGTTTAGGCAACATGAACAAAAACCGTGGCCTTTGTCTATGCAGCAGTGTGTGTGTGGTTGGAGGCAGGGGCATTTTTTTATTAGTGCAATTAATCATACTGAGTATTGGGCTACATCATGACATTTTCATACATGCGTATAACAGACTTGATCCTATCCATCCCCTCATTACCCTCCCTTACTAAGCGTCCCCCTTTCCCCTGAGACCCCTCCTCTTGTCTAAATCGTCTTCAGGGGCATTTTCCTTTGTTAATGCTGAATGTTAGTGAATGATGGTTAAGAAGCTTGAAATAAGAAAGAAAGTGCTTCTCAGTGGACGGCTGAGAACACCCTCCGAGCCTTCCACGGGATGCCTGTAATGGAGTCTGGGAATACTTACGCAATAAGTGAGCTAATACACGAGCGACAGCTGCTTTCTATAATGACAAGCAAGAGCAAAGTCTGCTGTGTTGCTGAGTTCCCAGAGTTAGCATGTGTTCTTTTTAAATGGTTTGCACAGGGCGGTGATACTCCTCTCATGTCTGGTGTTTTAAGTAATGGTATTCCCTCTTTTCCTTCAAAATTGTTAGCTAACAAGAACTTTCAAATCAATGAGGTCAGTGCTGGAAAACCTTGTGAACTATTGATCATTATGTGTGTTGGGGATTTTTCTGCTATGGTCTGAAGGTTTATGTCCTCTCCAAATGCATAAGTTTAAACCTAATCCCTCGTGTGGTGGTGTTAGGTGGTGGGGCCTTTGTGAGGAGATACAGCTATGAGGGCAGAGCCTGATGAATGAAGTTGATGCCCTTATCAAAGAAGCCCAGAAAGCTGCCTTGCCTCTTCACAGTGAGGAGGTGTTAGCTATGAACCAGATGCCAAATCTTCCTGTGCATTTTGGGCTTTGTAGTCTCCAAAACTGTGAGATGTCAGTGTCCACCATTCCTAAGCTCCCCAGGTTATAGCAGTCCAAACTGACTATGACTCATTCCAACCACGTGTGATGTTTGTGCACACACATGCTTTTGAGTTCATATAAATAAAAATTTGTCTGAGTACCTGGCTACATATCCAGATGTTGTATGGATCTTGACATGATTCTTTCTTGTCTGTATAAGTCACCTTTCCCATTGTTAAGATATAATACCCAACACTCACAGCTTAAGGGAGGAGAGGTTTAATTCGATGCATAGTTTCTGGGTATTCAGTCCATGGTTGGCTGGCGCCAAGGCAGAGACATCATGGTGGAAGGGCCTCGTGAAACGGAGGTACTCAGTTCATGGCAGCTGGGAAGCAGAGTAGGAAACAATGCTGGAGAGGAAGAGGTGATATTATTTTATACAGTTCTTTCATTACGTATTTCAATATATTTTCATTTTTTCTTATTATAAAAGTTCACTGTAGATAATTTTAGAATCAGAGATGTGAAAAAAGTTAGAGGGACCTGTAACCTCCTAATCCAGAAGTTTCAGGGTATATTTTTCCATAGTTTCTGTTTCAATATCTGTATTTGTTGAAAAAATATGATTAAAAGACACATATTATTTGTGACTTATTCATTAAATTCATCATGGGCATATGTCAATCAATAAATGCTATGGTAAGCCCTTACCAGTCTATGTAAACAATAGGTAATCTTTCATTCATTCAATACTATCCTAAGAGCTTAATATTCATGTCCTCCTCAGAACAGCCCAATTAGGTAAGTATTATTATTCCCATTTTAACTATGAGGACTCTAAAGGATAGAGAAGCCAAACTATGTGGCATAGTTCATTCAGCTAGTATGTGGAAGAATCAGCAATAACACAGCTGTGTTTCCTTACTACATTCTTTGTTCTTCTTCCCAATGATCTCATGCTTCATTCTTTCTCTTCAAGTCTCCACACTTTCAAGATTTCCACAGCTTCTCCCCACGTGTTTCGTAACAGGTTCCTCACCTTCCCGGTCAGCTGGTTGTGTCCAGCATGCCGCTGCTTCTGTCAGCAATTATTCTTCTGGGCACAACTCTTTTCGGCTAGTTCTGCCATTACTCCCTCAGTTCAGGCCTTGAGGAGGTGGCCACTTCTCTTCTTTGTTGGTTTCTCTTTCCCAGCCCTTTCTCTTCATTTTTCACAGTATAAACCAGGCTGCCTCCTGGGGCAGGATTTGTTGAATGTCAGTGAATAATATAAGGGAAGCCTGACACAGGCACTAGCTTGATACTGGCTCCTCATCGAGGCTGCTCTCCAAGTTGCATACTTGCCAATCTTCAGGTCCTGGAAGGCTTCCTCCCTGCCTGACCTCCTGCTTGTCTGCCTTTGACTGGAGTCTGCCGTATGCATCTCAATGCCTCTGCCAAATATTTGTCTCAACCCGTGCTTGGGTCCTAATTCTTATTTTCAGGCCTATTCCGTCTTTCACAGCGTGACAAAAGAGGAAGTACCTCCTCCATTTAGGGGGACACCTCTGTCCAAACCACAGCAGTGTGAAAATTATAAGAGGAAAATTACATTAGAATGTGATGCCAAACCTTAGCTCATCTGAGGGTATTCCATCTTAAGACTGCACACATGACATCAAAGCCCAGTTCAGCTTTATTTTTCATAGTCCGTCATTAAGGATTGTTCCTGCGGCATTTTCTGTAGTCTCGTGGCTCTTATCCTGTATTACTGGTAAGCCGCTATTCGACACATGTCGTTAGGAGAAGGTAGAAACTTGTAGCACGTGGGCTACATACAGAGATAAGACAGAAACTGTCCAAAGAAAAGACATTTTCCTCCTTTCCTGTCCCTCTTCATATAAATACAATCAGAGACTAAGCCATGGTCAACCATAAATATAAAATAATAAAAACAAATTTAAACACAAACACTTCTGAGCCAAAAATACCTGCATTAGTTGATATCACAGGCTTACGGTTTTCTTCAAGGCTCTTTGGTGGCCACTTCCTTTGAGTAATCAAGCTTATAGTCGACTTATGTAGAAAGAACAAATAGCTCAAAGGTATATTGTGTATATTGAGTCCTCAATCCTGGGGTTGTAGAACACTGTTCTATCTTTAAAAAGATATTTGCATAGGTTATATCAGAAACATTTTACTGAAGAAAACAACACTAGCGAAACAAATGTCTCCCCAGACAAACAAAAATCTCAAAGTCCTGTCCTCCTAAATAAGCTTAGATAGAATTAAATATTCTTTTAACATTTATGATTGCATGATATTGTAGAGATGATCTATACTTAGTGAAACTTTTCCCTATTGTTACATGTTTAGATGACTTGCAAGGTTTCATTATTCTTAGCATAAAATAATCTTAAATACTAAACAAGAATATTTATGCACAATGATTATTGCTGGATCCATATTTGGGATAAGTTTTGTTTAGTTATTTTTTGCCTCTCTGTGAGTGAATTCCAAGAAAATTTAAGGAAGAAATGATACTAATTGTACACATACTCATGCAGAATGTAAAAAATGGGGCTAGAACTTCTCAACTCATTCTTTGAAGTTATTGTAATTGGATTCCAAAACCAGACAGAACATTACAGGAACAGAAAACTATAGGCTCATATCCCTTACTAGCATAGATGCAAAAATTCTAAACAAAACCAGATTAAACCACAAAATATAATCTAAAAACTCAAATATCATGATCATGTGAGTTTAATCCCAAGAATGCCAAATTTTCTTAACATTCTAAAATTGATCAGTTAAATGTTAACAACCTTGAAAAGTAAACTGATATGATCATCTCAATGGATGCAGAGAAATTATTTGATAAAATCTAACATCTACTTTTAGTTAAAACACTCAGCAAACTTGGGATAAATGAGAATTTCTTAATCTGATAAAGGGCAGCTGCAAATACCTACACCTAACATCCACTGTAATGGTGGATCAGAAATAAGAGAAGGGTTTCTGCTCTCACCACTTTCTTTCAGCACAGCAGAGGCTGAGGCCAAGGTGGCAGAGGGGGGTGGGGTGTGGTGGTCTGGGATGCATCCCAAATGGCAAGAAAGTAAATGTATACATATAAAATCTTTTATTTCCTTTTACAAATTTTTATTTGTTAGCACATGTTTGCAGTTCATGCAGTCTACAATCATCTTGGGACATGGGTATATGTACCCCCCAGCTTGTTTATTTTTGTTTAACACCTTCCCCTTCCCTCCTCCTCCCTCCACTATCCCATTTTTCATTCTTGTTGATATTAATCTTAGCTCATGTTATGGCATACAACATTTACATTAACTGAGGTTATTAGGTTCCTGCATATGTCATATCTTTATTCTACTTGTTTCCCCTTCCTCTCCACGTCACCTTTCGAACTTTTTTCTTGGATCACTTTCCTTTCGCAAGAAATCGATCCCCTTGTCCCCTTCTATCCATCCTTTATTATTTTCTTTGTTTGTACTTTGCCTCACTCAAATGAGAGATACCATGTGGGATCTAAGCTTCTGTATCTGGTTTATTTCACTCAACATTATATTTTTCAGGTGTATCCATTTTCTTACAAATATCTAAAATCTGTTATTCTTTATAGCAGAGTAATATTCCATTATATATAGGTGCCATATTTTCTTTATCCAATCATCTGTTGAGTCTACAAGCTGTTTCCAGGGTTTAGCTACTACAAGTTGTGCTGCTATAAACATTGGTGTACATTGTAGCTATTCTGATGGGCTTGCAGTTATAGGGTACTAGCCATTTTTCTCTAAAAGTTTTTAGTATTCTCTCCTTTTGTTGAATTTCTGGAATTTTGATTATGATGTGTTGCGGAGACATTCTTTTCTAGTTATGGCTATTTGGGGTTCTACACATTTCTTGTACTTGAATATTAAATTCTTTCCTTAGATTTAGAAAATTTCTTGCTATGATTTCAGTGAATAATTTTTTGTATCTCTCTTGAGTATACAAATAGTCTCTTAAGTAATGTAATTTTTCATTTATACCTATAATTCTGAGGATTTTTTAAAGAGTATCATTGAGTTTCTGTTCTAATACATCTGCCTTATTTTCTACTTCTGAGACTCATTCTCAAGTCTGCTACGCAGCTTTCTATTGACATTTTCACATCATCTGTCTTTGCTTGCTTTCTTTTCACACTTTTTAATTCTTTCTGAAGTGATCATTCATATAAAATTATTTTGCTTAACTCAATTTGTCTATAGTTTGATTTTTCTTTAAGCTCATTGAAATTTTTTTGGTGAATCCTTTATCTGTTTAAATCCTCTTTGAGATTGCTAAGCATTTTATACATTTTCTTTTATATTTCTTCTTTTATCTTTTCAAACATTTTAACCATTTGATTTTGGAGTTCTTTGCCTCTAGCTTCCTCTATGTCAGTGTCCTTGAGATCAGCTTTTGGGGATTTAGAAGGTTTGGGGGGTACCTTGTCTTGCTTTCTGTTATTTTCGCACTGTTAGTTGAACATCAATTAAGGTAGAGAAATTCACTACTGTGGAGATCTATTTAGTTAGACTCTGTTTCCCTGTGATGTTTCCTTGGGTTTGGTTGTGTTTGATGTTTATTCCCCTTTTCAACCTATTCAGCATAATATTGAGGGTCTTTTTTTGCTTTGGTTCAACCTTATTCTGGGGGCTTGTTTCCCAGAACCACTCAGAAAATGATCTGCAGTAATGTTGATGACACAAAGACAAACCAGATAATGGCATACCAATGAAAAGCAACAACTATGACATCATTAACAATAGAAAAGTAATCAGCAATAATAGTAGAGTCAAAGACAAATGAGTGGGCCGGTAATATCACTCAGTGGCACAAGTGCCTGCTGGCAAGCGTGAGGTCCTGAGGTCGACTCCCGGTACCCACATTAAAAAAAAAAAAAGACAAATGAGTTATTGACATACCATTAGGACCAGTAATAGCTACAACTATACCATCATCAACAATAGAAAAAAGATGTACAATTATAATGTAGACACAAAGACAAAACAAATATTGACATGCAGTATCAATAAAAAAGCAACAATTACATCACCATTAACATTAGAAAAAAATTCAGCAATAATAGCATACAGCTGGATAAATAGCTAAAAATTAATAGTAATAATAAAAATGGAGGAGTTGAGGAACAGGAAAATAAAAAAATAAAATTTGAAAAAGAAAAGGAAGATGAGAGAAAAGTGAGATACAAATCCAATTAAAGAATAAAAGAAAGTTAATAGGATTAGGTAAAAGTAATGGAAAAAGACAAGAAAAAGAAAAGAAAAATAAAAAAGAATAAAAACAAAGAGTAAAAGATAAGAAAAAAAGAAACAAAAATACCCCCCAAAACAAAGAAAAAGAAATGACTCCAAAAACGTGTCTCTCTGTGTCTGGATGAGTGGTTTCTTTCCAAGGCCTTTGGTGCTGGAGCGTAGAGAGTCCCGCCTAGGCCTATTCTGTTTCCACGCCTAGAGTTTGCTGTGCGAGTGCTGCCTCTGTCCCACATTTGCTGCTGGGTGTGTCAATCAATGGTGCAGCGTCTGCTTTAGGGCTGTATTTACTCTAGTGACTCTTAGTGCTTGTGCCCTTCTGTGTACCCTAACTTGCTCTTTTTTTTTTTTTTTTTTTTTTTTAATCTTTTTGAGACAGGTTCTTGCTACGCAGTTCAGGCTGGCCTTGAACTCACTTCGTTGCTCAAACTAGCCTCAAAATCGCAGCAATCCTCCTGCCTCAGCCTCCCAAGTGCTGGGATTATAGGTGTGTGCCACCACACCCAGCCGCCTAACTTGCTCTTATCTCAGATGAGCTTTGTGGCCTGTGGGCTCATGAGGTGCCTCCTTTGCTCCAGAGCCCCCTCTGTCCATATATCCCAGGTCGGGGCCACTGTTCAAGCTGAAGTGTATTCCAGATCATATTGGCAGACAGGAAATCACACTGAGCTCTGTGCTAGAAGTGGGCATCAAGGGGAGCCCGAGAGTCCACTGGACTTATTGTCACCACTTTTCTTACTGGGTTTTGGGGTGCTGGGTTCTCCTTCTAGGTTCTCTCCATCCTGAACAAAGAATTGGTTAACACAAGTGCAAATAGTAGCAAGGTTTTACATTTATTAAAAGTAGGAAAAGAAACTTGTGAAGTGAGCTTGGGCCAAGTAAAAGTAAGAAAATAAGTACACTCTACAGGATGAAATTGGGCTACCATGAGAGAAATCGGTGACAGGGTGCTCAGTGATGACTGTCCTTTTTGTATCCCCCACTCCTTAGGCTGAGGTCCGCTCTGAGTCATCCTATGGAAAACCTGCTGCAGTTCTTGTGAGAAGTCCATGTGCAAGGCTTTGGGAACTGTTCTATGCCTGTGTTCTGCGATTTTGTAATTAACAGGTCACACCTACTTCCCTAGCCAGCCTGCCAAGCCCTATTATCCTGTCTCACTTTCAGCCCCAGCCCCCTGAGAAAAGCCCCACGACTTGCCTGGCTCCTCACCACAGAGGGTGGGACCACCATCTCCTTCATGATTTGAGCTTGCCACTGCTCAAACTTTTCAGGGGATCTGCAGCTAGCCTGTCCTTTCTCTGTGAGTATCTCTTGTGGTCATCTCCCACCCAGTCACTGTGGTAGGGTGACTTTAGAGACCCTGAAGGGAAGTCATTCTGTGACTTCTGAGCCCCAGAGTATTGAAGACTTAAACAATTAACCCCTTCCCTAAATGGCTTCTGATTATATCACTCCCGTACAGTGGATGCTGCCATGGATTCTGCCACGTGGAAGGGATCACTTTCAGAATAACACCTCATCTTGTATTCACATCTCTCAACAACCATGGAATTTTCTTGGGGAAATTGTGGACAGCCTGTCTGTTGTTTCCCTGAGGCTGCTGACCTTTGGTCTTATCTTGTATTTGTGGAGATAGGTCCCCTTTTCCGGGGGCCAGGGTTAGCATTCAGTCTGCTTCCTTCTTTTCTATGCGTTGTCTTCAGTTTCTCCAGTTTCTCTGTGGTTTCTAGTTTTCCTGTCTGCTTGTTCTTTCTTTCTTTCTTTTTTTTTTTTTTTTTTTTTTGTAGCAGGGATCGAACTCACAATCTCACGCTTGCCAGGCTGTGCCACTGAGCTATATCCCCGGCCCTGCCTGCTCTTTCTTGATTCCTGGAGCTCTACTTCTTTTTCTCTTTTGTAAGTTGTTTTCCAGGTGTCTTGATTCTAGGTCCTGGAGAGGCTGCATTTTGCTGGCATCCTTTACTTCACCATTTTTAATCCTTCTATGTAAATTTAAAATAATTTATTTTATTCATTCATATCAGGGACCCCTGCAGTGAGCCTCCAGTCTCCTGCAAGGTGTTACAGAGCATGGTGAGAGAGAAAGAGCAAGAGACAAATAGCAAGCAGTGGGGATCTGGGATGATCAGTTGTTCATGGGGAACAAAGGCCAGGAGGCAGCCAGAACCTCAGCATTTATAGATTGAGGAGAGGATTATCAGATAACTCAAAGGGTGGTGATGATCTTAAACCAATGGGGATCTTGCCCTGGAGCATCTTTGGTTTTAGTAGTCTTAGTCTCGGTCTTAGTCTCAGTCTCAGTCTCAGTCTTAGTCTTAGTGGGTGGGAGAGGATGCCCCACCCCTAATGGGATAATAGGGAATCTCAAAAGGGTGACACCAAAAATCCCAAGCCTCCATTCATCTCTTAGGGAAGTATGTAAAAGTAGCCATTGTGAATTTGTTGTCCCCAACACATACATATTTGCAGTACATGAAGTTTACGGTCATCTTAGGGAGTAAGTATATGTACCTAGCATATCTAGATTACTTTTTATTCCCCTCTGCTCCTTACCCACCTCCCTCCACCTCTAAATCCCTTTCCCCATTTTCATTCTTACTGTTATTATTATTACTATTATTTTTAGTTCATGTTTATATAATATTTACATTCATTGTGGGTATTAGGTATATGTACATGACACAACTCCAATCTCTTTATTTTCCCTTCTGTTCTCCAACTCCCCTTTCTGTCCATCTCCCAGGCCCCTTCCAGCCTGGAAAACGTTAGGTGAATAAATCAGACACACAAGCTCAAATACCAAAAGGTATCTGTCACTTGAGCAAGGAAAAGTACAAATTAAAAGCAAAATAAAGGTTTGATAGAAGGAAATGGGGAAATTCTCCTGTGCAAATTTTTAATAGAAATTTTTTTAAAAGCTAGTAAAACTATTAAGTTTTCCAAAGATGGTTGGCATGGTGGCACACATGTATAGACCCAGCACTTGGGAAGCTGAGGCAGGAGGATTGCCATGAGTTTGAGGCCAGCCTGGACTGCATAGTGAGTTCAAGACCAGCCTGTGCTACATAGTGAGACCTTATCTCAAAAAACAAAAGCCAACAAACAAAAACCCCAAAAGTTATCAAAGATACAAGATAAAAGATAATATTAAAAAATCAATTGTATCACTATGTATTGGCAAAAAGCAATTGGAAACTGAAATTAAGTCAGCAATAATGTTTAAAATAAGATACTTAGGAATAAATCTACTAAAAGATGTGCAGTACCTGTATACTGATTCCTACAAATGAAAGAAATTGAAGAACTAAATGAATGAAGATATATATATATATATATATATATATATATATATATATATATTTTCCTGGGTTAGAAGATTCAATATTGTTAAGATGTAAATTTTACTTAAACTGATCTACATACAGATTTAATAAAATACCAATAAAATACTAGCAAATGTTTTTTTGAGATAAAATGATATGTGGACTCTAAAATTCATATAAAAATGCAAAAGTCTTACTGTAGCCCAAATAACTTTAAAAACTAGAGGACTACCATCACCTGAGTTTAGGACTTATTGTAAAGCTATAGTGATCAAGTTAGTGTGATATTGGTGAAAAGACAGATGAATTGATCAATAGAACAGAATAAAAATTACAAAAATAAGCCTTCAAATAAGGGCAAACATTATTGGACAATTGTTTCTTGACAAAGGTATATAAATAACTTAGTGGGAAAAGGTTAGCCTTTTGCAGATATGGTGCTGACAAAACTGGATATACATGGGCACAAAAATGAACTTCAAACTATATTTTGTAACATATACAAAAATTAATGTAAATATATCATAAAACTAAATGTAAAATATACTGCTATAAAATACATTAAAAATATTATTTACAACAATAGTTATTTGAAAGAGATTGGGAAATATGACAGAAGAGAATATCAAAATTGACATGTCATAGATACAGCTACAAGAGAAAGCCTGATATTTAATCTCCAACTCAGATTCTGGAACAATGTTCTTAGATTGGTCTGGCTTTAGTCAGGGCTATAAAAAGAAAAAAAAATGCAGAGGATTTGAGCAAATACATCACAAAAATGAATATGGATGTCCATCAAATAAGCACATGAAGCTATCTGACAGTGTTAGTCATTATTGAAATGTAAATAATTAAAATCCTGAGATGCCATACTTGTCAGAATGGCTAAAATCGGAAATGCTGACCTCATCAAGTGTTGGTGAGGAGGTGAGGGAACTCAATATTATGGAGTTGAGAACAAAAGATGCACTTTTAATGGGAACAGAAAATGCTATAAGCTATTTGAAATCAGTTTGGCAGCTTATTAAATAGTTAAATATATACATACTTTATGTTCCAACTATTACTAAGTTTTTTCTAAAGAGAAAGAAAAATATATGTGTACAAAAAGACTTTTACACAAATGTTCACGACTGCTTCATTTGTAATAGCTTCAAACTGGGGACAGCCTAACTGTCAAACAACAGGGGAATGGATAAATAAATAGTGGGGTGCTCGCACAATGGGGTCCGTGTTCTGCAGTGAGGAGGAATGAGCAACTGGTACACAATATGAATAATTCTCAAGACAGCTATGTTTAGTGAAAGAAGCCAGACAAAGTAATACAGCATATGACTTTTATGATGGGGATCAAGGAAAGCCGGGGGCAAGAGATCGCAAGGAAGCACAGCAAGACTCTGGGGAGGAGACTGTTACAGTTTAGATCTGGATGTCGCCGAGATCCTCGCGTGTTCAAAGGTGGGGCTCTTGAAGGTGACTGGATTATGGCCGCACTATAGCTGACTTGCTGTTAGGAGTGCAGCCTGACTGGAGGCGGGCCACTGGGAGTGGACCCTGGAAAGGGACGACCCCTTCCCGGGCTCCTTCCTGCTCCCTGCTTCCTGACCACCATGATGTGGGCAGCCTTGCTCTACCAGGCCCTTCCATCGTGCCTTCCTGCCCTGCAGCCAGCCCACCATGGACTGTAAACACGAGCAAAGTGAACTCTCCTCCACCGTTATGTTTCGGGTGTGTCTGGTATTGTGTCCCAGTGATGAGGAAAACGACTAAGACAGTGATTCGTATATTCATCGTCTTGGATGTGGTAATGGTTTCACAAGCAAATATCTATGTCGAAACTTATTCAGTTATATACTTTTAACATGCTGTATAACAGGCTGTATAATATATATATATATATATATATAACTTTTCTAACAAAAGTTGTTACAGAGAGAGCTGTTGAAAGCTCTTACAGATTTTATTTACTCATATTGGCTTATTGGTTTTCTTCTTTCCACGTTAAGTATTTCATTCTACTTTCTTGCTTATGTGGTCTCTGATGAGGAGTCTGTTGAAATTCTTATCCTTGATTCTCTATAAACAAGTTTTTTCCTCAAAATTTCCTCTTTGTCTTTTGTTTTCTGTACATTAAGTTTCTAAGAGTAAATTCTTTTTCTTTTAATTTATGCTTCTTGGTGTTCTCTGAGATCCCTGGATGTGTGGTTTGGTGTCTGTCATTAATTTTGGAAGTTATCAGCCATGGTTACCTCAAATATTTCTTCTGCTCTGTTTTCTTTTTCTTCTCTTTCTGGTATTTCAGTTATGCATATTTATACTTTTTGCAATTATCCCATAGTTCTTGGAGTTCTTTCAGTATTGTTTTTGTGTTTTTGCATTTTGGCTTGGGAAATTTTTTGTTTGTTTTGTTTTTTGTTTTTTGAGACAGGGTCTGCTATGTAGCCCAGGCTTCCCTGGAACTTGCAGAGATCCTTCTACCTCAGCCTCATAAGTGCTGGGGTTATAGGCACGCACCACCATGCCTGGCTTTGGAAAATTTTATTCATTGCCTTCAAGTGTGGAGGACCACCTGGATGGCTCCCCTTGAAAGAAGAGTAATTATCTCCATTTCAGCTAAGCCTGGCCCTATTTCCATGTACTGATATGTACAGAGCTGGCTAGGACTTTTCCTTATCCCTTCAATTGGCTTTAAACAATGCAAATCATTCTAGCTGAGGTGCTGATGTGTAGTCTTTGTGTTTTTTTTTTTTTTTGTGGGTACCAGGAGTCGAACTCAGGACCTCGTGCTTGTGCCGCTGAGCCATCTCACCAGCCCTGATGTGTAGTCTTTGAAGCAAGGTGACAGGTCAGTGTTTCCCTGCCCCCATAGCTCCCAAAAAACGTGTGAGCTGGCTGGGATGGAGAGCCATGGTCCATACTGTCGGCTGGGATCGAGCCTCGAGAAAGAGCCTATGACCTCCCAGGGCATAAAAGATTATGCATCGGGGCCGGTGAGATGGCTCAGCGGCTTAAGCACCTACCCGGCAAGCGCGAGGGCCCGAGTTCGACTCCCGCAACCCACATACGAAAAAGGGGCCGGTGATATCGCTCAGCGGGACGGGCGCCTGCTGGCGCGTGAGGTCCTGAGGTCGACCCCCCGGTACCCACAAAAAAAAAAAAAAAAGATTATGCATCAGAGCTAAAGCACCAACTCCAAAACATTAGATGCTACCTTGAATTGTGTTATGCAGATTACTCCTTCTGCATATCCTTCCCTCTGCGTATTGCAAAGGTGATTTCAGACCAACTACCTAGCCCAGCTCACAGTACTCACGTACGTCCTGCCACTCTCACAGTCACTCATCCCTGAGCCACTCCCCTCACTGAGAATTAATAAAACCCAGGTTCGGCCCTGGGTCGTGGCCTTTGTTCCAGTAACCACCATCCTGGCTGGATTTAGGACTCCCTTGGCTCCCCATAACTACAAATATGCCTTAGTGTCTTTATTCTTGCCATGGGTTACACTGGAAGGGGTAGATTGGAATTAACTCACTAGAATTCCAATAACTTTTCCATGGGTTTACAAATATAAACTTCCCAGACCACGATGAGAACAGGGAAGGGCTTGCTATATTCAAACTCATTGATTCGTTGGCTGTGTCAGGTCTACTGGTGAGCTTGTTGAAGACATTCTCATCTCTCTGTGCTTTATTTTTAGCATTTCCTTTTGATACTTTCCTGGAGTTTCCATCTCTTCTTATATTACCAGTCCCCTTCTTACCCTTTTCTGCTCTTTTTCACTAGAACCCTGAATATATCAATCATACTCATTGTAAATTTCCTTCCTGATAATTCCAAAATCTGTGTCATGTCTGACTCTTACACTGTTTCCTTTTATTTTATACTATGTTTTTTCTGCTTTTTGATATGCCCTGTAATTTTTTGTTGAAAATTGAGCATGTTTTGAGTACTAGGAACTGAGGCAAATGGGCCTTTAGTGTGGAGATTTCCATTAATATGCTTTGGGAGTTGGTCTATGTTTAAAGTTTACTTTATAGCTGTAGGTATCATAGACTGCAAATTCCTTGTGTATCCTTGTTTTTCTTTCTTCTGGTGTCCTTGGTCTTTCCAAATTCCTCCTTGGATAGTATGAATCTTGCAGCCATTTCTGCTATAATTTGTTAGCGTTGTACTGTGGTAGTGAGGTTGGGCAGAGGGAGGACTCCACAATCTCATCATTGAATTCTAGTCCCTAGTGAGTCTAGGCGATCATCTTCATAAGAATCTTTTAGTTTTAGTTTTTCACCTTATGTGAGCTTGAAAGATAGAATGGGCTACAATCCAGGAACTTTCCACACTTGGCTGAGTTAAGTCTGGCAAAATCTTTTCCCTGGGAAAGTAAATTGGTTAGCAGAGGGTGCTCTGGATATTCCACAACAAGCACGTTCCCCAGGTCCCAGCCAGGACCATGAGAAGCTCTTTTCTGGGTTTTTGCTCTGAGAACATGGCAGTTTCTGGAGATAAAAGCCATAGAAATGTGGGCATTGCCTAAGCCTATAGCCCCCTGGAGTCTCTCCTACCACTGTGTGCTCAGCCTCCAGAAATTCATCAAAATTATCACTTGCTTACAGTATTCCTACCACTCTATGGCTCCAGAGGCCTCTGCTCCAGGTGAGCCAATCTCAGCCATAATTCTCTGGATTCATGTGTTTTTCCTGATTTGGGGATGGCGGTTTCCCCAGTAGCTTCAGTTTTCTGATGGGTCCAAGAATAGTCACTGGTTTTTTATTTTATTTAGCTTTCTTTTTCTGGTACTAAGGAGGAGAGTAAAAATCCCTCAGTGCTTTGCATGTTGGAACCAAAATAGGAAAATCCTTTTTCCAGTTTTGGACAATTTTCCCAAATTCTCCAGTATATGAAGCTATACCACTGAAAATTAGAAATAACCACTCTCCCCTTTTATAAAATAGAAACACGTTCCCTCCCTCCTTTCATGGAGCTCAGTCTGACACTCACAAATGAGACCATTTAAGCCCAGGAGGATAGTGGGGAGTAGACATGAGCACAGAAGAAAGGAACATCCCAGACCACTGTGAGGGGGTAGCAGGCAGGGACTCAGGAAAACGGAGGTCCCTAGGTTGGGTCTTCTGTGAGTTAACAAGGTGAAGAAGGAGAGCTGAGAAGCAAGGAATGCAGGGACACAAGGATGAGAGAGAAAGCACCTTAGATATCATTGCTCATGCCGGGGGTGGTGGCGCACGCCTGTAATCCCAGCACTTGGGAGGCTGAGCCAGGAAGATCGCCTCGAGTTTGAAGCCAGCCTGGGCTACAAAGTGAGTTCAAGCCCAGCCCAGTCTGAACTACACAGTGAAACCTTGTCTCAAAAAAAAAAAAAAAAAAAAAAAAAAAAATTATTGATCGCTCAGTAGTTTTGAGTGCTTTGCTGGATTTATGCAATTAACTGCTATTGTTTTGTGCTAGAACATTCTCTTCAACACGGAGGAAGTGTAGTAGGTGTCTTTTATACTTCTAGCCTCTTTGTGGACATCCTAACCCAGTACACTAAGACTTTATTTTCTATTGAGTTATGAAGGAAAATGTGGTACATTCATTTCAGGTCTAATTTGTTTCTAACATCTTCATTTGTGAGATTATAAAACAAAGGGGAAATCCTCAGTTTTCATGTGTTTTGAGAATTTGTTTTGTGAGAAATGCTTTAGACTAATTAATGAGACTAATAACAGAATCTTGCAAGTTGCAAGATGTTCAATTAACCACAGTTGCCCTTCGGGAGCGTTCCCTGGCCTGCAGGATCTGTTGAAGGTTTTGAGAACCCGAGGCAAGGCTTCAAGCCTGGCGCAGGGGAGGATTGTCTAATAATTAGAACAACAACCTGGGAGTTGGTTACCTTGAATTGTAGTTTTGCTTAAGCAAGTTTTTCTGCCTGACTTTGGGCAAATTACATAATCTTCTGGGGCTTCTTTATCTTTCAAATGCTGATAATACTGCCTTGATTTTTGGCCTTTGTAAGGCCCTTGGATAAAAGCTGTTATATGAACTTGTATTATTAGGAAATGCCAGATTTAGAAGTTATTATTAACTATGGTAGGCATGTGAATTCACATCTTCCCTCCTCCCAAGATTCAAAAACCCACCCTGAGAGTTCAGCTGCTGGGTTGCCACGGGCACAGTGTTCTTTCCTTGGTGTTCTGTAGAGCAGTTAACAGGACTTACTTGTGGGTATAGGCTGTTTTTGCTATTTTTTTCAGGTCAACATTATTTATTTATTGGCTGCAGGCCTCATTGTATTCCACTGGGTGACTTCATAAGTGTCACCATCATGAACGTTTGACATGGGTTTATAATGTAAGTGAAATAAGCTGACAAAAAATGTGGAATCCCACATGGTAAATAAATGAACATGCTTAAAAATACAACACTAAAATTATAGAAGGAAGAAAACTATCAGTTTCTACTGGACAGCTTTCAGCAAATACACAATGCTCCCATGGCCACAAACCAGGCACCCATTCATCATGACTTCCACGAAGTTTGAACAGACTAGTAAATATTTATGCAGTGGAAATAACATCCTCTTTGTTCTATCTCATTCATATTCTGTGATAGTATTGCACTTCTTTTTTTGGCATTACTTGTTGTCAAAAAAGAGACAAAATAATTACGAGTGGTGCTGCCCAGTCTTTTGAGGCAAGCGTTCCCATAGCATAGCAAGCTCCTGGCTCCTAGGCTTGCACCTCTGCCCTTCCTTCTGCTCTTGCTTACCCATGTAGAAACACGTCAGGAACCGGGTGAGATGACTTGGCCACAAGCCATCCAGAAGCCCTGGGCTGAGCGTTTCTCTCATTGGGAATGGTCGGAGGTGTGGCCGACTGAAGGTGGCTCCTTCTACGATGAGAGATTCGCAGGGAGCTCCGCCATGCCACCCTTTTCCTCAGTCGTAAAAGCATAAACAGATCTGGCAAGCTACAGTTTCTATGAATATATTCATTCAAATATGAAATAATATTAGCTTTTATAGTTGGATACCATCACAGGTACTGAGAAATTGAAGATAAACAAAACAGAGCCTATAATTTCCAGCAATATCCAATATAGTGGAAGAGATAGACATCCAACCTCGATAATTTGGGTATTTCTCTGTGTAACTAATTTATGGGTAAAACTGCATACCTTAAATTTCTCTAGCTCATAGTTCTACAGTAACAATCCTCAGTTATTTGTGGGGATTCTGGGAGAGATTCGCTGTCTTCAAGGGTAGTTCTGACATCTTCTCTAGCCATTCTTTTTTGCCCTCGCCATTGATGCTGATGTCCCATGAGAAAGGTGACATCACTCTACAAAATATCTGAAGACAGGAAATTGTGTGGGATTAACTTCAGATCCATTGGTCTTGAAACTGGGTAACTAGCGGTAGCATTTCAAAAAGAGGGAAACTAGATTAAAGCAAATTTGGGGGAAAGTTAAGATGTGTGTATCGTATGTTTTGAATCAAAGGTGTCTGTGTAATGCTCACATTGAAGATGACAAGTGACCAGTGGGGTTGCCATTCTGTATAACTTATACCTGTTGGCCCATATACCATTTTTTTTTATGTGGGTACTGGGAGTTGATCTCAGGACCTCGTGCTTGCCGGGCAGGCGCTTATGCCGCTGAGCTATCTCACTGGCCCTGGGGTTGCCAGTCTGTTACTCAGGAAAGAAATGTGTACATTGGGTTTCTTCCAGGCTGTAGTGACTGTTGAAGCCATGTTTGTTGTTGAGACTGCCTGGAGAAAGTGTTCAGAAGGCAGAGAAAGAAAATATACTAGGAGTCCAAGTTTGTCTTTAAAGCCACGTTTTGGTGGGTGAGAGGCTGGAGAGAATATGAAGATGAATGGAGGAGTTGACATGATCAGTAAGAGGCGAAAGGGGCATAGAAGCGATTGGTTTAAACAAGTAAGTGCAGTAGCACATTTCTGTTGTTGTTAGTCTACCCTAACCTACTTTCGTTTCTGGTAAAATACCGTCTCATCTTTTTTTTTTTTTTTTTGTGGGTACCGGGGGGTCGACCTCAGGACCTTGCGCGCCAGCATGCCCATGCCGCTGAGCGATATCACCAGCCCCTTTTTCGTATGTGGGTTCCGGGAGTCGAACTCGGGCCCTCGCGCTTGCCGGGCAGGCGCTTAAGCCGCTGAGCCATCTCACCGGCCCTCCGTCTCATCTTTCAATTCCTACACATATTTCCAGATAGCACGTAGTTATAACATAGTTATAACGGGTCTATCGCTATGCTTTTCTTCCTTCCTGTCCTTCTTTCTTACCATAGGACGAGGTATGAGACACAGCCTATGTGATTCAGATTATCTTATCTCTCTGCTACAGTGGCTGCTACAGAGAGGGCCTGTGGCCTGATGAGATAATGAGAAACTAATGTAAAATTTTGTTTATGGGTGCTCAGAGAGTGAGGTGTTCCCTTTTAAATGAGACTGAGTTGTAAGCCCACATATATCTGCCAGTGGCTGTCTGCCCTAGCCATCTTGAACAAACTGTCTTAAGAATAAAGCAAATATAAAAGTGAAAGAAAAGCCTACCACAGGAGGGAGATAGAGTCCTGGTGACGTGGTTTGGTCTCCTTGACTTGGCTGTCTTTGAAGACCTGTCCCTGGAATTGCAGTTACATGAGCTTCTGTATTCCTTATTTCACTTGAACTCATCTTAGCTGAACCCTGAGAGTCCTGATCACCTACTTTGTGACAGGAATCTGTGTCTTCAATCTCTTGGCTGGATTCTCTTCCCCACAAATCTTACCCTGACTCTTGGCTCTGCTCAGCTGGGATAAATACTATCAGTTTTTCTCACTGAATTCTGGAGATAAAGACCTAAGAAAACTTTTTGGGAAAGGACTTCTAAAATTTTTGAGAAAACATTTGAAAGGTTACATCTGAGTAATGTGTCATGGCACAAATTAATATATTAGACAATTCTGTCATTGTTCCTGAATCCAGAAATTGATTCTTGAGTTCCCTGGTCCACGGCACTATAAAAAGACACACGTCCATCACCTTACACAGGATGGTGAGATTTTATCATTGTACTTACCTCAAAGTGACAAATAGTTAATTAAACACATAAAACATTTTCCAACACAGACAGTTTTGAACTTGAAGTTTTGCTGCTGACCGAGAGAGGAATCCCAGAAGGAGCAGGGGTCTGAACACTAAGTAAATCCAGAACCCTCTCTAGTGTCTCAATAACTGCCAAGTCAGCTTGGAGGCTAATTAATCAAAACAAACTTACAATTAAGCCCACAAAGAAGCAGTAATTACGATGCCTGGTAGGGGGAAAATGTGCTGAAAAGGGAATCCTGCAAGTAAGCAGGGAGCGTGGTCCACGCAGGCTCTGGGAGGTGTTGTGCACGGTGATGGCACAGCTGGCGCGCCCTTGGTCCTGGCCGAGCACAGGTGCCAGTCCTCCAGGTGAAGGCTGAGACTGCCTGCCTGCCTCCCACATGTAAGCAGGGGTTGTAAGCCTGTCTTTCAGGATGAGACCTGTTCCTGCCAGAAAGTGTGACATTCCGGAATCCTCCCCTTGGTCTGCATGTGTGCAACAGGAAACAAGGAATGCAAGGGCCAAGGTTCTGGAGGAGCCCTCCTTTTCCTGCTTGTATCTCATGAGCAGGGCTTGTAGACAACCAACAGTAGCTTTCACGGAGGCTACTTCCTGGCTTTGGCTGTTACTATGACTGACAGTCCCTGCCTCTGAATTCCTGTTTCTACATACCAAGGCCCACTGATCTCACATGAAGCCTATCCTGCTTCAGTTTCCAGAATGAGTTGGGCTTGAAGCAGGCAGAACTTCAGCAGCTACCTTTGTTCCCGTTGTTTTTTTGTTGATATTTGATGATATTGAGCTATGATACTTGCCACTGTCCTTGTAGTTATGAAACTTTTGCCTTAACGTTTAGTCCTACTTTTTAAGTTCAGATCTTCTTTTCCTCTATTCTGTCCATTTGCTTTCTTCCCTAGCCTCTCTGGCTCCTAGAATCCTATTCCTCAATCTTGATTCTACTGTTGGATAAATATTATCTGCTTAATTCCCAATGCCAATCTCTCTGTCACTCAACACACATGGGCTGAATGTAAGAGAACTTGGCTAGAGTCCCACCGAATCCCCTCCCCTTCCTCTTGTGGACCCAGTTTTGCTATACTTTCCAGCTTCCCTACAAGCTGGTGGGCCTGTAAGCCTGAGGCTGGCCTGTAGGATGTGAGGGAAAAGGATGGATATCACTTTCAGGCTTTGCCCCTAAAACCTCCCTGGAAATCCTCCTCAGCGGCTTACTCTTTTGATTGCTGTCTGATGCAGGAGGTCAGGAGGAAGTGGAAACACTAATTGGAAAGATGTTGGTATCTGAATGATGGTGCAGAGTACAGCCTCCTGTTACCTCACACCCAACTGTGAATATATGAGAAATAAGTATTTGTTGGCCGAGGACGTTTGATGTAGCAGTTAGCTTGTCTTAACTATATCTTGCATGTATCCATGAGGAGCAGACCCGACATTCCCTTCTGAGCCTGCCGAGGTCTTGCACCGTGTTGTTGGTGCCTGTCCGTGGTGTCGCTGTCACAGCACACATGGTGAGAGTTCCTCCTGCACCCTCCAGCAGGGCAGCTTTCCACCCTCCCTTCCCCTTGAGGGGTGTACACTCCATTAGCTTTTCATTTGCCGGAAGCATCGGTTCTTAAACATTTTTTTCTTTCCTTTTATCTCAGGGGAATATCAATCTGTACAGATTTATTATTAATTCCCTGATAACATGCTTAGCTGCTCAAAAATTTTTTACTGTTGCTTGTAAAAGAAGGCCTGCCTGCTCTTGAAATCTCAGGGACTTCCATCATTCTGGATGAAATATTACCTCGAGAGACACTGCAGGGAGAAGAGGAAAGTACAGGAAAATGTACTCCCCGGCTCCCACCTATCTGCTTTTTTTCTGAAGCAGCCACAGCCCCTTTGTCGAAGGGGTTGTTTTCCATCAGATTAATCCTGTTCTACTTCTCCGAAACCCTCTCCTACCAAGAAATAGCAAAGTTTTAACTTAAATAACTTTCCTAGAGAAAAGGAGCTCTTTCTGCAGAGATTCCCTCTCTTGTTTTTTTTTTTTTTTTCTTTCCTCAAATTTCATGTTATGCCACAGAACCTCATTTTTAATGGTCTCATCTGCTATTTAGAATATTTTACATATGTAGATACAGCAAGGCACAGTTTTGACTGTTATTCTGAATGACTAAAATTTTTAACTTCTGCATTTATTAATTTGTTTGTTTGGCAAATGTTGATTAGAGGTTTACTATATGTCAGGGCCATGCTGGTACCGAGGTCTGTAACCTTCGTTTCCGTGGAACTTGTAGCCCTGTGGGAGAAATAAGCATTGGGCAAATAAGCACATTGATAATTTCATAAAACTACTATAAAATTTCTTATCAGTTAATCAAACTGCCTGAACTTGGTGGGTACAAGTGAAATAGTTTTTTCCAACCATCCAGTGCCTTCCTCGATATCAATGGTCCTTGACTTATGATGGATCCACTTAAGATTTTTTTTTTTTTTTTTTTTGTGGGTACCGGGGGGTCGACCTCAGGACCTCGCGCGCCAGCAGGCGCCCGTGCCTCTGAGCGATATCACCGGCCCCTTTTTCGTATGTGGGTCCCAGGAGTCGAACTCAGGCCCTCGCGCTTGCCGGGCAGGCACTTAAGCCGCTGAGCCATCTCACCGGCCCACTTAAGATTTTTTTGACTTTAGGATCCTGTGGGGGGAAAAAATACAAATTCAGTAAAAATCGTACTCTGAATTTTAATTTTTCCCAGGCGAACGCTCTACAGCCCCATTCTTTCTCACCATGTGGACCATGGCAGCGAGCTGCAGCTCCCAGGTAGTCCCGGGTCACAAGGGACGCAGCCAGTACCCGGGGCCACGTGGCCAGGCCAGGCCACGCCGCGCTGCCCGGGGAGTCAGGCGCGTTCCCCGCGTGCTCCACTCGGAGCGTTTTCAGCGTGCGATGGCGCTGTCAGGATGTAACTCTGTCGCAGGTTTTCAGCGTGCGATGGCGCTGTCAGGATGTAACTCTGTCGCAGGTTCTGGGTGTGTTGATGCTCCTTGTCCCACTTTTAATGACTTCAAGGAGGGGCTCCTCAACTTTCCGGGCGCCATCAGGTGTAACAAATTCCGGTCCAGGCCAACTCAGAAGTTCGCTGCCCTTTCCGATCCCTGGTTCGTTTCCCCTCCCAGCTGAGCTGACAGTTGACGGGAGGGACGTGCACGGGATGGGAGGCGTGGTCTCCTCCGTCCCATTCTCCTGGCCGACCCGGGTCTGCTACTCGGGCCCTGTCTAAGGTGTCTGCGGAGAGAGCGCGGGGGAAGCGGGAGGAGTGCAGAAGAGGGGCGGAGGGGTTTTAATCGGCGAGCACTGCTGTGTGGTAGCTGCCCCGTCCACCCTAACACTCACGATGCACCTGCTGCGAGGCCCCCTCACCTGTGGGGCCACCCTCTTGCTGAGGGTGCAACCAGGTGCCCCGGGCCTGGTCGCCTTCTACAGCGTCTGCTCTGCTCGTGGGGAACACGCGTGTCCTCACGGGGCTGCTGCCCCGCGCCCGCCGCGCGGCGTGTCCAGCTCTCACTTCTCCGCTTAGTTGAGAGACGATCGTGAGTGGGGCCCGGGCCCGTGGAGATGCCACTGCCTCCCCTTCATCCCCCTCCTCCCCAGCCTCTGCGGACGACTCTGACCCTCCGCACTGGCCTCGGGAGGAGGATGCCTCTCCCCCAGATCCTCGTGACTTGCAGCAACCCCTCGTGGGCTGCTCTGTGGGCCTGAACACGGCCGCGAGGACGGGGCGGTTCTGCTGCTGGAAAACGCTGTGGGCGGAACTCGGAGGACTCTGAAGAACGCGGGTGACTTTGTACACGCTCTTCTAAGCACTGAAGCTTTCTTTGCTATTTTAACTTTCTGCTGCTGAAAACCAAATGCCGCAGACTAAGTTATAAAGAAGGGTTTATTTTGGCTCGTGCTTCTGGTCTAAGGTCGAGGGGCTGCATCTGGGGAAGGCTGTGTGGTCGGCGGGGCTCTCAGACAGCAGGGCGATGGGGGTGCGTGGGAGACCCGGCGGGCAAGGCGGACTCCCTCCGCAGAGGCCCACTCGGCCTGGACGCATTACCCATGGTGGCGAACCTAGGGCACGGGAGTTATTGTTTTTATCTTTTAAGACAAAAGATGTTAATGTAGAGTAGTTTTTTCTAAAGGAAAACCTCAGTATTCGGGTTCAATGGCAGTGTTGGCACTTTACCATAAATGAGTGGGTTTTGGGTTGCAGTTTGGCACTCGGTCTCTACAGGGTCAGCGACCCCTGGATTAATCCTCTCCTGAGGACGGAGCCTTCATCGCTTCTCAAAGGCCCCACCTTGCCCCACCTCTTCGTGTTCCGTAATGAGGATTAAATTTCAACATGAATTTGTCAGGGAAGAAACCACACTGAAACACCACAATCTAGAAAAATTTCTTTACTAACCTGTTACAACTAAACTGGCAATATGTACCGTGAAAGGAACTTCTTTACAATGTTCTGAGCGTTTATGAAAGATGTCTAGATTATACATCTAGATTACAGTGGATGGGAAAGTTGGATTAGGAAGAATATGCCTCAGGGGTTAACTTTTCAGTGGTTACCCGAAAAACGGTTAGCGTTTAGGTGAATGATCAGGTAGTGTGGGTTCCAGGCAGAGAAGAAAGCAAAGAGAGGATTCAAGGCTGGAAGGACCATGGCTCTGTGAAAGAATGCAATGTGTAGGCGACTATCAAAGACAGTATAACTGCGCGTTTCTCCTTTTTTAATTTTTAACAAATTTAGAAGGCAATTACGTGAAACAATGTGTCTGACCTTATGCTGCTGGGCCTGTGACATGCAGGAATGTGCTATATTTGACAAAGATGGCACAAAAGGGAGAGAGCAGGGAGAAGTCGTGATAAGGGAGTGACCCCAGATGCTGACTCGCATCCACAGGAGGAAACGGAGGAACCAGAAAGGGCAGACATGATGTTTCACATGACAAACTGCAAATACATACTTACTCTTCTTTCTTAGAGCTACTTTAACACACACAAAATTATAAAAAGTAATAATAAAGAAGTTATGTTAGGCTTGTAATGTATATATAGACAACACATATAACGATAGCACAGACAAGCGGGGCAGGGATGAAACTACACAGGAGTGACGTTTCCACATCACACTAAGTCAGGTAAGTCTTACGTAGATGCTAACAATGATGATTCTGTTGTAAACACTAAATCAGTTGCTAAGAAAGTAACTAGAAGAATTTAGTTATTAAAATAAGCAAAATGGTACCAACAGAAGATAGCCACTTACTACAAAAGAAGACAATAAAGGAGGAATTTAGAGGAACAAAGGGCAAGACATGTAGAAAACAAAAGCAGCCAGGAACGCTAATGCATGCCTGTGGTCACAACTACTTGGGAAACTGAGGCAGGATCTCTTGAGTCCAACCTGAGCAACATAGTCAGACCCCATCCCCAAAACAAAAAGGCCGAAATGGTAAATACACATCTAACTAAACCATGTAAAAGCAACGCTAAATGTGAATTGATTGAACACTGTAATCAGAAGGCAGAGATGATCAAATTAGACAAAAAGAACCAAGAGCCAACTATGGACTCTCTGTATGAAACACTTTAGTTAAAAGTCTGTGTTTGAAAACAAAAGGATGGGAAAATATATGCTGTGCAAATAACATTCATAAAAGAGCAGAAATAACTATATTAGTTAAAATAGACTTCAAAACCAAAAAAATTTACTAGAGTTGAAGAGGAATATTTTCTAATACTACAAGGGCTGATCTATGAGGAAGATAGGGCAGTACAGATGGCTTCACAGGCGAATGCTGCAAAATGTTCAAAGAGAAAGGCGTACAGTTCCTCACAAACCCTTCCAAAAAATACAGAAAAATTCCCCACTTCAAAACATAGGAAACTCTTCTTGTTATTCTACAAAGCCAATATTATTTTGATATTAAACCCAGACAAAGATATCACCAAAATACTACAGAGAACAACTTTTCTTTCTTTCTTTCTTTCTTTCTTTCTTTCTTTCTTTCTTTCTTTCTTTCTTTCTTTCTTTCTTTCTTTCTTTCTTTCTTTTTGAAACAGGGTCTTGCTCTGTAATTTGGGCTGGACTTGAACTCACTATGTAGCCCAGCTGCCCTCGAACTCAAAGTGATCCTCCTGCCTCAGCATCTGGAGTGCTGGCATTATAGGCATGCGCCACCATGCGCAGCCATCCGTATATTTCTAATGAATGTAAATACAAAATCTACAACAAAATATTAGAAAACCAACTTATACAAATAGAAAAAGGACTGCACTCTATGACCCAGTGTGATTCATCCTAGAAATAAAGGTTGTTTTAACATCTAAAAATTAGTAAATGAAAATATGTCATGCTCACAACTCCAAAAACACTCAGCCACCTTATCTTTGACAAATAGGCCAAACATGCTCACTGGAAGAAAGATTGCCTCTTTAACAAATGGTGCTGGAAAAACTGGCTTTCCACATGCCAAAGACTAAAACTATACCCACGTCTATCACCATGCACTGAACTAAAGTCAAAATGGATCAAAGATCTAAATATTAAAACAGAAACACTAAATCTACTGGAAGAGAAAGTAAGTAGGTAGAAATCTTGAAGACATAGGGGTAGGCAGAGAGTTCATGAACAAAACCCAAACTGCATGGGAAGTACTTCAAAGAATCAACAAGTGGGATCTCATCTTATTAAAGTTTTTGCACATCAAAAGAAATCATCAACAGAGTGAAAAGAAAACCCACAGAGTGAGAAAAAAATTTAGCCAACTGTCCCTCAGACAAAGGACTTCTATCTAGAACATAGAAAGAATTGGAAAAAAATCGGTCCCCCCAAATTCAAAGACCCAATCCAAAAATGGGCATCTGAGATGAATACACAGTTCTCAGATGAAGAAGTACAAATGACAAATAAATACATGAAAAAATGTTCAGCATCATTGGTCATTTGAGAAATGCAAATTAAAACAACACTGAGATTCCGTCTCACCCCAGAAAGAATGGCTACCATCAAGAAATCAACCAATAACAAATGCTGGCGGGGCTTCTCCACTGGAAGCCTTCTTCACTATTGGTTGGAGTGTAGACTGGTGCAACCACTGTGGAAATCAGTGTGGAGATTCCTCAAAAAACTAGGATTAGAGGTCCTATTCAACCCAGGTATTCTCCTTCTGGGTATCTTCCCAGAAGAATTAAAAACATCATACCACAGCAATATATGTGCACCCATGTTTATAGCGGCACAATTTGTAATAGCTAAATCTTAGAAATAACCCAAATGCCCATCAACCAAGGAATGAATAAAAAAGATGTGGTATTTTTATGCAATGTAGTACTACTCAGCCATAAAGAAGGATAAACTTGAGGCTTTTATAGGTAAATGGATGCAACTTGAGACCATACTCATAATTAAAATAAATCAGACTTGCATGTGTAAACATCATATTGTCTCCCTAGTGTAAGAAACTGAAAGAGTAAGTAAGATCCAAAATGTACAATAGATATTGTGAATTGGGAAGAAATTGCTCAAAAGGAAAGAACAACTGGGATGGGGGAAAGGAGAAAAGAAAGAAGGGAAAAGAAAAGAAATATATACAAGATAGCTAAGATAATTATACTACTAATTTGTATTAGTTCATTGAAAAGAACGGTTTGTGCTTATATTGTTTGATCAGTTTTTCATGCCTGTATCTTGTAATCTGAGCAACTACTTTGAAGATAACAATATAACAATATATTAACCATTGTTAATCCCCATTAGCTTGTTTTGAAATTCTGTATCATTGTTTTTATTGTTTTTTTCTTTAAAATAATAAAAAATAAATTAGAAATTTAACTGTCAAAAAAAAAAAAGAAAATATGTCATGCTGCCATAGGTTGCTGCCATAGGGTGTGGCAAAGCTGGCTGGGAAAGTAGATATGACCTGTTAATTACAAGATGCTGGACACACACCTAGGACAGTCTTCAAAGCCCTGCACATGGACTTCTCTGGAGAACTCCAGCCGGTTTTCAATAGGATGGCCTAGATCTTACATCAGCCTGAGTGTGGGGTCCCAGCACTTCCTTGCAGGACCTGTATGCAGACATTCTCGTGAGTTTCCTCAAGATGTAGATGGCGTAAAAGGACACAGATGCCAAGAGCAGCTTGCTACCCAGACCTTTCCTCAGGATAGCCTGCCCTGCCTCCTCCAGGGTGCTCTTTCATCTTGCTTTTTCCTCTTTTACTCAGACCAACCCACTGCTTTTTGCTTATTTCATTCAGTTCTTTGTGAGACAAGGAGAACCTGGAATCTAACTCCAGAAGGAGAGGTGCACAACCCAGAACATGGCAACGTTTATCTGGTGAGCCACTTTTAGAAGCAGCTACCCGATAACAATGTCATTAGGGTAAACTAGGAAAACTATCTGTTTTCTTTTGCTAAACTCTTTGCAGACTCTTTATATGTGTGCAATTTCCCCTCATACTAAGAAATTCTGCAGACATCAGCTGAGTGTCCTATAATTCAATTATAACTCGAACTGTCCAGTGCTAGCAGACCTCACAGAGTAGGGGTTCAATCCCATAAGACGGCTCCCACTTCGAATATCAATTAAAAGTCCTGCTTTGTGACTGTGCTTCTGACCAGCTAGCTCTAATTCAAAGTTCTCATGCTCTTCCTTGTTTGATAATTTGCTAGAATAGCTGGCGGAATTCAGGAAAACCATTCACACTTACCAGTAGTCTTATTCTGATTTCTGTTGTTATAATGAAATACCCAAAGCTGGATAATATATAAAGAAATGAGCTTTATTCCACTCACAATAGTGGAGACTCATGAGCATGGCACTGGCCCCCCTGGCTGAATCCCAGTGTGCAGCTGGCACCATGGAAGCAGTGCATGTAGGGGAAGAGATAACATGGTGAGAAAGGAAGCCAGAGAGCTTCCAGGGCCAGGCTTCCTCTTTTTCTAATAATCTACTCTTGCAGGAACTATAACAACTACATTAATCCTGCCTAAGGAGGTGCCCCATGACCTAACCACCTTTCAGAAGTCTGCACCTCTTAAGGGTACTGCCACATTAATATAGATAGCACAATTGGGAGCTACAGGTGGGCTCCCCTCCACTGACCTGAACCTGGGCAGTGCCCCAGGGCTTACTGGATGGTGGAGATAAGGGAAACAAAGACCCCCCAAGCCTGCCCTGGAACATTCTGAAATTCCAAACCAAGATGTATGCATATAAGACCTCCCTGCATGACCTGGAGTAACCTTTCTTCACCTGTAGCTCACTGAAAGTTCGTGCACACGGATTGCATCTCATACATACAATTATAACAGTGAAGTATGGGAAAGGACATGCATAATCATCCTCCATGTGACTCAGAACCCTGTCAATCATGTGATGTGACATGTGTGACCCTGTCAACATGGTGTCAGTTATGCTCTGGGAGACCTCGATGGGAAGTGTGCCAAAGCAGGCACAATATTTAAACTCCTACACTCCATGCCTTTTCTGCACCTGCCATTTTTCTTTTTGCTGGTGTGAGCCCACTCGAGCACACTATCACCTTAATAAACCGTACTCCTGTCTATTTGCCACTGTGTGCCACATCCAGTTCTCTGCTGGTTGTGCACAAGCACCTGGGAACCCATCCCTGGACCCCATAAACCACAGTAACAGCACTGTGGCCCAAACTCACTAATAATAACTTGTGGGGGACACACTCAAACTACATCTGTAATATCTACTGTAAAAGATCTTACAAGTGTACAGACCAGCATCCAGATGGAAGAGATGAATAGGGCAAGGGTGTGGGTGTTTGAGCACAGCCTAGGTGAGTTAGTGGGACTCTGTCTCAAAATAAAAAATAAAGACGATCTGGGATTGCTGTTCAGTGCAAAGGCCCTGAGTTCAGTCCTGAGAGAGAGAGAGAAAGAGAGAAACAGAGAGAGAGCGAGAGAGAGAGAAAGGAAGAGAGAGACAGAAACTGACATATCTGCCCCAAAATGAGACTTTCACTTTGTAATTTAATATTTTTAGATACATTATTTGTGTGTAATTTTATATGTGTTTATATTTTCCTCATTGTTTTGTGTAAGGTATACAAAATTTCCAAGTATAAAATACTGCTTGTAGTGTTTGTTTAAAGAAAAAAAGGGGGTGGCCGGTGATATAGCTCAGCAGCATAAGCACCTGCCTGGCAAGTGCGAGGTCCTGAGTTCAACTCCGGTACCCGCATATGAAAAAAAAAAAAAAAGAAAGGAGCGAAGGGGACAGGGCTTCACATCCTCTCTGGGTGCACCACTCTTTCAGCAGCTCCCTATATTCAGCAACCTGTAGTCTCCCTGAAACTTGATCCTTGTGTGTGTGTGTGTGTGTGTGTGTGTGTGTGTGTGTGTGATGTTCCATATATGGGCAGGTTTTTTAAATCATTGGCTGTTATGCTTTGTCTAGAGCATAGCCCCCCCAAAGGCTCATGCAGTTATAGGGGGCCAGCTTTTCACAGGGGGCTGAATCTAGAGCATGTCATTGACTTGCAGTGCAATGCTGGGATTAAGGGTGCTGGGATTAAGGGTGGGTGGCTGCTGGATCAGCCCACAGATTGGGTTGGCACCGCGCTAATCCCGGTAGACTGCATACAATGTAAGGGACAGAAAGAGGCTTGTCTTGCTCTCTCACATGTTGCTTTGCTGTCTTCTGCTGCCAGGAACTGTTGCCCCTCTGCCATGTGCTACCCTGCCTTGGAGCCAGTGGATTATGGACTGAAACCTCCACAAACTGTGAACCAAATAAACCTTTCTTCCCTTAACTTGTGGGTTTTGAGCATTTTGCCTCAGCAATGAGAAAAGTAGCGAAGACATTGGCCATTGGTGATCAACTCAGCCTTCAGCTCCTGTCTCCTCCCTCTTCAGAGGCCAGGGAGTCGGGATGAAAGTTCAACCCGGTGAGAGCAAAGTTGGTTCCCTTCACAACCAGTCCCATGCTGAGGCTGTCAGGAGGCTCCAGCCATCGGCCATCTATTAGCACACAAAAGACACTTTTTTTAAGATTCCAAGGGTTTAAGAGCTGTGTACTAAAAAAGTGGACAAAGACTAAGTGTACATAGGTCTTATTAAAAAACACAAGGTTACGAGTAAAATAGACAGTGAAAGCTGTACGGTCATCTCAATACATGAAGGAAAAGCTTTTGACCAATTACGACATTTTTAAAAAAAATTTAAAAACACTGGCATAAAACAGGAATAGAAGAGAATATCCCAAATGACTACAAAGTATTTATTAAAAGCTCAGGGTTAATATCATACACAGGGGTGGCAGACTCAAAAGTCCCCACAATATCAAGAACGAGAAAAGAATGCCTGCTTTTGCAACTTTCGTTCAGCCTGTATGGAAGGTTTTAACCAGGCCAATTAGGCAAAGAACATAAATAAAAAAGATTCAGATAGGAAAGGAAGAATTAAAACTATCTCTGTTTGCTGATTACATGTCTGCTGACCCATTGCAGATCTTGTATAGAGAAAATCATAATGAAATTAATGAGAAATTATTAGAACCAATTATCAAGCTTAGAAAGGTTGCAGGATATAAGGTCACTATACAAAATTCAGTTGTATTTTTAAACATTAGTAATGAGCAGTCCAGAAAATGAAATTCAGGAAACAATCCCATTCATAATAGTATTTAAAAAGAATGCAATACTTAAGTGTAGTTTTAATGAAAGAAGTAAAAGTTTAAAATATTTTTGAATGAAGTTGACAAAGATATCAATAAGTGGAAAGATATTTTATGTTCTTGGATCAGAAGATATTTTATGTCTTACATCAGAAGACCTTCAAAGCTGAGCTGCAGATTCAACACAGTTTTTATCAAAATGCCAGCTGGTTGTTTTTCTTCAGAGATCAACAAGGTGATCTCACAATTCATGGCAGTGCAAAGAACTCAGAATATGCAAAAGAATCTTGAAAAGGCACCAGCTTGTATGATTCACACTTCCTATTTTCAAAAGTTCCTACAAAGCAATATCATCGAGATAGCCTGATATTATCCAAAGAATAAATAAATAAATGGCTCAATAGAGTGGAACTGAGAATCCAGCAATAAACTCTTACATTTAAGGTCAACTGATTTTATGAGAGTGCCAAACAGTTCAGTGTGGAAGAGAATAGTCTTCTAAAAAAATCGTGCTGAGACAGTTGTACCTTCACATACAAAACAATCAATTTGGGCCTAGGCTTCATGCCATGTAGACAAATCACAATTCATCTTAGACATAAATATACCAGCTAAAACTGTAAAAATTTTCTGAGTAAATTATGACTTTGGGTTAGGCAATGGGTCTTAGCATAACACTAAAAGTACAAATGACAAAAAAAAAAAAATCTGGGACCATTTAAGACTTAAAAATTTTTCTGCTGTAAATGATACCTTTGAAAACGTAAAAAATACAATCCACATAATGGGAGAAAATATTGTAAATCATATATCTGATAAGGACTTGAATCTGAAATATATAAAGTACCCTTGCACCACAATATTAAAAAGACAACCTAATTAAAAGATAAGCAAAGAATTTGAATAGTCATTTTTTCAAAAAAAGATATGGAAATGGTTAATAAGTATATTAGAAGCTTCCCTCCCTTTTAGGGTGGAGGGGGAACCACTTTGAGATCTTAGAACAATAATAGGCTTTTAGGGGCCCGAGGAACCATCTTATCTAAGTTTATCACACGTTCAGCAAAAGCCTTGAAGAACAGAGACTGAGAATGTGAGCTTTTAGACGAAATGGACCTAGGTCCTAGTCCTGTTCCTGAAACTTGTTGGTTTTGTTAACAGAGATGCCAACTACCTTTTCTAATAATATCAAATATCTCCTAAGCGCTTCCTTGGTGTCAGGCATTTTCTCTAGTTGTGTCACCATTTCATCTAATTTTACCATCAATGACAGTACCCTGAGCTATTATAAGTGCCATCTCACTTCATTAATAAGAAACTTTGAGTACAGAAAGATAAGAACTTGCTCAAGATGATGCAGTAAGTGCTGGAGCTGTAAGTCAATGCAAAGAGAAATCAAGCGTTAGAATTTATCTCACAATACCACCTCAATTTTCTTCTAATAATAAAGAAAACAATGGCATTTAGTTCACAGAACTGTGAGATTTAGATGAAAGGGAGTATAAATAAAATAGATGACACAGGAAACATTGGAAAATTTTAACCAAAGTCATTTAAGTTTATTTTTCATGTAGCTTTTAAAAATGGAGCTTATTATTGCAGTTAACTAATTGGCTTAGATATTGTAGCTTTCTACAATGATTTCATCATCATTTAGCATTCTGAGTGCAATTTGCAACTTATAAAAACATTTATGGCTTTTTGTAATGATTAACAAACCATTTATGGTAGCTGTAATGTTTTTCCTTTTGAAAATTAGTTATGACTTTATATAAATCTGGTATTAATCACTTGAGAGACATCATACCAAGTGCAAAATACTCTTCTAGATGTGTATCTAGAACAATTAAAAATTAGCAAGCTTTTAGCATTGTGACCTTGCTGAGTCCTGCCCCTGAGAGATGGGCCCCTCTGTCTCCTTGGAGGGCCAATCAAATCTGAATCCAGCAACCTTCATGAAGCAAAGTTCGTCAAAACTCTGCAACCATGCGAGGAGATTCTTCCTGTATTTCTAAGTGTCCCAACTAACTTTTTAAATCAAATTTGTTCCAATATTTACATGTTATTTCTTATAACATGTGGTTATAACGTTTAATTGTGGTTTATGTTTTTGTGTAGCTCTGCTCTCTGAGAAGGTGCTACAGTTTTGACATCTGTTTCCAGATCATTGTTCAGATGAATTACTGCTAGAGGACATTCACTCACTCTTTAACTAATATTTATTAAACTCCTACCCTATGACAGATATATTGAAGGCACTGAGTGTACAGCAGGAGTCGCCATGTTTTTCTGGGAAGGGTCAGATAGCAAACAACTTAGATTATTTGGACTATAAGGGCTCTGGTAACAATATCTCAAATCTGCCATTGTAGTGTGATAGCAACTATGGACAATACATAAACAAAAGTGTGACTTCTAAAATTTATAGGCATTGTCATTTAAATTTCAAGTAATTTTCAGTTGCCATGAAAGATTCTTTTGACATTTTAAAAATAATTTAAATGTAAAAACCTTTCTTAACTCATGGGCCATAGAAAAATAGGCAGAAGGATGTGTTTAGCCTCTGTCTCTATTTTGCCAAACTTGGATATGGCACTGAATAAAACAAATATGGCATTTTCCTTTTGGAGCTAATAATCTGTGAGCTGAGCCCTTTGACTTGGTCACAGAAACCTCATACTTGGCTGGGAATATGCATGTGACTGCAGCAGGGCCATTTCATCCCTAGTCATTTACATGACCGACATTTGCGGGACCCACAGCAAAAACACAGTTGGCGGTTCATACACCATGAGCCTAAATCAAGCTAACAGTAACTCCTATAAATGAAATATTTTCTGTCATACTTTCAGAGCAGAAATTAATGCAATTGAGACTAAGAAAACAATACACAGAATCAATGAATTGAAAAGTTGGTTCTTTAAAAGAATAAATCAAATTGATAAACATTAGCCAACCTCATGAAAAAAAAAGGAAAGAAAAAAACACAGATTCAAGCAATTACGAATGAAAAGGGGAAAATCACAATGGATCTTACAGAAATCCAGAAGATCATCAACGCCTACTTCGAGAACCTTTATTCTAATAAGATGGAAAACACAGAAGAAATGGACAGGTTCCTAGACACATTTGAATTGCCAAAACTAAATCAAGAAGATATAAAAATTCTAAATAACCTGATATCAGCCAATGAAATTGAAAATGTAATAAAAAACTTACCAAAAACAAAAAAACTCCCAAAAAACCACAGGTCCTGATGAATTCACTGTTGAATTCTACAAGAAATTTGGAGAAGATCTAATGCCACTAATGCTGAAACTCTTTAAGGAAATTGAAAGGGAAGCAATACTTCCAAAATCATTCTTGGAAGCAAGTCTTACCCTGATTCCAAAACCAGAGAAGACCCCAACCAAAAAAGAAAAGTGCAGGCCAATCTCCCCAATGAACACAGATGCAAAAATCCTCAATAAGATACTGGCAAATAGAATGCAGCAAATCATCAAGAAGATTATACACCATGACCAAGTAGGATTCATCCCAGGGATGCAGGGATGGTTCAACATACGTGAATCAATAAATGTAATACACCATATCAACAGAGCCAAAGAAATCACATGATCTTCTCAATAGATGCAGAAAAAGCATTTGACAAAGTCCAACACCCATTCATGATAAAAACCCTGTAGAAAATTGGACTAGGTGGTCTTTACCTCAATCTGATAAAAGCCATCTATGACAAGCCAACAGCTAACATCATACTAAGTGGTCAAGAACTGAAAGATATCTCTCTAAAATCAGGAAGAAGACAAGGATGTCCATTATCACCACTCCTATTCTATGTAGTTCTGGAAAAATTAGCCAGAGCAATTAGACAAGAGAAAGAAATAAAAGAAATAAGGATAGGAAAGGAAGAAGTTAAACTATTGTTATTTGTAGATGACATGACACTGTACATAGAAGATCCCAAAAACTCCACCAAAAGATTTCTAGATTTAATAAGCAAATTCAGTAATGTAGCTGGACATGAAGTCAATACTCAAAAATCAGTAGCATTCCTGTACACAAACAAACTGAGAGAGAAATTAGGGAAAACTACACCCTTCACAATAGCATCCAAAAAAATGAAATACTTATGAATCAATCTAACAAAGGAACTAAAAGATCTATACATTGAAAATTACAGTACTCTGAAAAAGGAGATAAAAGAGGATATCAGAAAATGGAATGATATTCCTTGCTCATGGATAGGAAGAACTAACATAGTGAAAATGGCCATACTCCCAAAATTGTTATACAGATTTAATGCAATCCCAATCAAAATACCATTAGCATACCTCACAGAACTAGAGAAAACAATCATAAAATTCATTTGGAACCAGAAGAGACCTAGAATAACAAAAGCAATTCTGGGCAACAAGGGCAAGGCAGGGGGCATCACAATCCCTGACTAGAAATTATACTACAAATCTACTGTGATAAAATCAGCATGGTATTGGCAAAAAAAAAAACAAGAAACAAAAACAAAAACAAAAACGAAACAGACCTGAGGGTCAATGGAAGAGAACAGAAGATGCAGACATAACTCCAAACACACTCAGCCACCTTATCTTTGACAAAGGGTCCAAACGTGTTCTCTTGAAGAAAGATAGTCTCTTTAATAAAATGTGTTGGAAAAATTGGCTTTCCACATGTCGAAGATTAAAATTAGACCCATATCTTTCACCATGCACTAAACTAAAGTCAAAATGGGTCAAAGATCTAAATATTAAAGCAGACACACTAAATCTACTGGAAGACAAAGTAGGTAGAAATCTTGAAGACATAGGTGTAGTCAAAGACTTCATGAACAAAATCCAGACTGCATGGGAAATACTACAAAGAATCAACAACTGGGATCTCATCTTGTTGAAAAGCTTTTGCATATCAAAATAAATCACCAACTCAGTGAAAAGACAACCCATAGAGTGGGAAAAAATTATAGCCAGTTGTCCCTCAGACAAAGGACTTACATATAAAACATGTAAAGAATCGACAAAAAATCAGGCCCCCCAAATTCAAAGACCCAATCCAAAAATGGGTATCTGAGATGAATACACAGTTCTCAGATGAAGAAATACAAATAGCAAATAAACATATGAAAAAATGTTCAATATCACTGGTCATTCGAAAGATGCAAATTAAAACAACACTGAGATTCCATCTCACTCCAGAAAGAATGGCTATCATCAAGAAATCAACCAATAACAAATGGTGGAGGGGCTGCCGGGAAAAAGCAACCCTTCTTCTCTGCTGGTGGGATTGTAGACTGGTGCAACCATTGTGGAAATCATTGTAGAGATTCCTCAAAAAAACTAGGATTAGAGGTCCAATTCGATCCAGCTATTCCCCTTCTGGGCATCTTCCCAGAAGAATTAAAAACACTGTACCACAGAGATGTATGTGTACCCATGTTTATAGCAGCACATTTATAATAGCTAAATCTTGGAAACAACCCAAATGCCCATCAACCGAGGAATGGATAAAAAAGATGTGGTCTTTTTATACAATGGAGTACTACTCAGCCATAAAGAAAGATAAACTGGAAACTTTTATAGGTAAATGGATGCAACTCGAGAAAATACTCACAAGCGAAATAAACCGGATGCACATTTGTAAACATCGTATTGTCTCCCTAGTATGAAAATGCAATTTCACTGTGACTATTCCATTCCTTAGTCTTCTATTTTTACCTAGGTTTTAAATGGCTTAATCTTATACTGAGTCATATTTTTCTCCAAAAAGTATTTGTACATTCTCTAATGCTTGAGTTTGTTAATACATGAGAATGTTTACTTGTTGTTTTTAAAAAAAAAAAATAAATAAAGTTTGAAAAAAAATAATTTATTAAAGAAAAAGAGTTTTACCTTAGTCTTGCTGTTGTCAGGGGAATTGTGGGCACCAGATTTCTTTTAAACATGAGCTCCTACTTCTGTGACAAACATTTTCCCACAAATAGGTTATGAAATAATGCATTTATTGAAATTTATGTGTAACTACAGCCAAAGTGTCACAAAACCTATTATTTAAAGTGTGAATTTTTTGGTTTGAAACATCATTCAGGAAACATGGCGCTGTGCTATGGAGAGACAGCTGTGCCTCGAGAACCACAGGAGCTCATGCTCGTCAGTTCTGACTCGAGAGATTTTCTTGGATTCAGCACTACCTCAGCAGCACCAGAGCATTCACTGTCACTCTTGGCCTCAACACTGTGGTAGTCTAGTTTGTGCTGCTACTAGAATACCTGAGACTGGGTGATAGATAGTGACCAGATTTTCTCTTGACTCACAGTTCTAGAGGCTGGGAAGCCGGAGAACACGGTGCTGTCATTGAGGGGCTCCTTGCTGTGTCATCCTGGGTGGAAAGTGAAAGCAAGAGAGGCCCTAACTTGCTTTTGTAACGAATTCACTCATGATAGCTAACTCACTCCTCTTATTACAACATTAATCTACTCATAAGGCCAGGCCCTCGAGTCCTAAGCATCTCTTATTAAGGCCCTGACATTTGAACCTTAAGAATCCAACACATGAATTTTGGGGACATAAATAGTAGCAAAGATACTATTATTATAAGATATGCCATCAATTTCAAAAGAGTTTTGTTTCAAGAAAACAAAACATATTTCAATATATCAGATATACACACTGAAATATGGTTTAGATCTAAAATGTCCCCCATCAGTCTCACATGTTCAGCACCAGTATGCTCAGTGTAAGCCAACTGCATCATGAGGGTGTTGAATGGGCTGTGAGGAGGTGGAGCCCAGGTGGGGGAGGTGGGTCACTGAGGTCATGGCCTGGAAGTGTGGATTCTTGTCGCCGGTTAGTTTCCTCTGTCTCAAGCTGTTCTGTGCTCTCTGCTTCCTCGCTTCTGTGGTTTTCCTCTGCCATAACCTCCCACCATGCTATTTCTGCCTTGGAACCAGCTTACCATGGACTGAAACTTCTGAAACTGTGAGCTAACATAAGTCCTTTCTTTTTTAAGCTATCCTTTGTCCCAGCAACAAAAAGATCCTGTATCTGGATACAGGCTGTATCCAGATTTCTGAAACATTATAGTATGAAGAAATCCACATGTTAAAATTAAACACTATTGTTAATTCTAACCAACAAATTGTAATAATGATCTCTGAAATTATTATTTAATAATAATTATGTAAAAATAATCTCTGAAAGGCCAAGTGATCCTTCAAACTGGTTTTCTCCTTTATAATAATAAATAATGCTATTAATACTATTGATCACACCAATTGGGAGCTTTCTGTTTTTCTAGACATTGCTAATATCTACACTGAGCAATTATATTTAATCTTCACATCATTTATTTTCAGATGACCATCATTATTAACCCTGTTTTAGAGAGGAAGACATTGTTTTTAGGTTTATAAAGATAAAATATTAAGATGAATGCTTAACTTTAAAATATATGTAGTGGGCCATGTGTGGTGGCACACACCTATAGTACAAGCTACTCAGGATGATGAGGCAGGAGGATCACAAGTTTGAGGCAAGCCTGGGCTGTTTAGTGTGACCCTGTCTCAAAATAAAATTTAAAAAATTCTGCAAATGTGGTTCAGCGCTAGAGTTCTAACCTAATATGTGTGAGACCCTGGATTCAATCTCTGGCACCATACAAATAAAAATAATTTCTCTCTTTCCTAGTTCTTACCTGAAATGGACCACTAAAAAAAGGCAGGCTAACGAGAGAGAAAGGAACAGAAATTCCATATGCCTCAGATATATATGGGAGATACTCAGACACATGAGTAAATCTCAAAGAGGTGAAGTCAGCCTTAGATACCATCTTTAACTGTGCAAAGAAAAAAGACTTTGAGGAGGTCAATAATGGGGGAAGAAAGAGGAAAACCCTGGCAAATAAGGGTAAGGTTCACTATGCATATTTTAGTCATTATGCAGTAATTTAATCATCTTTCTAATTCTGGTTATAAAAGGAGATAGTCTTACAAATGGAGATTTCCTCTATAGATATACACACTGCAAATTCTTACAAAAGAGTAACTTTTACTGTTTTCAAAGCTTTCTGGCCTCTATTTTCAAAATAATCAGCTCAAAATAATTCTTTCACAATAGCCAGACACCCATTCTTCTTATTTATATCCACCACTATCCTACTAAGATGTAAAAAGGCAAAGGGTGAGATTTCTCTATAACCTCTTTGGGTGCCCAATTTCAGAAAAGGAGGCAGTAAAAATAAACTTCGTGGCAGCTTTTTGGTTAGTCTTAGTTTAGACTTCCTACAAGGATACTTTTTAGGGGTGTCGATTTGTGGCCTAGCCACATAGATGAAAATGTCTGTGATGTTCATCTTTTTGAGAATTACAGAGTCTTGGTATTGAAAATTAATTTCTCACTATGAGTTTGTACTGTGTGGGAAAAAGAGAGAAGGAATTTTCTAAAGGAGACTTAGAAACTTCAGTTCTATCTTAGTTTGATTTCCTCCAAAAGCTGACCCCAAGAGAAGGATCTAGGTTTAAGTATTTTATTGGAGAAAAATCTTAGAAAGTCTGGTGATGAAGTAGCGAAATGAGATGAGGAAGGGAGAAATCAATAATGGATTAATGAGCTGGTTACTATTTGGGGCAATTCGGTTTCAGTCTTTCAGGGAAACTTCTGAAGTACCATTTAGAACATACCTACCTCAGAATTGTCTTACTGAAGGGCGAGGGGCTAGTACGTGTATTCATAACGGTCTGTCCTTCGTGAGTGGAGACCGCTTCTGAGAATGTTACCTCTCCAGTGCGTCCTGTCTGAGGATGCTGTGGCAGCCACAGAAAGTCTGAGGTGGAGACGCAGGAGCTTGAGGTGCGAAGGTGTAGTCAGTCACTGACACATGGTGACTCCCCTGCAAAGCTGCAGGTGACCCAGAGTGAGCTGGGGCAATGTGGGTGGAGTATGTGTTAGTTAGCTTTCTGTCACTATACCAATAACCGAGAGAATCAGCTTATAAAGAGAAAAAGTATTTTGGCTCATAGTTTTCGTGATCTCAGTCCATGATCAATTGATGTGGTTGCTTTGGATCTGTGGTGAGGCAGCCCATGCGTTGTGGAGTGAAAGTACTCACCACTTGGTAAAGCAGGGAGAAAAGAGGAGGAAGAGGAAGGGGCTGGGACCTCACTGTCCCCTTCACGGTCCCACACCCAGTGACCTCAGGACCTTCCTCTAGGCCCAGCCCTTAAAGGTCCCATTACCTCCCAACAGAGCCACAAGCTAAGGTCTAAGGTTTTAACATCTGGGCTCTGGGAATATTTTTCCGAACCGCACAAGGCACTAAGCAAGTCCACTGCAACCTTCTTGAAAGCGGAAGCTCAGTGAGCCAGAGTCAGTTTCTTTTGAGATGTTCCTCTTCTCGGAGAGGCCGTGCCACTTACACAAAGCGGTGCAGTAACTCCGGGCAAAATCACGAGCCAGCAGTAAACCCTGGCCGTTGGGCTCCAGGGGCTGGCGTGGGAGTCTGCTACCCTGTCTAACTGTGGTGCATCACCTTCGTCCTGCCTCTGAAAGTGTTCCGGACTTCACCTTTTGGGATTTCAATAAAGCCTAGGGCGGGTGCATTCATGTCACAGTGCTCGACCAGCAGCCTCACTCAGACTGTAGGAGAATGAAGCACAAATCCTCCCGGACAGGGACGAGCGGGCAAACGTGCGGTGATTCTCACACTCCATCACCATCATGGCTTGTTTTCTGCCGCGACCTGCACAGCTCTCAAAGTTCCCAAGGGTAAGGACAGCGAGAGGATGGAGAAATAAAGAAAAGAGACAAAAGCCGAGGTCAGGTGGAGCCCTCTCTCCTGATGGGAGGAAAGGAACTGCTCAACCAAGGCAGTGCGTTTATTTATACATTGAGCAAGTGAGTGTCACGTGACACCCCTTTGCCTAGCAAAGCATTGCTTGGATTGCCTTGGGCTGGGTGTTTTCTGGGCTGGAGCAGCTTGGTTCAGTGGCCCACCTGGGCCGCTCTTTGTTGCTTTTTGTTCTGTCTGGCCCTTCTCGCCGGTGGCGCAGGAGCGCACCTGTGATCAATCTCCAGCTTCAGCCGCTCCCCAGTTTTCTTCCTCAGGGTTAGACATCATACAACCACACTTCCCTTTCCTAGCCCCCAAAATGTTTTTAGAAATTTATTTCCCTCTCTTGATTTTTAAAGATAACTGGCGTGTGAGTTACTACAATCAGAGGAGAAGGCGAGAGCCCCGGGGCCGAGCGCGGAGCAGGAGCCGCCTGTCCGGCGAGCTCGGCGGTGACGCGGGTCCCTTCGTCCTGTCGGGTCGCGGAAGGGGGGATGTGATTCAGGTTCAGTTTTGGGAGAATTAAAAATTACTGTAAATCATGGAATTTTGGAATTGCTGAAGGGTATGTGAAATCGCTGAAGTTTAGAACATGCTTCCCCCAAATCGCATCTCGGCCTCTGCAACAGCGGAGACTGGGGTCTCCACTCGCCCTGCTCCCTCGGCCCAGAAGCAGGTGACAGAGCCCGGCAGATCCTCCCGAGGGGGCGAGGCCGCATCCCAGACAGCTGCCTCTGCCGGGGACGCGTTGTCTCCGAAGTCACAGGACGGAGGAGTCGGCGAACCGGCCTGCGACGCTCGTCCTGTTTGTTACCACTGGGTCGCGCCCGCTTCGCGCCACCACACTGCGTGACTCTGCAAACTCATTCAAGCTAAGCATAAAAATACCAGGTTTCCCTGATTTGTTGGATCTTCATTTCCTTATGAAGCCTCCTGTGCTGTCTAACACATATTAGATAACTTTGAATACTTTTGTCTTGACAATCAGTCTTGTTATGGGAGTTGCACACACAAAACTCGTCATGGGCAAAAAATGAACTTTTTTCTCCAACAAAATCAAAAACATTGAATGTTCAATTGCTGCAGGTTTACTGCAGTGTTTTTGTCTGTGGTGGCTTAGTGTTGGTTACCGCTACAGGCTTATGATCCAATTTCCTGTTTTTAAACATTACGATTTATAAACATTCTTTCTTATGATATATAAATTATGTTTGACTTTATCCTGAGGTAAGAAATAGGAATAAAATGTCCAAGGTAATTTTGACTTGCCTTATGTTAGGAATTATCATTGGATTTTAGCTTTAAAGAATAAACTCTTTTATCTTTATTGCCTCGGTAATTTGTTTCTGGAATTAAAATCTGCCCGTGCTTAATATCTTCTCAACACAGGGCAATATCCTTTACATGTATCATGAGGGGCAGCAAACAGAAATGTTCTATGATTAGCACCTGCTCTCCAAGTCACCTGCACGAAAACTTTCCTGGTTGGAGCATGGCCCCACGCCTGTTTAATCAAACCAGATATCACGTCCCTACCAGAGCTTGAAAGAATTTGATGCTGCAATCTCAGCCCGAGTTTTATTTATGAACCGGTTGCTTGTGAAATATGCACAGGCATTTGAAATTAGTAATAATAAGTAGAATATATACATATTTTTAAAAAGTACACGCATCATTTCCCGTCTCTTCTGGTGGTTAAAGCAGACTGGGAGAGCAGTAGCCTCCTCCAGCTGCCATTATCAGTCCACATTTCCCTTTTATTGCCCATCAAACATGTATAGATTTAATGATCTGGAAAGGGCTCGGGGAAGTTCTTCACAGTGCTGCGTGTTTATTGATAGCCTCCTGTTATTGTGATGTGATAGTGTCAGGATAGTGCTGATGATACTGCAGGACGCAATGAAGAGCTTCTTTATTCCGGATAAAAAGGAAATTAGTGACTGATCAGCAACACAGGGGCAAGTGAACATCCTGGCAAGTGCGTGGGGGAAAGGAGAAAAGCAAGAGCCACAAAGAGATCAAAGGGTGGGAAAGATGCCGGGTGAATTTGTTCTGCTGTGTGACATGACAAGGACAAACAGCTGTGGGCAGGGGAAGAGGAAATAATGGGAAAGAGTAGAGTAAGAAAGAATTAAAAGTGGCTGGGAACGAAGGCTTTGCAAGGGCTCTTAGTTTCCCTTGGCAAGGAGGACTCTATGTTCATTCAATTAAGCTTACTTGGAGATCAAGAGCAACTTCTTGATCAGCTATTTCTTTACTTGTAGGGTAGTTTTTGTGGAGATGAAAAGATAATTAGTATGTACACCTTGCCCTAAGATGGAGAAAACATCCTTCAGGAAGAGTTTACTGAAGGCTGGCGGAGAAGGCCCATCATTGATGAGGACGTCTGACAAGCATTGCCGAGGAGAGAGCCCATGTGTGGGGTGTTTAGCTGAGCAAGTTGGAGGAATGTGAAAGAAAGAAGCCACACTCCCTGCCCTGCCGAACTTTTCATGAGAAGTGGACAGCGCCACAAGTTCACCCAGAACAGTGATGGTGAACCTTATAGAGCTCTCAATGATACAAACAACCCGTGGTGGCATGTGTGCCATAGGTTCGCCACCTCTGCCCGAGCATATGATTTGAGATCAGTCACCAAGATGAAATTTAAGAGAAATGGCAAAGAGGGGAGCTCATGTTCGCAGAGCAGTTTATTTTATTTCATTTTCTTAATGTAGCAGACATTAATTAAGTGCCTACATGATTCCAGGACTACCCTACATGCTGGGAATATAGCAGAAAGTCCGTATAGTCCAGTAATGTTTTACTGATTCCTTTCCTTACACAGTCACTGTTTTTGTGGTCTAAACTATGTACCTCCCAAATTTGTACGCTGAAACCCTCACTAGCAATCAGAATGTGACTTACTTGGAGACAGGTCTTTATAAAGAGGACTGTGGTTAGCGAACTCTTTAGGGTGTTTGTTAACCCAGAACCATGAGTGTCCCCATGAGAAGAGGTGAAATTAGGCCACAGACACACGCGGATGGAAGACCAAGGGTAGATGCAGGGAGAACACAGGAAAGTGCAAGCCAAGCAGAGAGGCTCTGGGAGAAACAGCCTGTGGCCGGACTTCTATGCTTCGTAACTGTGGGAGGGTAGAAGAGTCTCTGCGGTTTACGCCACTTATTACTGCAGCCCTAGCACGCTTAGACAACCTGAAGAACAGAGGCTGTGATCCTGCTTTAAGATGAAGCAAGTTCACGGAGTTCTGGAGGCAATCCAAGTTCATAAAACTAATGAGTAGACAGGTATGGTGGCTCATCCCTATAATCCTGGCACTCTGGGAGACCGAGGCAGGACAACTCTAAGTTCCAGCCTAGCCTGGGCAATTTAGTAAGACACAGCCTCAAAAAATTTAGAAAAGGCCTGAGAGATGTAGCTGAGTGCATAGACCCTTGGTTCAACCTCCAGTGCCATAAACAAACAAAACGAAATGAAACAAAACAAAACACCCCCAGAAAACTAGTGAGGAGTTTTCAGACATTGGATTTAAAAAATCTTCATAGTTACCCAAAGCATCAGCATTAAAGACATGTGCATCAGAATTTGTAAAAGAAATTTTATACATTTTGAAATTTATTGAACAGTAAATCTTACAAGCAAATGGCTAATAAATACTAATCCAAGCATTTCAGGATTTTTAGAAATCCATGTGAGAGTGAAGGGTCTTCCTTGCTTCTCCCTTACCTAGGGTACCACATTCAGATCTTATGCTCATACTTTTGGATAAAAGCAAATTAGAACTCGTTTCAAAGAGAATGAGCCAAAGGTGACTAAAAACTCAGCAACATCCCAAGTCAGAAATGGACAAACGGACTAGGGTGTCTCTTAAAGAGCTGTTTCCTCTGAAGAGGAAAGAGGGGATGATTGGTTGTGGGCGAGTCCATAGGGAAGAATTAGGACCAAACTCTCAGAAGGACGGATTCAGGCTCCAGCAGGGCTGCCATGACACACGGGGAAGACTCGGTAGAGGGTCATTGTTGAGCAGGACAGTATTTGTTCTTGCTTTTATCACAAAGCATGAGTAGATGGTTTAGGCTGCGCATTTTTTATATTCTAAAGTTTCTAGTGCTAGATGACAAGCTCTACCTCTTATTAATTCTGAACTCTGAAAAGTGAGGCACGTCGATGGCTTGCCGTAGAACTAACCTAACTCCAGAGAGCCTGTGGCAGAGTCAGCTGACTGTCCCTGAGATGCTCACCCGCCCCCGCACATGACTCTTGGGCAGAGGGAGGTGGTGGCTGAGATAAAGATGCGCCTTCTCACCTTCCTGCCTGGTTTCCCATGACAGATGAGTACCTGGTGTGACCTTGGAAGCCACACATTAAGAATGGCAGAACTTTAATCAGCTGTAGCCCATGAATGACTGTGCAGAGTGGAACACTTGCCCTCTCTCCTACCAACAGGGACTCCACAGGAGATGCTCTGAAATAAAAGTATCGTGTCAAAGCCCTTGACTTTCTGTGTTTACTCATTGTAAGTCAGCATCATGGTAACTAACACAGGCTCTGAAGTGACAATGCTGTCTTGAGAGAGGAGTTAGTCCATGCTGCCAAGAATGAAACAAAACTGAACAAAACCCAAAACAATAACAAAATTTAATCCGGGCGACACTAAGAAACTTGATGAACAAAGTGGTAAGCAAGAGAGGATAGTTTTAAGCCTTTTAATTAAGAATTCCAAACTTTGAACTTCAATTCACAAGGGGAAATTTTTGATATTGACTTTAATTTCTTGGGCTTCAACTTGCAAGATTATTAATGTTGAGGTTTAAATTCTCACTGGCATGCTGATAATGGAAAGGGCTCTATATTAAAACTTTGGGAATATCTGTTATTGATATTTTATTATTAGAGGGCATTTGATTTGATTATAATACCATTATTTGGTCTCACAGCAGAATATATGAAATGTTGTACTAGAGCGTGTTTCTAAAGTAGTATTTGGTTTTTGTTTGTTTGCCTTTGTTTTTTGTTTTTTGAGACAAGGTCTTACTATGTAGTCCAGACTGGCCTTGAACTCACTCTATAGCCCAGGCTGGCCTGGAATTCATGGTGATCCTCCTGCCTCAGTCTCCCGGGTGCTGGGATCACAGGCGTGCACCACCATGCCCAGCTCTAAAGTAGTCTTGAAACAGCAAATGGAAAAGAGTTGATTTTCAGTGGTGCCTGCAGACTCACCCTAGAACTGGGTACACAGTGCACGGTGTTGATCCAAATCAAAGCCTTTGTGGGGCCAAACCCTATTTCTCAGCAGCTCTCTTGGAGGAGCCACGGCTGGTGCTAGGGAGTGTCCCTGGGGGGTGGCAAGGACTGCTCTGGTAGAAGACTGCTTCCCTCCCTCAGGACGACGGCCACAGCCCTGTCTGATAATAGGACTAACTGAATCCAGTGGATGAGAGGAAGCTGGGAAATATGAATAGGAACTGCTTTTCCATGACTCTTGGTTTCCAAGAGGAAGGATTTTTCATGAACACTCGTGGCCCATTAACTGTGCTCTTAGGAAGGTGTCCACTTGGGAAGGACAGAGGAGCATGCATGGCTCAGCCCCTGTCCTTCTCTTTCTTGGGAGAAGTTGGGAGATCAGGATCCCTTCTCTGCTCCTCCATGCACAGGGGCTTCTGCTTCTACCCACTCACTGCCACAACCAGGTCTTATTTCTGATCCAAGTCACATCTTCCAAGTTGCTTTCATTTGGTATTCAAGGTGATATTTTGATCCTTCTTCTGCCTTGCCAAATTATTCAATTTGTGGGACCAGGCAGGGAAGAGCCATTCTATTCTTGGAATTCTTTGGAGATTCCAGCGGCTACCCAGCCATGAGGTACAACGTGAAGTTTCTGTCTTCATACCGTAAATAGCAATCATTGTCCTGCTCAGGTGTATGGCTTTTCTGTTGGGTCAAGATAAGTAAAGTAGAAAATCCTCGTGATCTTAATAATTTCCCCTTTAATTTTAGTGATGTCCAGAAAATATTGATTTTATGTACAATCAGAAATCTGTCTTTATCAAGGTCAAGGCAGGAATGGCTTTAGAGCCCTGACAGCTAAAAATAAATAAAAGTAAACTGTGGAATAATGGTGATAGCAAACTTGTGCAGCAACTATTGCCTGCTAGACAATGCTAGGGGCTCTGTGTAATGAATTCATTTGCTTTTCATAGCAAACCTATGATATAGGAATATTTTTATGACCATTTTATAGATGAGGAATTATGGCTAGTTCATGATGGAGCTGAGATGCAACCCCAGGTAGACTGACTCCAGAGTCGATGCTCTTAACTGTTACACTACACTGCTACTGACAATAAAATGATAGGAATAAAGCAAGGGTACAGATATTCAACCTGGTTCTGTGTTTTCTCTGTGACAATACTACTGGTTCTTATTTTGAAATACCACATATCAAATTCTGTAAGTCTCTCTCTTTCTCTCCCTCCCTCCCTTTGGTAATCTTGTTTTGCTGGAACTTTGTCTTAGTCCATTTGGGCTGCTATAAAAATACCAAAACTGAATAGGCTGTAAACAATAAAACTTTATTTCTCATAGTTTTGGAGGATGGTAAACCTCCAAACAGTTTTGGAGGCTGGTATCAAGGCAGATCTGGCGTTTGTTAGAGACCCACCTCCTGGCTCATACACAGTATCTCCTTGCGTGGTGGAAGAGGTGAGGCCTCTCATCCTCCTCATAAGGGATCCACCTTGTGGAGGAGTCACATCCCGAAGTCCTCACCTTCTAATGTCATGGCTTTGGGGGGTAGGGTTTCAACATGCACATTTGGAGGGACACAGGCATTCAGATCATAACAGACTTATGTGTACTCTTAGTCTAGCTACTGGGTGATCTAATAGTGGAACTAAGTGGAGACTTGAGTTTTCACCAGTGAGATGATGAGAATAATAATAATAATAATAGTAATAATAATAATGCAATAGGGGCATTATTGGAGTGGAAGAGAATATGCTACATTCTTGGACTCCCAAGCCCAAAGAGAAGCAAATGACTTGTTAGTCTCTTGACTTCTTGAATTCATACAATTTTTAAAAAACAGAGGTCTCTTGCATTCTAAACCCCTCCCCATCTGCCTCTGTCACATGCCGAGTCACAGTTACTCCATGATCTTTCAAAGGGTGAGTCTTTCTGGGACCTAAGATCTCTTTTACATAGGCTTTCTCTGGTTTGGTTTGCTAACACTCTTAGTTAAAATGCAGTTATTCTTTTTAGAAATCAAAACTGCTGCCACTAGGGTCGATTTTTAATTATTTAAAAACTAGTTTGGGCTACACTTTTAAAGGTTATCAAGAAGACACACATTTGAGAATATACATCTTTAGAGCTACACATTCTACTGCTTTATCTGGGAGGGTTGGAGCAGATTTCTGCCTCCTCTTAAAGAAAAATGTACTATCGGCTTTTTTTTTTTGTTGGAGAAGAAAACTGCCTGGGGCAAAAATATGCCTAAATTTTGCTCTAATTTCCGTTTCGCCTACAGCACAGCACTTCCTCACTGTGTGAAGCTGTATTGAGCTGTGATTAGACTGTGTGAAGGAAAGCCAGGTTCTATGGGGGACCACTTAGGGTTACACAGTTGCTAGACTAAGAGTAGGCATAAAACACAGCCAAACGAGAGGCGGGGAAGGGAGGGGATTAGATATGTACAGAATTCGATGTGTGCTATTTTGAGGCACGGGCGAAAGACTTGATGTTGCTTGGAACCCACTGGTCCTACTAGACGTGGTGCCAGTCTCACTACTGCAGATTTAGTTTTCTATCCTTCGGTCATCCTGAGCCTAAAGATTTCTATACACATTCCTCCATTTTAGCTTGCAGTTTATTTAAATTATTTTATTAATTATCATTAATTTAAAAGTCCTATTTTCTGGTTCCAAGTGGCATTGTTCAAACCTGTGACACTGAAGTCTTGGTCATCGCCTTGTGTCAGCTTCCAGTCTGCGGGCAGTGAGCAGTCCTGCATTAACATTTAGAATACCTCATCGACACCGTGACCCAGCCGCTCGCCACGCAAACGCAATCAATCTATTAATGCCTGTATACATCAAGTTTATTTCTGCTTTACGGAAAACAGTTTAGGAGAAATGGTACGACGGAACAAAGAGGTTGGCGGCTGGTGGGTCTAGATGAGGGAGCTTTCCTCTTCCAATTGCCTCACAAATTACAGGGAGCGTTTTTGTTTGGCAATAAACTCGCACACTGAAACTTGGGCTGAATGTAATTTTCTTTGGAGTGAGATAAGGATGAATAGAAAAATTAGCAGCTTGGGAAGGAAGAGGTATAAAAAGACAGACTTTTTAGTACAATTTCTGGCTGGAATCTCATGGGACACCACTGCTCTAGTAATTGCTGTCGAGGTCCAGTGTCTTGTCTAAGATAATTTTTTTTTTTTTTTTTTTATAATTCTTGAATCAGGTTAAAAAAAATCACATTGTAAGAAAAGTTTTCTTATTTGCATTTCTCTGTGTGGAGGGGTGCTCTGTACAGTATGAGCTTGTATTGGATTCAAGTTTGTACTGACAGTTGCACAAAATGAGAGTGGAAGAAGATACATATCCAGGCAGAAGAGGAGAGGCAGGAGGTGGAAATCACAGAACGTAACTCAGAGCTTTGCACCTCCATTGGCTTTCTATGCCATAGCAGAATATGCCCACCAGAGGTCAGTAAAAGGCAAGCGAACGAGAAGGTTCCAAGAGGAAGCCTTGCCCCACACCCAGGTTAGTTCCTGGCGTTTAACACGCGTTTTCTTTCAAAGAAGAGGAAAAAGTGATATTTAAGGTTTCATGGGAGAAGGGGAGCGAAATAAAGAACTTCACCTCCAACGCAATGAAACTATTAAAAAAATAGTGAAGAGGTTTCATAGTAGGAAATCTTTCTGCTGCTATTGTAATAGAAGGGTGAGATGGTATTTGCCTTCCATGGTCTTTTGGGTGTTGGTTTTGACCGCTGACCCGGTATAATAAAACCTATGCACCCCAGGGTCTTCCTGTGACGTTGGGAGGCAGCCCCTCCTCTGGCTCCAACAGCACGTTTTACTTTACTGATCAGAGGCATTTATCACATAGGTTATTCCTCTTCTGTGCACACACATTTCTGTCGTTTGAAAGCTTCTCCATGACAAGAATTTGATCTCAGGCATTTAAAAATCCTTAACATTTGGATATTGCTCAACTAGAACATTGCAAGCAGTCAGAAAAGTTTGTGGAACATATATATGCATCAATCTATAAAATGTTTTCATTATTTTCAAAATACAGTGATGTGTGTGTGTGTGTGTGTGCCCTTTTCATTCTGTAGAGAACTGAAAGTGGATAAACATCTGACTGCTATCTTTCCTCATAAAATCAATCACAAAGATTATGCCTTACTTTTGTCTGTTCAGTTTTTAATTTCAGCTCAAATTTAGAACTAAGAACTAATGTCTTCAGATGTAAAATGCAGGGAAAAAGAGATTGCTGTCACTTTAACCATAACCAGTTTCCTTACATAAAGTCAGGAAGGATTTCAGAGCTTTTGAAATTGATGGGTGTTAGTCTGGCAAGCAGTGAATTCTGGCCCTCAATTCCCAAGTTGTCAGACAACTTCACAGACCTGCTGCATGACGGAAAGCTATTGAATATTACTCAGACGTTGAGCATTGCATGATTTTCTTCTGGGAAGTATTAAAAACTTTTCCTCTAGGATGAGCTTCTGTGGTTTCCCAGGCTTTGTGTGGTATTCTTACAGAAGCAAGAACCCAATCTGAAAACCAGAGTATTCAGAGCTTTGGCATCTACCTTGTTCATGGTAGGTGGTTCAGCGTGGTGCTTTTGAACACACGGCCCCAGTGGGAGCCCTGTTATCCACTGAATATTTCTGGAAATGTTTACACAGAGCGGGGAACACTGTAGGCTGCCCCCACCCCTAACCTGACAGCTAAACCTCTGAAATGGCAAATGCGTAGCCCTCCTGAACTACTCCACTTGGGCCCTGCTGTTGACATTTTCAAAGTGAACAGAGAAAATATTCCATTGAAATAATATTTTTGAAGATCTTACCACCCAAACTTTATTAAAGTTCATAAATTAGCTCTAGGATGACAGCTGACTTAGGGAGAGAGTGTGAATTTGAAGTGAAAATTTGTAGATTACGTTCAAATGGGTCCCTGTGACGTCCAGGTCCCTGTGGCATCCTGTACTGGCCGGGCCGCCCCTTGCTCAGCTCCAGCAGGGCTTTGACTTTCCGGTGTCGTCCCCAGATGTCTCGTCCTAGCACATCAGAGCCGCGTGGCCTCTCCGAGGCCGTCTAGAAGGACGATGCCTGTGTTTTAGAGACGGTAAGGAGATCGAGACTTGTGGGGGAGTTTTGAACATTTCAGAGATGGGATATCTGGAGTTCTTTTTTTTTTGGCAGAACTGGGATTGAACCCAGGGCCTTCACACTGGACTACACTCCCTGCCCTTTTAAATTTTTTATTTTGAGACAGTGTCTGGCTAAGTTTCCTACACTGGGCTTGAGCTTATGATCCTCCCGCCTCAGCCTCCCAGAATGCTGGGATTACAGGCCTGCGCCATTAAGCCCAGGTTTGGACGATTTTTAGACTTTTCCCCTACGTATATAATTAAGTCGTTCTCCATGTGGTACTTGAGAGTGATGTGAACAGTGCCTGGTTATACCATAAAATACCACCATGTGGTGCCAGAGAGAACGACGAAGGAGCACACTTTCGTATGTTGGTGGGCATGATGGGTAGTGTACTGCACATTACTGATTAAAGCGTGCTCCTTTCCCTGCCTTTTCTCTTCCTCATTAGTCTTGGAGGGAGTGGATGTTTGTAAAGCAGCATGATGGTATGAAAGAGAAGAAGACTGATTTCAAGGCAGAAGTTATGTTTTGAGTAAACACCGGCTCCTAGCCAGTCTCCTTGGACACTTGTCCCCAGCTGTAAATAAGTAGAAGTAGGTCCACTGAGCAAAGATAAAGTTCTTTGGTGACAGCCGAAGAGAGGCTGCCTTACTTTTAACATTTTTTAAAGAAAAATTTGTTTTAAAGAGCAGTTGTAGGTTCACAGAAAGATTAAGAAGAGGGTAGAGAGATTTCCCACATCCTGCCCCTCCCACGCACAGCCACCGTGTCGCCAGCATCTCCACAGATGTGGTGCGTTCATTGCTATAGATGAGTCTGACCTGACACATCGTTGTCAGCAGTCACTGTCTTTACACTGTGGTTCACGCTCGTCGGTGTAGGTCCCGTGGTTGCACATAAACGTGTCATGCACACATCTACCCTTATATCGTATGGATTAGTCTCGCTGCCCTAGAATCCCTGTGTCTGCCTCTTCATCCCTTTCCCCATCTCTTTACTGCCTCTTCTGAACGCCATGTGGTTGGAACAACGCAGTATGTATGCGTTCTCAGATTGGCTTCATTCACTTAGGAATATGCATTTACGTTTCCTCTGTGTCTTTTTATGGCTTGACAGCTCATTTCTTTTTAGCACTGAGTAAGATTCCATTGTCTAGACGTACCATGGTTTATCTATTCACCTACTGAAGGACATCTGGGTTGCTTTAAAGTTTTGTCAATTATGTGTAAAGCTGCTATAAACATCCATGTGCAAGTTTTTATGTCCTCAGTTCCTTTGGGCAGTACCAAGGGGTGTGATTGCTGGAATCTACAGTGAGAATATGTTTAGTTTTGTAAGAAGCTGTTGGTTTTATGTTTGGTGTTAAAAGTGATAACTCCCAAGGATAAAGGATATTACTTCAGTCCCATTGCTACTGTGCTTTCTGTTCATTTCAACTCAAAAATGTTTACCATGTGCCTGTTATAATCCAAGCCCTGGGTATAGAGGAGTGGATAAACAGTTTATTTTCTTACGGAGTTTATATTCTTATGGGAGAGATAGACAGTGAAAAAATAAGAGATGAAGGTGCTAACCAAGAAATATTAGGCAGGACAAGGGAGACCGAGTGATGGCAGGGTGGGGTGACATTTGTTAATGGTCGTCCTCTTGGGTACTATGATGGAGACTTCAGAAGCTACACAGCCATCTGTAAAGTTGCTAATTCTTACCTCTGGAGAGCAGTCTGTCTTTGCAGACCAGAAAGTTGGAGGCTCTGTAGCCACTGGGTCCCGTGCTGTCACCTTGTGCCAGCTGATATCCAAGCCACCACCCCAGCCCAGTCTCCAGTGAGCCTCTCCTCTCCTGTGAGCCATCCTGGCATGGCTCCCTCTGCGGTGTATGTTCCTGATGCCGCATTAGTCTGTTGGCATCGTTGTGCTCTAGTTTGTGATTTATACTGAGGAGGCTGCTTTTGAAAGCATTTCTGGCCAGTGATGCTCAAGCAATATGTAATTTTGTTGAGAAGCTAGACAAAGAGCAAACATAGGCAGTGCGTCTGTGGCTGTCATGGCCATGGTATTGAAGAGCTGAAGATTTCCTCCAAGGTGAGGTTTTCTAAGTGCACTGTTACATCTAGCGATCTTGTGAAGGAAATTAGCCGAATAAATACAATTTTAAATTTAGCATATTCTCACACGTTGTAAAAAGAGATCTTGATTGGAATTGGCATTTATATAGATCAAGTGGGCAACTTTTATGTGGATACATTTTAAAGACATTGCAAAGGCCTACTGCTTCCAAAGCTGACTCTCTTACAGACGTTTGATTTACTTTTCACTCCGTGGATACCTTCCTTCAACAAATAACATTATAGAATTGCTTTGGGTAGGTTTTGCTCCTTGTTAAAAAGTAGGCCACTCTGGAAAATATGCAACACTTACTAGTACCAGTTGTTTATAATTTTTCTGACTAAGCTTTAAATTTTTGTCTGTGACAGTGTTTGTGAGGGGACTGATACGGCATAGTACCCAAAAGAAGATAAATGAGGAACCGACGGAATGGAAATCAAGAGGAAAGGTCCCAATTTTGGTGAAGGGCAGGGTGTTTTTTGATTCCATTCTTTGGTATTTACTGTCTTAGTATTTTTTTTTTTTGTGGGTACCAGGGGTCGAACTCAGTACCTCGTGCGCCAGCAGGCGCCCATGCCGCTGAGCGGTATCACTGGCCCTCTTTTCATATGTGGGTTCTGGGAGTCGAACTCAAGACCTCATGCTTGCCAGGCAGGTGCTTATGCTGCTGAGCTATCTCACTGGCCCTTGTCTTAGTATTTTAACTCATGCCTTTTTACCAGTACAGTAATACCTCGGTTCACAAATGCTTGGTTTGCTACCAAGTCATTTTGTAAACAAAAGCATTCAGCAAAATTTTGCTTTTTTCCCAAACTCTGCATGGGGTGACAAATACAACCATGGCCATCTTCCCCTTGTAAAAACAAACACAGGCATCTTCCCCAAAATTGTAAAACAAATTTAGTTTGTAAACTAAAGTACCACTGTATGATATCCAAAATATTTACTAACTAGCATATTAGTCAATATTAATACAATACACCAGACCCAGAGTTCATCAGAGAAGCAGAAATGACAGGGTATATATGTGGGGAGAGAGGGAGAGAGAGAGAGAGAGAGAGACAGAGAGAGAGAGAGAGAGAGAAAGAGGTCACTGTGGGTCCTGACCATGTGATGTTGGAGGCCACCCAGTCTAGCACTACGTTACCTGCAAGCTGGACAACCCGGAAGCTCAGAAGTGTTGCTCAGTGTGTGTCTGAAGGCCTGAGAAGGGACAGGGCTGAGGGTCCTGGGGTAATTCCTGCGGTCTGAAGACTGCTTCCAAGATTTAGCTATTAGAAGTCGTGCTGCTATAAACATGGGTATGTGTGTGTCACTGAAATACGTCTTTCTCTTATGATATATAAACGATATAATTGTTGTTTAAAAAGAAATTTGTTTCTGTTTTTAGCATACGGTAGCTGTAATTATTTGTAATAGAGTTTTTAATATCAATGATCTTAAAAAACTTCTTTCATACAGGTTGTGTTGTACATGATTTGCATGGAAAAGTTAAGATGTATTCCCAGTATCAATTTATTTTATTTTATTTTATTTGTGTGTGTGTGTTTTTTTTTTTCTTTTTTTGAGACAGAGTTTCACTATGCAGTTCAGGCTGGCCTTGAACTCACTTTGTAGTTCAGGTTGGCGTCAAACTTGCAGCAATCATCTGCCTCAGCCTCCTGTGTGCTGGAATTACAGGTGTGCGCATCACGCCTAGCATCCCCAGTATCAATTTTTATAAGTTTTAAAAATTTCAGTATAATTTCACCTGATAATTATTTATAACTATGGTAGTTAGCACCTTGAAGTTACCAAGAAATTGAACCATTTAACGTAATACACATTGTATATTCTCTCGTCATGATGGCAAAGACCGCTGTTCTCTTCCTTTGGAAAACAGGAAAGCTCAATTGTTTGAGAATCTGCAGACCTGAGCTTGGTTCCGGCTTCACTGTGGGTTATGGCAGTTCGCTTCTCTGGCTCTCTGTTTTCTTATGCTAATGAGAAGGTTTGGACTAGATGAACGTCTAAGATCTCTTGCAGCTGTTATATGTTAAAAAAAATAACAGTTTTATCTCACAGTGTTAAGTTTTTCCGTAGTGGGAAGTAATGTAAACCAAAATACTGTTACTATTTTTGTTGTCTACAAGAAAGGCACACTGTTAGTTTTTTGCCTACCTGTGAATAATTTGAAGATTTTGGGGAACGTATTTTGATTTTGTCTATTCCAGCATCAGTCCTATTGTTATGGCAAATTTATAGAAATTTTATAGCAGAAATTATAAATCAATTAGGAGCCTGTGACTATATTGAGACAGGATATGGGTGTGGGTGTGGGTGTGGGGACCATAACACATAAATTCCTTAACGCATCACAATGGTAGGCATTGGTTTTCCCAATGCAGAGGTAAGAAAGAAGAGGCATTTTCATGTCATCAGTGGAGAGAGTCACGCATGAATCAGCAAGTCTCATGCAGGTCATTTAAGAGGATAGCAATAATCTGAGGGCAGTCTCGGGATGACCTCTGTGGCTGTTGCAATCGATGGCCTTTATAATATGTGAGATAAAATTCACCCGATTAGAAAGAGGCTGGTTTCCTTGCCACCATCTTCTTCACCATGTGCGAAAGTCTGGATAAAGTTGGAAAGCACAAAGTCCAGAAGAGACTGAGAAGAGCAAGCGTGACTGGAGAGAACCCAAGCCCTACCTGAAATATCATTTGAGGTCCATGTCCTTCCAGGGAATATTCTCTGAGGTGCTAGCATTGCCCTTTATATGGACCAAATCCCCTTCTTGCTTAAGTTATTTAAATTCCTCTTTCTGCCACTGCTTGTATTTTTAACTTTGAGACAGGGTCTTGCCAGATTGCTAAGTTGCTCAGGTGTAGCTTGAACTTGGGATCCTCCTGCCTTAGCCTCCCAGAGGCTGGGGTTACAGGTGTGCGTCAGCGTGCCCAGCTCCCCACGCTTATTTCTAGTCTAGCACTTCCCCCTGGAATTCCCAGACTCATATATCTACCTATGTACTTGATATTTCCACTGGGGTTCCTCACAGTCATCTCAAAATAAACGTGTACAACAGAGTCGATCTTTCTCCTAAAACCTGTTCCAATCACTTTCCTCCCCATTTTCATATTTAGCAATTCCTCCATTTTCACATGCCATTTTTTTCCTTCTGTTTCCAAATCTTGTCAGCTTCACCTTAAAATACAGTTAGAATCTGATCATGTCTACTCTTACTTCTCTGGTTCAAGAAATTCTCCTACGAAAATGATTTCAGTGGCTTCCTAAGCCATCATCCTTCTACCACTCTTGATCCCAATCACCTCTTCTCAAACACATTAGCCAGACTATTTCTTTTAAAACAAATGGAAGCTGAACCTTGTCACTTCTCTGCTCAAATCCTATAGTGGTTTCTATCTCACCTGGAATAAAAGTGGAGGAAGTCTTTAACATGGCTGCGGAGGCCATTCTTGACCTGGGTCTCTGTTACTTTGAACTTATTTGCTATTATTCCTCCCCTGTTACTCCTCCACTCCAGTCAGGCTGAGCTCTGGACATCCCAACATTCTCATTTCAGATTCTTGGCGTTGTTGCTTCTCCTGCCTGTACTGCTTCATACCCAGAAAACCACGCAGATCCCTCCTCCACTTCTTTTTCTATAAAAAGGGCTGGAGAGCAAATATTTCATGAATTGTCATCACAAGACATCTGTCACAACCGCTCAACTTTGCTGTCGCAGTACGAGAGTGGCCACAGGCAGTACACTTTAGACACGCTAAAATTTGAACTTGTAATTTTCATGTGTTGTGAAATATTATTTGTCTGTTGTTTTTTCCAATCATTTTAGAAATGTGAATTCTACTTAGCTTTCTTTCTATATTTAAACAGATGACAGGCTGGATTTGGCCTGTGGGCCATTGTTTGCCGACAGGTGCCTGAACTCTGATTAAATGTCCTGCTCTAATTATGCTGTGCAATCGTCTACCTTTTATTTCCTGTTCCCTTTGCTGTATTTTTTCATGTCACTTACCATCTTCTCATATAACATAATATATATTTCACTTATTTCTTGACTCTTTCTTTTTTATTGCTGTATTCCTAGTTCCCAGAACAATGACGTGCTCAAAGCTGACACTCAGGAAATGTGTGTTGATGAACATTGGTGAATAAATGAATGAGTATGTGAGAGCTGGGCTCTGACCGATGATGTCTTCCATGGAAGAGTCCAGGCTGCCTTAGCTGGAAGTGATTTCCTTCTCCTTTGAATTCCTACTACACTTCTTGTTTGTATTTATTCTCTTACACAAATTGTTTTCTCATGAATGGAGGAAGAGACCGTTAACTTTTGATACTGAGTCTTTGAAATGCTAGGATCCCAACACTTAGTTTCTTCTGTAGGCTATCATGTGACGCCGGCATGTTTTACTCATGTGGTGTGTGCTAAAATGGAGAGTTTAGTTGTTGCTTTCAGTACGGAATGAATTTATGATTCACCTCAGGTCACACAGCTAGTAAATGGCAGAGCAAGGAATCTATGTTAATCAGATTTCTGTTACTTGACAAAATGCCCAAGAAAATTAGCAAGCAGGCTCATGGTTTCAGAGGTTTCCATCTTTCACTGGCTGACCCCTTAGTGTCCAAGCCTGTGGGGCAGCGGGACATCATGGTGGAAGGGCGTGGTCGAGAGAAGCTGCTTACTTCATAGCAGCCAGGAAGCAGAAAGGGACAGCCAGACAGGAAGGGGCTGGGGACAAGATAGGTCTGCAAGGTCATGCCCCCAAGTCCTACCTCTTTCCACTAGGCACTACCTTCTTCATTCCCATCACTTCCAAATTGCCCATCAAATTATGACCTCATCTCCTAATATCAGGTTAATCTACTCATAAAGTTACAGCCCTCATGAGTCAGTCACTTCCTAAAAGCCCTGCCTCTGAACACTGGGGCCCGGGTTTCAATCCATGAACCACTGGGGGCGATTCCAGATCCAAACTACAGCAGAACATGAACTCAGAGCACTCCAGGCGGCCACTATAATTGTGACATCTCTTCTATTAAATAAGGGATATGAGAGAACTTGGAAAAATTTAAAGCTGCTTACAAATGTTGCTTCAAATGAACATCATGAAAAGTTTGTATTATTGGAACCGCAACTCAGAGCACTAGGGACAGCCATTGGTAGAGGAGGGTCACAAGGGAAAATATGGAGGTTCTGAAAGATAGGTGAATCTGCAAAAGCACAATGATTAGCCTGAAGTTTGGATGAGGGAAGGAGAATGTGGCCACTGAACAGTTTGCCTCAACCTCTTCTCAGTCAGCAATCTGAATCCAGAGGTTTTTTGGACACTTTGAGCTCAGAGAAGGGATAATGACTTGGTGTCTGTATCTCTAATATCTCTCCCACCTGCCACACATACACAATATCCTCTGACCAACCAGATTAGGATAATGGTTATCCCAAATCTTGCTAAAGCAAGGGTACTTTGTACTTGGAATTATTTCTAATTGTAAAATAGGAAGTTCTCTTTTGTTTGAATTGCAGGATATAAGAGCCAAGAGTGTAGGATCCATCATTCAAAATGCAAGTGATCTGACCTGAAAATATTACAACATAAGTAGAAATTCCTGAATAAAGAAGTCAGGGATGCTGACTTGATAAGTCCTCCCTATGGTTCATTGTGTTGGAGTCTTGGTTGCTGAGAGGCTTTTGGGAAGTGATCAAATCATGAAGCTCATCTTGACGATTGTATAATGACGTCATTGGGAGGTCACGGAAACAAAAGGTGAGGCCTAGTTGAAAGAATGAATCATGATTTTGAGGCCTATATCTCATTCTCATGCTCTCTGGCTCTGTCCCTTCTTTTCTGCTTTCTGGCTGCCAAGAGGTGAGCAACTTTGTTCTTTCCCATGGTGTTTTGCCCCACCTCAGGTCCACAGCAATGGAACCATGAACTGAAACCTCTGAAACCATGAGCCAAAATAAACCTTTAGTTAAATCAGACTCATGTGTAAACATCATATTGTCTCCCCTAGTATGAGAAACTGAAAGAGTAAATAAGATCCAAAATGTACAATAGATATTGTGAAATGGGAAGAAATTGTTCAAAAGGAGAGAGGAACCAGGGTGGAGGAAAGGGGAAAGGAAGGAAGGGAAAAGGAAAAAAATACAAGATAGTTATACTACTAGTTTCTCTTAATTCATTGAAAAGAAAGGTTTGTGCTAATATTGTTTGGAGAATTTTTTATGCCCATATCTTTTACTCTGAGTAACTACTTTGTAGATAATGATACACAATGTATTAACTATTGTTGTTCTTCTATTATTTTGTTATGAAATTTTGTTTTTTTTCCATAAAATAAAAAATTTTAGAAAAAGACACCTTTCTTCCTTTAAGTTGATATCCTCAGGCATTTTATCACAGTGATGGAAAGCTGACACAGGACCGATGAGGCAAAAGTTGGGACTCAGTTCTGTTAAAGTGTAACATGCTATAGTGAGCCAACACTGCACTTTACAGAGGCATTTCTTAATTAAACATTTCATATATGCATTCAATACCTCATTAAATGAAATGCATAGCAGAGAGAAGATATATGGACAATACCATGTGTTAATACCACATGTTGGAAAGTACAGGGCACTACAGGAGCCCAACAGGACCAAACCAGTGAGAGTGCAGAGTGGAAAGAGAGAGAGAACAGCAAAAATTATGGAAGGCCTTTTAATCAAGTTAAGGAAGCGGGATCTTACTCAAAGGCTATAAGAAGCTGTTGGAAGTTTTAGGGAAAATTGTATTTTAAAATACAGTTAGTGTTAAAAAAGGAGAAGGAATTGCTCAGAAAGATGAACTTGAGGTTATCGTAATAATCTCTTAAAGAGGTAATGACTAACAATTAGTACTTAGTATGCGAAGGACACTTTTCTAACCACTTAATATACATATAATAACTCATTTAAAGATATGGTTGTGCAGTGGATGCTATTTTTATCCACATATCACAGACGAGGAACCAGAGCTATAAAGAGGTTAAGAACATGCCTAATTTTATAGTTAGTGGTGTAGTAGCTTTGAACTCAGATAATCTGACTTCTTACTGACGGGAAGAAGTAGAGTCGAACAGGAGTAGGATATCCGGCGCTTGGTGATTTCTTCATTGTCAAGAGACTGGGCGATTACCTTTGATACGGATAATGCTGGAAAGGAGCAAATTCTTTTGTGGAGAGAAAGGCAACACAAACAAGGGATTTGGGTTTGGATATACTGGAACTGAAGGCCAATGGGACACTCAGTGGACAGTCAGCAGTTGCATCAAGGGCTGGAGATGTCCATCTAATAGTTACAGGAGGGGAGAAATGAAGCAGGGGCAGTTTCAAGAGATGAACAGGGAAGAAGACCCGGACACACGACTGAGCTATCCTCGCCTTTGAGTACAGACATCCCTGCTTAATGACCTACTCGCTTAGTGACTGTTCAGACTCATGATCAGGGCACGCCGTTTGGGTTTAACAACCTGCTCATACTCTTGATGCAAGAGTGTGAACGGCAGCGCGGTCTCACCGTGCCTTCTCCTGCAGTACAGCACTGAAATTCTTGCTAATTGTACAGCACAGTAAGTTCCGTAGTTTATGTTCTGTTACACATTACAGTTCTGCATGCAAGAGTTATGCAAATAAAAGCAAAGGACAGGAGAGGGAGAGAAATGGGCAGGGAGGGGAAAGGAGAGAAGAGAGGAGAGAAGAGTAGGGTTGAATTTCCAGTGCAAGGCTGGAAAACATAAAGTCTAGAATGGGCAAGGAAAACAAAAGATTGCTCATGTCTTGGAACGAAAGTCAGCTTCCCATTCCCTTCCATTTTTTTCCCTTTCCTCTTTTCCCTTCCCCTCTCTCCCCCTCCCCTTCCAGTCCCTTCCCTTCCTTTTTCTCATATGTGTTTCTTTAATTCTTTTCCATGTTCTAGTATTGAGTCTGGGGCTCAGATGGATGCTTAATTTTTACATATCTCCCCAATTCTGGATCAACCTCAGGTAATGGTGATTGCTAACAGTAGGTGCCGGGCATTGTAATAAGCACTTCCTCACCGCCCCCTGAGACAGGCACTGTTCTTAGCCATTTTACAGTGGGGAAGCAGGGCTGAGAAAGGCCGCGTCATTTGCTTGTGGTCACAGGCGTGGTAGGCTATGAGGCCTGCTTTGGAAGTGCAGGTCCCACCCATTGCCGTACACTGGGCCTCATCTCTGATTCCAAAGAAAGCGACACCTGGGCATTTAGAGTGGGTCACGTCTGTGTTATTTATTAGAGGAAATGACCATATCTCATTGACCACATCATGCATATATTTAAAAATTTTAATTAAATTTACTTGGATAAGAATGAAATAGGAGAAAGGGCTCAAATCCATTCTGCTTTAAACTGAGATTTTCTCCTATATCAGGAAGAAGATATTGGTAAGAACTGTTCTGGTATTTTCTTCACTTTTTCTGTTGCTATTCTGAGAAAGAGATGAGTTTCTGACCTCTTTTTCTTGCCATCTCCTTAAAGAGTGTCCTGACAGCCACATACAGATTAGTCTGTGTAAGGAAAAGCAAAGCTAGTTCCCATTTGAAAAGGTTACTGAGGTAAATTATTTCTTCTCCCCTGGAGATCTTTTAAACAAACTACACACATACGCAAACACATGTGTGTGCATAACAAGTGTTCATTTCAGAAAAGTTAGAAACCTCTGGGGAATTTAAGGCCAGACTCGATCTCTCACTTTCCTGAGTGTGGTAAGCGAAGTGGTTCATCTTTGTTCTTTTGCTACCCTGAAGGCTTTCTTCTCTACAACTCACTGAGTAACTGTGGATAATGTGGAGCATCACGACAGAAGACTTTGATTTCTGTCTTTATTTACGCAGCTGGAACAGCTTACCACAGACTCAGTCGTTGATAGACAATAGGGATTTCTTTGGCTAATAGTTCTGGAGTCTGAGAAGGCCAAGATCAAGGGTTGCACTGGGTGATGGTCTTATTGTCGTGTCTTAATATGAGAGAAGAGCTCCACACTGAGAGGTGTGTGAGATTGCGAACGGGGGCTGAGCACACTTTATAACAAACTCCTGCAAAATCCATTCACAAGCTCAGAGCTCTAATAATGTAATCACCTTTCAGAGGTCCCACTTGTTAGCCCGGTTGCACCGTGGATTAAGCTTCCAACACATGGATTTCGGTGAATGTACCCAAACCATAGCCGTTTCTGTCCTAAGACGTTTGAAGATACAATGGAGTGATATTCTTCGTCATGCCTTGGACTTCTGAAAGCAGATATTTCTGTTTGCTGAGTTGAGGCTACAGATTTTAAGAAACATACAAAGTCCTGTTCTCTCCAGGCTGATATTACTTCTTTGGGAATAAGTTAACAACTTATAGAAGATGTTAGCTATTTCCAGGGACTGGGAAAATAAGAAGCAGTGTTCTTAATAAAGAACAAGACAATGTAAAATTGCCTAAAATAGCCCTATTTCTTCTTTAAATCATGCAGATAATCCAGAGGGATTCTCTTATGATTTTTCTTTGTTAGGTAACAGCAGAAACTGTCCTTTCAGAGAGGTTCATGTCCCAGCACCCAGAGTTACAAATATGATACCTCGCATGGCAAAAGAAATTTTGCTGATGTCATTAAATTGAGAACTTTGAAATGAAGAGATCATCCTGGAGTATTTAGATTGGCCCATATAATCATAGGAGTTTCATAAGTGAAAGAGGGAAAGGGTAGAGTAAGGCTTAAAGTTGGACGGATTGGAAGATACTCCATTGCTGGATTTGAAGCCAGGGAAAGGGCTGGGAGCCGCACGATGCAGGCAGACTAGAACCTGGATGTGCAAGGTAGCGAATTTCCCTTCACAGCCTTGAAAGACTGCAGTCCTGCCAACATCTCAATTTTAGTCCATTGAGATTCATTTCAGAATTCCACTTTTAGATCTGGGAAATAGCAGTTGTTTTAAGTTATTAAGTTTGTGGTAATGTATTACAGCAGCAATAGGTAACTAATACTCACTCAGCCACTTGTACCAGTGGCTGTGAAACTGGCTGGAAATCAGCCTGGGAGTAATAGGCCTGAAAGTAATCCAGTGCGTATGAATGATCTTGCTGGAGCTGAAATTTGGAATATTGTCAAGTTGGAGTTGCCATACTTATTATCACTGTATTCTACATTTGCCATCGATATGAAAGTCTAGGGCTGGTAAACCACCTACAGGGGGACCTGTGTAATTATGTCAGAATCAGTTACTGAAAGACAATCCAGTGGGGAAGGGAGGGACAAAGGAAGACACTATGTTGTAAATTTTTATGTCACAGAATTAATTAAAATTGAAATCAGTAACAGACTTTATCATTTAAGAACGACTTTGGATGATTTATGTTCTGGTTATATTTTCTTAGATCCCTATTTATAAAACAAATACCTCAATGTGCAGATTAAAAAATACTGTGCCTGAAAAATAACATTACCTGAGATGGCCTTAAACAGAGCTTTTATAGTGTCTGCAGATAAGTGTAACTGGCCCTTGTAATGAGGTTTCTGAGGAACTATGACATATTAACATATTTTCTAATAATCGATTTGAGGCAAAATTATTTCAGTACATTTTAATGATGATTTGAGTACTCAAAGTGCACGTAGGTCATGTATATGAAGTGATGGTTTGACGTTCTTATGGAAGTGAGATCTTGCAAGCACAAGCCCTCTCAATATTTATATAGGTCTAATAGTTTCACAGGACTTTTAGGAAGAAAGATTTAGTGACAGTCTCTGCCGCTACTGTACAAGTCCACATGCTGGGTAATTTATGAAGAGCAGCCCTCTGTCTCGGTTCTGAGACAGGAGTTCAGCGGCGGGCTTGCGGCTCTCGTCAGGCTCTGGTGTCCACTCTGACGCGGCACCTTGAAGTCTACGCGTCCTCATGTGGCGGTAGAGCGTGTGACAGAGAACCTGTCCCTGTCGGCCCTTTCTAAGTGGCATTAGTCCCTTCCTGAGGGTGGAGCCCTCAGGATCTAATGTCTTCCGTTAGTGCCCATCTTCCAGCACCGTTCCGTGGGGATCCAGTTTCCAGATGAACTTCAGAGCGAAGTGCGTTCTTTTCATCTCCCCTCCCTCCCCGCCTTCTTCAGGCCAGCTACGCTATCTGTGCAATGGGATTATGTAACATAACCTCTCTAATAACCCTAAGAGGCTTTAGAGCCTTTGGTAAACTGAAAATGCCCTATGGGATTTAAAATATTTTACCAACGCAGTGTGCTACAAATATGTAAGACTTTATTTTATTAACACCTAGGATACTTAATTAGCTATATGCCACTATTTCTTTTTAATTTTTATTTGGGAGTAGACAAATGCACATGACACATCTGAAGTCTTTTTCCATCCCCTCCCCTTCCCCATCTTCTACCCTCCCTCCATCCTTGGTCTCCTTCCCATTTGGAAAAGATGCGTCATTATTTCTCAATGATTGATAAATGATGGTTTAAGAAATACTGTCGGACTTTGCAGGTTCACGCACACTGGCCTTCGGTAGGTGACGATGATGGTGAATATCTTCTCCTTTCCAGGCCCACATTTTGCCCCAGTTGGCCCCTCACTGATAGGCGTGCTCATTCTTTTGTCCATTTAGAGATTACAAGCTTGTGTGTGGTGGGTAATGACATATCTTCTCTTTCCCTGTTTCCTTTCCTCATTCCCATCGGTGGAGGGGATACTCAGCTCTGAGGTGCAGCTCTGTTTTCTGTGCCTTGGGACTGATCTTTTTCATAGCAAGGAAAATGAATGAGAAAAATATGGTTTCAATATCAGAATTTTGCTTCATAGACAACTTTTGGTGGTGAACTCTGTTTATTTTATTGAGACATATCAGTACAGCTTTGTTTCTGTTCTGTGCTAAGCATTTCAACTTGACACCCACTGTTTGTTATTTTTAATGTTCTCATTAACCCAACCCTTTCGAGTGAGTCCCAGAGTTGAATTATTTCTGTATCTGAAAGTGAAGACGCTATTGAGGAAGTTGCTGCTCCAGCATATTTTGATGGCTTGAAGGAGCTAATGTGGTTTCCAAAGGTGCCCGTGGTCATTTGGAACATGCTGAATGACCACAGCCATTAGACGTAAGCAAGTATGTAACACAAAAACTACAGCTGGAAATGCGAATAATAAATAAAAAATAACCCAGAAATGTCAGTTTAATTCTTGAGAATATAATATGCATCCACAGTAGAAGACTCCGTGAATCACTAAGTGGAAAATGGTGGAAAAGATACTTCCCCCGCGGGCGCTTCCTCTCCCTTTATAATATTTCCTTCTCAGCCTCTTCCCCTCACCTGCTGCCCCTTAAATCATTCCCCCAGGACTGTCTTCACCTGCAGTGTTTTTCACATGTCAAATTTCCCTTCATCTTATCCATTCCCCTGCTGTGAAAGAGGTTACTCTTTATCCACTCACCTCTTTTACTAGCAATGCCCTGATTTTAGATTAGGAGTTGATGGGCCCAGATGAATAATTACATTTCCCAGTCTTTATCATACCCAGGTGGGGCCATATGGCTTAGATCAGGGCAAGGAGCTGCTAGCAGCGTGTGTGTGTGTGTGTGTGTGTGTGTGTGTGTGTTACCAGGCAGGCTCCTGAAAGAGGGGGGAATGTGTGTTTTCCTGCCCTTCCCATCTCTTTTCAGCTTCTTGCAATGTGGACATGCTGAAAGTAGCTTGAAAAACAAACCGGACCAGGAGGTTATTCTGAGGATGGAAGTCATACCCTAAAGATGGGGTTCTGAGAGCTGGAAGCCTCACTTTTGTTGAGACTGGACTCCTCATCTCTGGTTTTACAGGAATAGATTTTATTCTGTTAAAATCACTGCTATCTTGGGCTTTCTAGGTAAATATAACCATAACTTATGCTGGTAACTGCCACATCTTTTTCTCTGAGTCTCTGATCCATATTTCCCTGATGTCTGATAAGCATCTCAAAATTATTTTTCCCAACCTGAAGTCATTATCTCCTTCCACTCCCCTCCTCGGGTCAATCTCCTGCTGAAACCTCTCGAGAGTTCTGCAGCACCTCACCTTGCTCTTGGAACACGGTGCTCTGATCCTGGGCCACATCTTGCTCTTTCCACTAGTGCTTGCTCTGTCCCATCTGTCAAACTCTAGCAGTACATAGCTTGTGGTTTCTGTGACAGGCATGGATTTCCGTGCCTCTGTGCCTTTGCCTGTATAATTCCCTTTGCTTGGAACTTTTTTCTCTCCCCCCTTTTGCCTTTTTGTAGAAATTTTTCTTTCGCATAGTGCTTGTTCTTCCTGACTTAGTTTGCCTTTGTCTCCACCAACCCTTCCTGGGCTTCCAGCCCCACCCAGGTGGATTGGCTGAGCCCCCCCACTCCCCCAGAGCGGTACTTAGCAAGGAGGAGCTGGGGAAATGAAAGAAGAAGTTGAACGGGAAAGGACGGCGAATCCCTGAATTTAGCATATGCAAGGACAGGAAGTCCAGTTAAACTTGAATTTCAGATTAAAAATGAAAAAAATTTCAGTACATATTTCACCTGTGATATTTGAGACATACTTAAACTGAAAATTTGTGCTATTTACTTGAAATTTAAACGTGCTTGGGCATCCTATCTTTTCTTCGACAGTCTCATAGAGAAGACAATGGAAGTCTCATGGAAGCTACTGGAAGACACAGTAGCATGCTTCTTTCATTTTCCTGTGGTTCTTTTGGTTGTCACTTGAACAAACCTTGCTGCGGAAGATTTGACCAGTTTTAAACTTCGCTGAGTTCTGCCCTGACTGCAGGCCCGCGGCAGGGCCACTTCCGGTGCTGAGGTAAACGGGCTGGGCTGGGTGGACAGCAGCGGCTGGAGAGAGGAGCTCTGCGCTCCGGAGCTCCGCCTGCCTCAAGGGAGCCAGCCTGCAAGACGGTCGTTTCCTTCCCCTCTAGCGCTCCAGTCTTAGGGTAGGGACAACTTGGAAACAAGTCACACCTCTGACCTTCAGGTATTAGTTGCACTTTCTGAAATATTGTCCTAAGTCACAACAACCTTGTTTATCCATCCGAAGTGGAAGAAAATTCGTTCTTCACTCGGCTCTAGCAGCTTCTCAGGGCCTTACGAAGCCCCTTGGAAGGCAGCAGGGTTTGCGGAAGGCTCTAGCTAGTCCCAGCGAGGGACTTGCGGGGACACCTGGTCACTGAGCACGGGCGAGCCGGCCAGCCGGCCGTTTCCTAGGGGCAGACAGAGGGATCGGCTTCTCGCGTGCGCACCGCGTGGCACGCGCGCCTGCCATTGCGCGTAGCTCCCCGCAGCCCCGCTTGGAAGCTGCGTGTCCCTCGAGGTAGAATGTGCTCTCATAATACAAGCCTTTCACTACATCATAAAGGTACTTAAAAAATGAATCTATCACTAAGTTACCCCGGGCATGGCACAAATGTGAAATTTTAAAATAATGGATGCTCAAGTTTGGAGCGGCTAGTGCTACAACTGTATTTTGTGCAGTTATTTTCGGAGCCCCCGCAGGGCCCACTGCGAGCTGCAGGTTTCCCGGCCCTGGGACAGAGCCGCGCGGCCCGGAGCCTCTGTGCAGCTGCTCGGCCTCCTCTCTCCCTTCGCGCAGCTGCATTTGCAGCAGCTGCGGTCACTGGACGCAGAGAATGAGAGGAGAGTAACACAGGAATGAGCAGTGCGATAAATCAAAACCTCGTTTTGGGAAACAGAAGGGGACGAGCTGCAGCTCGACGTCCACGGGAGGCAGCGCAGGCCCAGCGAGGCGCGGGGCAGCAGCGGCTCGGGCGCTGGCTTCTGTTTCTAGTTTTTTGCCAAAGAAAAAAGCTTTTTTAGGAACTGGAACCTCTTCATATTTTAATTGGTTCATATGGGCATTTAAAGAACTACACTTAGGAGGATGCCGCTTGTTCTTTAGAGGCGGGTGGTTTCTACGGCTAGACCTGCGCAGGAGGCAATGCGGGGCGCTCGTGCTGCCCGGGGCGCTGCTGTCTTCGCCGAGAGAGAGGGAGCTCTTTTCTGTCTCCTTCTTTCCCTTTTTGTCTTCGTGGTATTTACTGAGTATCTATTAATCTCAGCACTAGAGATAGAACAGTGAACGAAGTAGACAAAAATCCTTACACTCGATGTTCTCACTGGGGAGACAGCGCTTAATAAGCATAAAAATAATTTTCAAAATACAATGTTTTATGTAATGACAACTACCAAAAGCTACCCAAGAGAGGGAGATAGGAGTTGTGTGTATGGTTGCAAATTCCAGATAGAAGCGTCAGGAAGTCCTTACCAAGAAGATGGCAATTGAGTACAGTGGACCCCTGAAATTTGCAGGGGTTACATCCCTAGAACACCCATGAATTGTGAAAAACCACGAATTTCAGTTATGGTCAGAAAAATGCTTGTAAGTCCCTGTTTTTATAGTTTATATCCTAAATATGCTACGTCTCCCACTGTTATGTAATTTAATAAAATACTGTATTAATAAAGGCTTAGAAGCCAGTGTGGCGGTGTAATCCTAGCACTTGGGAGGCTGAGGCAGGAGGATTGCTGTGAATTCGAGGCCAGCCTGGGCTACAGAGTTCAAGTCTAGCCTGAACTGCATAGTGAAATCCTGTCCCATGAAAAGACAAAAAATAAAAATAAAAGTAAAAATAAAGCCTTAGAAAGTGCAGGGCATTTTGGTGGCATCTTAGGGATCTTAGGGCTTTAAGAAGAACAAAATCGAGAATACTTGAAATAGCTACACACGGTACAGCACCCTGTTATGATGTGGGAATGCTGCTGCATCTGCCTAGATGGGTTACCAGGCAGCTGCCAATTAGCAGCAAGGAAAACAGAATAATGCTCTCAGATTGCCTACTTGCAAACCTCCCGCCAAAAATAAAATTGCAGAGATTATTTGTGGTTTCTGTGAAATTGTGGGGGTTTCCTCAAACAATTATTAGTTAGGGTCTAAGGAAAACTCTGCGAAAGAATGAGGCTGCGAACTCTGAACTGTGACCTTGCAGGGGTGTACTGTAAAGAGCTGAGGTAAGTAAGCGAGCTACACAGGTTTCTGTGGGAGGAACATTTTAGGAAGAGTGACCAGCGAGGACAAAGGCTCTGAGGTAAGAGTGCGTTTCGAATCTTTGAGGAATAATAGGAAGCAACCCAGTGAAGGACAGGGGAGGTCGTCAGGGAAGGGATGGGGGCAGATTGTACCGGGCTCTGGGGTCTCTGTCAGAACTTTGGGTTTAACTTTGAGGGAGGTCAGAAGTGACTGAGGGTTTTGAGCAGGAGTGACTCGAGCTGACATTTTAAAGAGGACACTCTGACAGCTGTTTTGACAACAGACTGCAGATGGGCAAGGGCAGGAGTGAATTCTAGTTAGGAGCTGCCACAGTGACCCAAGCAAGATGCGATGGTGCACTGCACCAGGATGGCTGCACTGCTGAGCATTTAATCGCTGGGACTAAATACTTGATATTCATAAATAAAGGCGGAAGGGTTTATTTTTCTTCATGGTTCCAGAGGTTTTCATCCATGGTCAGCTGGCGCCAATGTGGAAACATCACAGTGGAAGGGTGTGGCTCAGTCCATGGAGGCAGGGAAGCAGAGCTGGGAAACAAGTGGGAGAGGAAGGGCAGGGACAGGGTACAGCACTCAAGGTCACACATCCATGACCCATGCAGACACGCCACAAGAGTGCCTCACTAATTCCCCTGTGTGGCTTAGAAGCTAATCACGCTGACAATTCAACTTGACTCTTGCATCGTAACCCTGGTCAACCTGACACCCAAACACATCTCTTTAAACCATATTTATTCCAAATAAACACAAGGTCATGCTTTTGCCAAATGTAACTATCCAATATACAAATAAAAACACACTAATCCTTTCCCCAAGTCTCATCAGCTGCAGCATTGCTCAAAATTCCAAGTCAGCCAGGCATGATACCACTTGCCTATAATCCCAAAATGCTAGGAGGCTGAGGCAGGAGGACTGCAAGTTTGAGACCATTCTGGGCAATTTACTAACCTAATGAGACCACCTGTCCAAAGAAAATAATAAAAACATCTGCAGGTGTAGATCAATGCAAAGGCCCTGGGTTTAATCCCTGGTTCACTGATCTACTCCACCCCCATCCAAGTCCATGTCTCCTCTGAGACTCAAGGCAAATTCTTGGCTGTGAACCCCTGAAAATTCAAAAAGCAAGTTACATATTTCCATACACAAAGGTACAGGGTAAACGTTCCCATTCTGTAAGGGAGGAATAGGAGGAGAGAAAAAAATTGGCTGGAAAGGCAAGACTGAAACCCAGCAGGGCAAACATTAATTCTTGTAACTCCGTGCCCCATCCAGGGCACATGGTGGGAAGAGATGAGCTCCGAAAGGCTTCAGCAGCCCCACCTCTGTGGACCTGCTCTTCGTAGCCCACATAGCCTTCTTATGAGCTCACTCCGTTCACTGCTTGTGGCTTTCCTCAGTTTACATCCCGCATTTCTGGCAACTCTGATTTCTTGGGGTCTCCAGTGTTCCTTTGGCTTCAAACCACATCCTCATGAATCCCACAGCTTCATGTACACACCTCTCAGGGACACACTGTCGGGCCTCCCAAGCTTTCTTTCAAAATCTGGGTGAAAGCCTGCCTGATCCCACAACTCTTGCATTCTGCATTCCTGAACAATGAGGATCATGTGGATGATGCCAAGGTCTGCCACCAGAATGAGCAGCAGCCGGGCTACTCTGGACCATGACTGCAGAAGCTCTGGGTGCCTGGGTGGCTGAGCCTGACTCTACGTGGCCCTTCTTGAGCAGGGAGCTCAGGGGCTCTATTCTCAAATGAAATGTTTATACTTTTGCAGCCTTCTGCCTGTGATGGATGAGGTTTTGCCAGTTCCTGAGATGAACTCAAAATACCTTTCTTGCCCTCATTCAAAGCACTTGGTTGCTAATCTCTTCAGCAACTGCCTCTCCTTTGCCCCAAACTTTACATGTGATTCCTTTCAAGTCAAAATTTATGTTTTAAAAAATTTCCTGCATTGTTTCTTGTTCCCAATTCTCATTGTAAATCTGGTTAAAAACAGCCAGCAGCACTCATGCCATAGCCTGAATATTGGGCTGATTTAAAATTTCCTTGACCAGATTAATTAGTCCATAGCCCTTCAACTCAGCCTTTTGCAAAGTCTCAGGGCCTGGGCAAAATGTAGACGAGTTCTTTGTGAGAATTTAACATGCATGGCCTCTAAATTCTCAATAGAGTCCTTGTCTGAAATTTCTTAAGTCTGGCCTTTACTCTCTGCATTTCTATCAGCAATGTGATCTTCTGAGTGCTGACCAGAATAACCTATCCACCTCTGCTTACCACATTCTGAGGTGTCTCTGGCCCACATCTTCAAACCTTTCCAAACTCTTTCCACAAACCAGTTCCAAGGGCTTCTAAACCACATGATCAGGTATAGTCATGGCAATGACCACACTTCTTTAGTACCAACTTTCTGTACTGATCAGTTTTTTGTCACTAGGACCAAATACCTGATATATACAATTTAAAGGTGGAAAAATTCATTTCTGCTCCTTTCTGAGTCACTTTCTTGTCACTGAGACACAATAGGCAACACCCACAACTTAAAAGAGGAGAGGTTTACTTTGGTTCACAGTTTTAGTCCATAGACTGCAGGATGGCATGGCAGAGATATTTAGCAGGGAAAAATGCTACTAACTGCATGGTGGCCAGGAAGAAAACAGAGCAGGGAGGAGCTGGAGAGGGAGATATACCTTTCCAGGCAACACCTCCGATGACCCACCTGTGTGACCAGGCTCCACCTCTTAACGGCAAGTCAGCTATACTGCCCCCATAGTCCAGCCACCTAACAATGGTGCATGATGCTTTGGGGGTGCACCCCAGATCTAGAGCATAACACTACCAGCTTCAGACCAGAGTGAGCTGGCTCCAATGCAGAAACCTTATGGCAGAAAGGTGCGGCAGAGCACAGCCACCGTTGCTTAGCTCGTAGTGAGTGGCTGAAAAGCAGAGCAGGGGGACAGTGTCAAAGAGAATGGGCCAGACACCATACATAGTACCCAAAGCCACTTCCCTGACCTACCCTGGAAGTGTGCTTTACAAGTCACCTGGGCAGCTCTCTAGCCAGTCAAGTTGATAATCCAGCTTAACTGTCACAGTGAGAGTAGAGGAGTTGGTGGGAATTACTTCATGTATTTTGAGAGTATAGCTAACAACATTTGCTAATGAATTGTGTATATGGCATGGAAGAAAGTGATAAGTTTAGAAAGACTACAAGGTTTTTGGCCTCATGCTGAAGTAGGGAAGATTGCTCAATAAACAGATTTTGGTGAAAATAGCAGAAGTTCAGTTTCAGTTGTGTGAACATTGAGAGGCCAAGTAGACAAACAAGTGGAGATGTCAAACTGGCAGTTAGACATGGCAGACTGGTGTCCGGGGGAGAAGTCCTCAAAGGAGACACGAATTCTGTAGTCACCAGCATGTAGATGGTATTCATAGCCACGAGACCAGATGAAATAACAAGAAAACTTGCAAGTTGAAGAAGTGATGAGAAAACATACAAGAACTCTGAGGGAAAACATCCGAGGAGCAAAAGGAAAAGCAGGGTTTCTGATGGCCCAGAAACCAAGTGAAGAAAGTGCTTTTTACAACAGAGGGAGTGAATGCCACCAAAGAGCCAACTACGCCAAAGTCTGAAATTGTTTGTGTGGAGGCCCAACAAGCGCTTCATCCATGGCATAATAGGAGAGATACCTGGCTGGAGAGAAAGGAAGGAAAAGGCTGAAAATAGTGTGCACACAAAACTCTCCCCAGGAGCTTTGCTGCATAGGGAAGGGAAGTAACCAGCCAAAAGTTAGGTCAAGAGAATCTCCCCTCCCCTCTCCTCCCCTCCCCTCTCCTCTCCTCCCCTCCTCTCCTCCCCTCCTCTCCTCCCTCTCCTGTTTCTTCCCTTTTGAAAAATAAACAGCAAGGGCAAGGCACTGAGGCAGAAGTGTGACTGGCATCTTAGTAGCAAGCAGGTTTACCCTTCTCTTTCCTTCCTCTTATTTTCTCATCTTTGAATTTTCAGACAAAATATTAAAATGAAAATAAATTTATGAGCTCTAAAATCTTTGTGGTTTCTACATGTTAAAGGAAATAAAATATTAAAAAAATGAGAAAAAAGGAAGGAAGGAAAAAAGAAAGAAAAAAGGGCAGGAAGGAAGAAGGGAGTCTGGATAAATATTGTAGGGTTTAGGTGCATTGATTGTTGGTCCCGATTCCATTTTATTGCTGTTTTACCTTGGACAGATTATTTAACATCTCTAGGTTCTGGGAACCTCATCTATAAAATAAGAATAATTGGTCCTCCAGGATTTGCGCCAAGAAGTTTTACATAAGGCACAAAACATCAAGAGAAATGATAAAAGAGCCTTGGTGGGAATTGAAGAAGTAGTCAGAAAATGAAGAGTAATTGCTACAGATATATTAATCTATTTTTTAAATTGAAAAAATTACTATGTTATATACCAGATTTAACCAATACAGGTCATATTTTCTTTGATTAGCAAAGAATAAATCTTATCTTTATGCAGGTAATATGTGCATGACCTTATGCTATGAGTCTTTATTCCTATGTTCTAAGACCTTAATATTAAGAAAACAGAATACAAATACTCAAAAGTTTAAAATAAAAAGGAAATACAGAAATTTTGTAACATAGAATTTGGTTAGATAATTTTTGTTCTGTTACCAGTTTGCAAAATGGAGTACTGGCAGAAACATACTAATTTCTTTCACAGTAATGCATTGCTGGTGTAATATATTTTTTTAAAAAATCATTAAATAGTCATTAACATTGTCTCATTTACGATGCATTTAGGTGGAAAAAGTGAATTGTTTTTCTAATTCTGGAATTCAGTCCTGAGAAATAGTCTGCCTCTACCAGAGGAGTTGAAATGAATCAGGAACACCTAGAAAATATTTCCAGAAACTTGTGCCCTGGAAATAGATTATCAAGCGGCAATAAGGTCAATACTTTAAAAAATAATTTTTGCTTCTGCTAGCAGTGCCACATGGTTAATTAAAATTACATTCATAAAGATTTCATCACACAAAGTCAGAAGGAAAGACTGTCAGCCCTGCTTTTAAAGTTATTTGTAGCTTTAGGAAGAGCTTGGTCCTTTGGACCTTTGCAGAAAAGACTCTGGTGACAATGGAGAATCCCAGCTTCTATACTCTGGTCATGCTGAGATTTTAGGGAAAGCAATATAACCCTTTAAATGCTTCTTCCTCTTCTAAAGCAGGGATGGATAGCTTTTAAGATGAATTGTTAATACTGCACTGAGCAGACACTTATAGCAAACGGAAATGGATCCTTTTCCCCACTGAACACAACCACGACCTCTTTCTGTCAAGTATTTCCCTGTGTCCTTCTTGTTTATTAGCCCTCGTGGCTGGCACACGCACTTGAATATTTCCCCCACTGGACCTTCGTACACACCAGGAAAATGCTCTACCACTGTGCTATGTCCCAGCACGTAGACCCCCTTTCCTTTTCCATTCTTCCAAGCAAATTAAAAACTGCTTTAGTGATAGATACTAGCCTCTGAGTGTAAGTGTTGCTTTTGTTTTTAACTGTTTTCTTAGTGCGGATCTCACACACGGCAGGCTCTTGGTAAGTGACCATTGATGTGGATGGGGACAACTGAATTGCTCTGGAGTGGCTCAGTGATCCCGTCTCCCTCGCTGTAATCTCAGACTGCCTTGGCAGTGGGTTAAAGCTTAAACATAGCGGATATGCAGGGTGTCTGAATAGATATTGTAGGGTTATTTGCATTGATTTTTGCTCCAGTTCACGTGACTATTTTTGTCAGTGCTGCCCATAAAAACAAACAAACATACACTTTTGGGGCAGTTATTGTGATAAATAAGCTTTTCAAATTTATGTGTGTGAAGCTGTTATGTTCTTCCACTATAGACAGCTGCTGTGGGCTGAATTATTACTCCAGAATTCACATGGTGAAGCCCTAACCCAGAAAGCGATAGTATTTGGAGGCGAGGCTTTCGTGACATAATTAGGTTTAGATGATTTCATGAAGGTAGTGGGGTCAACACCTGTATGAGAAGATGAGAAGGCACCAGAGTTCTGTCTCCCTCTGCCATGTGAAGATACAGGAAGAAGACAGCCATCTACAAGGCAGGAAAAGTGTCTTCACCCGAAACTAAACCCTTCCAAGCCTTGATCTTGGACTTTCCACCCTTAAGAACCATGACAAAATAAATTTTTGTTGTTTAAGCCAACAAGGTTGTGATATTTTGTTTTAGTGGCCAAAGTTGACCAAGAAAAGAAATATAAAATAAAAATTTCTATTTTCCAGTGCTGTGCTTGGCTGGTCTTTTCTGTTGGATCATAAAGAACTCAGGTGTATGTCTTCAAACAAGGTCCTGAAGTATCCCAGGCCTTAGTCCTTTATGTATCCAGTGGAGAAAATAGCCTAGCATAGCAATGCCCAATGCAAGACACAAATAGAGTTTTGAAATTTCTCATGGTAATATTTTAAAAGCTAAGATGATGCAGATTAAATTAGTTATATTTATCCAAAATATCATTTAAATGTTAAACAAATATTGTATAAACATATTTATGAAATATTTTATGCCAGTGAACATCCCTCTCAGCTCAGCGATGAACTTTCTCACAGCCCTCACAGTGCCAACGGTTGAGGGATGACGTCTAGGAACCCGTGGCTATCTCACCACAGTTTCCCAGCGTGGCCCTCCATGGTCTACTGGGTGTTGGCAATGGCATGCACCGTGGTCACGATTGCCTCCAAAATGCGGACGATGTCATGAAGCAAGGGGATAAAAAGTCGGCGGCACAGGAGACATGGCTGCTGATCTTGAGGGAGTTGTCTTATTTCTGAGGGCTCTTGAGAACCTCTGTTGTCTTGACTCAGGTCATTACTGGGCTGTACTGAGCATCACATGCTTAGTGGACTGAGGCCTATTTTGGCATGAAGGGCTAAGTAAGGACGATCAGAACCCATTCTGCCTTAGAAAGTAGTAAATCAAAAGCAGTTCTGTAGCTCTGGGGGAGAGAATATCAGAGATTAGTGCCACTACTAAAAATAGACCGTATATGGATTTGTTTTACAGAATGACAGTACATTATTTTAAACTTAATCCAATGATAACTCTAACTGGTCTCTTTGCTGGAGCCAAAAAAACACAGTCCCTGTCTTCTTACATGTGGCTTTTTTTTTTTTTTTTTGTGTGGGTACCAGGGTTCGACCTCAGGACCTCGCGCACCAGCAGGCGCCCGTGCCGCTGAGCGATATCACCGGCCCCTTTTTTCGTATGTGGGTCCTGGGAGTTGAACTTGGGCCCTCGCGCTTGCCAGGCAGGCGCTTACACCACTGAGCCATCTCACCAGCCCTTTACATGTGGCTTTAATTCTAGTAAATATTTTTTCTCCCTTTCTTCCAAATTAGGGATAAGAACAAACATATACTTATTTCAGGGCTAGGTTACCTTTCTGGTTCTCTGTCATGATTTACTCCACAGGCATTTTATCACCACCCCTATAGTATATTGGTCCTTATTAATGACAGTGAGCTGATAGAATCTGATGAATGGAAAGTAGCAGGGATTCTAGGCCAGTGTTTCTCAAACAAACCTGATGGTAGACCAGTTTAAAATTTTTTCCAGTTGATTCAGACCAACGATTTTATTTTTATTTTTATTTTTATTTTTATTTATTTATTTATTTTTTTGTGGGTACCAGGGGTCGACTTCAGGACCTCGCGTGCCAGCAGGCGCCTGTGCTGCTGAGCGATATCACTAGCCATTTTTTCGTATGTGGGTTCCGGGAGTCGAACTCTGGCCCTCGCACTTGCCAGGCAGGCGCTTACGCCTCTGAGCCATCTCACTGGCCCCAATGATTTTATAAATTACAATAAAACAAGTAGTTAGATAATTTTATAAGTAATTTTACAACTATATAAGTAATAAAAATTAAAGACAAACTAAAAGTCCCTGAAAACATAAATTTAATTATTTTATTTGATTCTAATTACTGTAAACATTTCTACAGAGCAGTACAATTATGTGGAACACGGTTTGCTTAGCCATAATTTGTGTGCACTCTAAGATCTACGTTTGCAGAATTCGAGTTAAAATCTGTGTAAACTTAGGGGTCTGTTACTTTAGGGAAAGTTTCGGAAATCCAGTGATATTTGACATGTTAAGATAGACCCACTGAAAGCAAAAGATAAATTGATATGTGTTTTAATTCCCATCACAGACACACAGACACACACACACTATTTGATAGGATTGTTAGATTTTGGAGGCAACATATTCCATATTTTGGTCCTCTGCTCTGACCAAAGAATCCCATTAGTTTTGAATGTGGTTGAAAGCAAGAAAGAATTCTTTAGCGACTCCAGACAAAAATGCAACCAGCTCCCTCAGCATCTCTTTTACTCAACTTTATAATTTACTAGTTGAAGGGCCCTAAATAACAGAAGATTCTGTGTAGAGGGTCGCCTTTAGTTCCCAAGCCTTTCGAAGAGAGTTGTGACTTCTGTATCAGTCGAGATCATTCAGAGAAACAGAGCAATTAGTATTCACGGATGGATAGATGGCTGGATAGATTTAACTCGAGGAGCTGGCTTCCGCACTTGCGGGAGCGGGTGTGTCTGAAGTGCGTAGGGCAGTCCCGCAGGTTGGAAACTGTCAGAAAGCAGCTGATGCTGCAATCCTGGGCAGAATTTCTTTTCTTCTTGGAAACCTCAGCTTTGCTGCTAAGGTTTTTTAAATCTAATTGAATGAGTCTCACCCACATTATCAATGGGAATCTCCTTTACTTAAAGTCAATTGATCACAGATGTCAACTACATCTCTAAAATTCTTTCCCACCAGCACCTAGGTTAGTACTTGATTAAAAAAACTGGGTCCTGTAGTCTAGCCAACTCCATACATAAAAAGCAACCATCAGATTTTCTTTTGCAAATAACTGTTCTTGTTTTGCAAATCAGTTTCTGGCTGACTGCTGAGGCAGATGGAAACTGAATGCTTAACCAAGGGAGACAATGTCACCATCGTATGACCTGAAATTCCTGTCTTGGCATAGAGTTTATCAAACCAAAGGCAAATTAACTGTGCCTTTTGCACCTAAAAAAAATCTCAGAAAATCTGAACTTTGATGGTCAAGAAGTCTCAGTATGGATTAATGTTTCCACCAAAGAACACAAGAAATGACTTCATTTAACCTGGATTTTGAGGTAGTCACGTGGCTATTTTGGACTCTCTTGCCATCAAAACAAAACGAAACAAAACAAAACAAAACAAAACAAAACAAAACATGGTTACTGTGTTTTGTGATTGACTATAACCATCATAGATATATATTGGACTGTTGTACTATAAAGGTAAGTAGAAAAATGTCTGAAATTCAAGGTGTACCTCCAATGACACATAAAACAGATAATGAGAAATTGTCAAAACCCCCTGCCAGCAGGGCCCTTAATGATTGATACATCTCAAGATTGGAAGTTCGAGTAAGTAAAAAGCACGTAGTAGCTAAGATCTTGTTGAAAGCAAAGAGAAAATAAACTAATGTGTGCTTGAATAAGGAAGTTATCAATTCTGGCTATGCCTTATAACCAGTTACACAGTGAGTCAGTCTCTCTTTCTCTCTCTGTCATATATTTCTCCCAGTCCTTTCTTTTATTACTTTATATAAAGCATGTTGGTGGCAATTTAAATTTATAGTTTAGTCCTTGGGGCATAGGATATCAAAGTCAGACTGTGACCGAATTGTAATAGGAAGAAATATCTCAGAGATAGAGATAAATCCAATGACTGAAATATTTGGTTCCCTCTTTTAGAGAAAGGAGAAACTCCATTGTGTTTCTATGAAGAATATATGTATCGCACTAGGTGTGTAGATATTATTTTTGCTATCGTTATTTGCAATTCACCTTTCATATCAAATGATATATGTACATGGATATTGAGAGGCCAAAAAGTGGGGACATGCTGGATGGGTATCATTCTCGACTCTTGTCTACCTACTAGGGGTTGGAAAGCTTAGCACTACATTTTCCAGACTTTCTTGCTGCTAGGACTCTGGATGGAAGTAAGACCGCACTGACTTGGACTGTGGACATGAGGCAGATGGCTTCCTACTGCTCTGCTGGTGCAGGGGACACCTGTGGAGACAAGCAGGAGGGACAGGCGGATGTGAGCTGCGGTGTCACTCACTCATTCCTGGGATGAGGAGGGCGAGAAGAGGCAGCGTGGTTGTATTCTGGCTCTAGAGTGTAGTTAGCAGCTCCATCAATGTCCTGAGGCAGTTGTAGTAGGATGACAGCTTCCTGACCCTCCATCCCATTAGGGCTCTAGCGTTAACTCTTTGTTCATATATCCTTCAGTCCTTCTGAAGATTTCGTGAGCATTTGTTTCTTTGCATAAAGTCCCTTCTGTTTAAACACCTAAGCTAATTTCGACTTGGTGCATAGAAACCTGTGGATATGAAGGTGTTTCTGGATTTACGCATCTTAAGCTTCCAGAAGCGGTGCTGGAAAAGCTTTTATCTCCTTTTCTTCCCTCCGCTTTATCTCAGAAAAAAATGAAACGAAACAAAACAAAACAAAACCAAAACATCTAAATTAAAAGATTACAAAGAGAGATCCAAACCTACCATTGTTATTCTCTTTGAAGATGCCACAATGAGATTTTTATTAAAACTTTGTGTTTTGTAGAAAATCGAGATTCAACCTGAGACAGCAAGGTATAGAGGAAATAATAATGACTATAAAACCCAACATTTTGAATACTTAATATATTCTAGGCATTGTACCAAGCACTTTGCAGGCACAGCAATTCAATCAGGTAGGTTCTTGAATTACTGTCATTTTGCAGGTATAGAAACTGATGCACGAAATCATAGCTGAGGGGTGCCAGGCCTCACATCTGGAGTCCAGTCCCAGAGCCCACAAATCTAACCACAATACAGTAAAATTGGAATATGAGAGGTCCGTTTCTACCTCAAACAGCAAATTATTCATCCACTCTTTACTAAATCTTCCACTTGTACAAGTTGAGGTTCTAACACTCTTTTTGAGTTGGGCATTAGAATCCAACAAGCTAAGTGGAGTGAAAACAGTTTGTAGGTAATAAGAGAAATTATAATGCTATCAATATTATTGATATTATACTACTAATGAGTTGATCATGTCTACTCCTTAATCAAACAAGAGAGGTGATGACTTGGGGTCCCGAAACACTTAGAAGAGGAGAAGGATCCTAAAAGAGGAGCAAGGTTTCCAAATGGGAGCCTCAGAGCAGAAAGGACTTCTACGTATTTGATAATTTTGGCAGTAGCTGCCCCTGAATGTTTACAAGGCAGAACTGGGCTTTATTACACCTCCTTCCCTGTTCTCCCCTCTGTCCTCCTCTGGGCAAGAGTTCAGTTGATCGTTCTCCATCCAACTCAGAATTAGCACTAACTAGAACCAGGTTTTGGTGGCACCAAACGATTTTATCCTTTATGATTGTTTTCCTAAGACGTACTCCAGCCCATTCCATTCACAGCCATTGTTCCGCCTGTCCTTCCGGTCTCCTGAGATCTCTTTCAACATCAGGGGTTGCTGTATCTCCTTAGAAATGAAGGTGTTTTTAAGTAATTATTTTTGTTTTTGAGTGAACCTACCCCTACAATCTGAATTGTAATTGCAATAGTGGTTAAAGTGATTTTTAAAAAAATCCTCTGGTCTCTTGTACGTAGAATGCTTTTAAATCGCTTTGAGTCCTTGACGGAGAGAGAAGTGCCGGCAGCTCTCCAGCGTATTAAATGTTCACACGCTCTGGCATGCGCCCTTTTTCGGTGAAGCATGGCATTTGTGTTTCTGGAATGGTTAATACTTCAGATTCATGGCCTTTGAAGTTATACTGGAAAATGGCACAGTTCATAGGTTTGTGGAAAAACAGAGGTTTTTGAGGCTTCAATTGTCTAACACGACAATCTGTGTGATGCCAAAATTCAATTATGAAAGATTTCTGGCAATTATGTTTTGCAGTCCTATTTCTGGTTTGGCAACTGAATATCAATCATGAGATCTTCATGGTTAAAGAAGAAAATACAACAAAAAACAACTTGTATGCCATCTCCATCTGTGTTTTTGGCACGAATATCCCTAGTTTATATTTATTGTTTTAATGGAGCTGTAGTTTTCATGGATTCCTCAATTTAGTCCTTTTGTGTAAATTGGTTGAACTAAAATTTTGTCAATGACTAATTCCTTTCTGATTCCTTTTTGCATAAAACTGGACCAAATAAATCCACAAAGATAAGAGTATTTCGATAGGACCCAATGATTTATTTTTGGAGTTTGGGACACTACCATCCTTTTTTTTTCTGGGTACTACCCTCTCGCTTTATAGTCAGGTCATTTGGGAAAGTGGGGTGAAGAAAGAGAATAAGATGTTACCGTTTTAAATTTTTTCTCTACTATGTGACTTTGTTTCATATGAACCATGATCCAGTGGAGAGGAAGGTCTTGATGTCACTATGCAATAGAACCATTCCGTACTTCGTGTTGGGAGAGATGACAATATCATTCAGTGGAAAGTTCATCTGTTTGGGAAAACAACTTGTTTTTGTTTTGTTTTGTTTTGTTCTGTTTTTGAGACAGGGTCTCACTATGTAGTTCAGGATGGCCTGGACTTACTATGTAGCCCAGGCTGACCTCAAACTCACTGTGATCCTCCTGTTTCAGTCTCCTGAGTGCTGGGATTACAGGCAGGTGCCACCACACCCAGCGAGAACAACTTGATGAATGTAGATGATATTCTTCAGCCTTTACATGACCACTGCATGCATTTACAGTGTTCCCAATAGAAAGCAGGCTCTGATGTTACTGGGCGAACAGACACAGTGGAAGCCAGGAATTGGCCCAGATGGTGAGAGAAGAGAACATTTCTTGTTCATGTCGAATACCTTGAGGCAAAACCCTGGGCACGGGAGAGTAGGGGACGAAATTAAATCCGGGTGTGTTGTGCTGGAAGTTGGTGAAGAGGAGGGTAGGATGGGTTAAGATCAATTGGCGAATGAATGTAAAGACAGAGCGGTAGTGTGGGACTCCTGGCACTCTACGCGGTACAGCACACATGCATGTTTTGGTGCTGGGGATTGAACCGGGACCTGTCACATGCTGAGGTCCCGCTCTACCACTGAGCTACACCCCCAGCCCTGTAAGAAATTTAATTGCTTTGTAAAACAGGAGCAGCAAATTCCTGTGGCCTCTGTGTCTGCATTATTGTAGTGGTCTCTGTGCTAATTTTCTCAGATGTGTGTCAAACACTAAAGATTTGTCTCTTTTTTTAACCTTAGAGGGCAAATATGAAGTTATCTGAGAGAAGTTCTCAGCTTCCCCATGGAAATGAGGGATGATAGAGGGAAAAGGGAACAGAAATGGTTTTAACCAAAGAAATTATATTCTTCCCCCGAGTTAACTTGAATTCGTTTTGTACATTTTAGGAAGTTGAAGTGATAAGATTTGCGAAATACTCTTTCTGCCTCTTTTAATTTCCATGTAGTTGCTCTGGCACCTGCGCTGGGTGGAGTTACATGTTATCCATTGTTTTGGGTCTCTGATAAGATGAAGATTAAAAAAAATCCTCATTTTACCTTACTGTTGTACCAATATTAACATTTCCTTAACATTTTTCTAGTTCTTGTAATATTTTTTTTTTAACCTCACAGTCAATTCTTACCTCATTTACATGAAGTACCATCTCTCTTACACTGGTGTATCTTTCATTCTGGCTTATCACTTAATTGTAGCTCATTAAATAAGTGGTGGATTAATTTTGGAATTGACTTGCCAATTGATAATCCCTGCCTCCAATTATTACACAGATTTAGAGAAAAGGAAGCAACAATGATGCATGTGTACAATTGGAATACCAAAAAGATCCACTTGGCAATAAAAAAGGAAATGCATAAATGAATAAGGGTAGAAACATATCAGGCATCAAATTCGGCATATCTTTTGGGTGCCAAAAGTGACAATAAACATCTTTTGAGTTTTTGGTCTTTTCAGATATATTTAAATTTTTTTCTTCTTAAAAATTTTAAATTGGCTAATATAGGTTATTTTTGTTAAAATATTAGCTCTTTCTTTAGCTGTCTTGGCTTTTTTTCTTTTAACTTGCATTTGTTCTTAATTGTTTGTGGTAGATTATTTCTTCTGCTGTGTTTAATTTCCCTTTGCTGAGAATATGATTCATTGTCCTCACATTTGCACACTAAATGCGCTTAAAGACATCACTTGAGCAGGTTTTTAACCACCTCTTTTTCTTTAAATCAGTATTTTAGCTTGTTTTGTGTTGCTATAACAAAATATCTGAGAGGAGGTAACTTATAAGGAAAGAGGTTTGTTTGGATGACAATCTAGTGGCTGGAGGGTTCAAACAGCATGGGGTCATCATCCGGAGGCCCCCGGCTGCATCATGACGCAGTGGACAGCTGGAAAGGAAGCTAGCTCTGGGCAGAGGCACAGGTGTGGGAGCCGGGAAGCGAGAATCAGGGCAGGGCTCGCTTACTCTTGCGTGACAACTTGGTCTCCAGAACTAACCCACTTTTACTGGACCTGGCCCACTCCCGCAAGACAGCCTTAGTCCTTCTATGAGGGTAGAGCCCTGCCATCTAATTACCTTCTGTCAGACCCCTCTTTTACAGATTCCACTGCGTCAGCATCCCCGCCTTCGGGGACAAGCCTCCAGCACATGAATTTCTAGGAGACAAACCATGTCCACACTGTAGCAGTATTTTAGAGGCTGTATCTATTTTTGATTTCCATGATTGGTTTTGGGAAAACTTTCTGCCAATATGCTTTGGAGTAGAAACCCAACCTCAAATGTTTTAATACAATTTTTTTTTATTATAAAAGAATGCTTGCTTATACAGGATACAGAAAGAAAAATCAGCTGTTATTTGATAATGCAGAGATAACCACCATTATCATCCTGCTGTATTTTATTCCAGTTATTTTTATGTGCAAGTTCAACACGAGTATTCGTGTTGCACGACTCATACATTTCTGTTTTATTTTGCTTGTGGGCCGCAGATCTAGAACATTGTACTGTTACACGTGATGGCCACAGATATCCTTGTTGGGCTTTCTAGTTTAGCAAGAATGCCTTTCTCCAAGTGCTTGGCACAATGTTAATAGCAGTATTTGTTACAAGTTTTTGTGATCAAATAAGTTAGGGAAAAACAGGTTAAACAAAATTTATTTTTCTTTAACTGCAGGAATTACAAGGGATTTAAATATGCTGGTACTTACTGTGACATGCTGGAAGAGACTTTTTAGTATTCAAATTTTCCAAACTTATCTGAGTGCAGAATCTTCTATATTTTTCAAAAAAAGTCTTTCATGAAATAATTTTGGAAAATTTTTCCTTGGGTTTCATTTTTGGTCTGCTATAACAAACAATCATAGGCTAGATATCTTACAAATGACAAATTTATTCTCACAGTTCTGAAGTCTGGTGTGTCCAAAATTAAGGTGCTGGCATATTCACTGCCTGGTGTAGATCCTCGTCCTGTTTCATAGATGGCTATCTTCTTTTTTTCTGTCCTCACATGGTAGAAAGGGCAAGAGAGCTCTCTAGGGTCTCTTTCATAAGGGACTAATCCCATTCCTGGGGGTTAATCACCCAATGATCTGGTCATCTCCAGAGGCTGTCACATAGGGGACTAGGATTTCATAATATGGTTTTGGGGGCCTAAACAAGCAACTTGTAAGATTAATGTTGCCCTTGGCTATAGATAGGTAATGTATTCTAGCAATGCTAGTAAAGAATACTATTTTTAGTTCTTTAACTCTCTTTAAATTTTTAAAATCAGGAAAGATTTTATCAAGTGCATTTTGAGTGCATGTACTGCAGGGATTATATATATAGTTTTCCACTTTGATCTATATGATATAATATGCTAATAGATTCCTGAATATAAATTGAATTTTATTTACTAGGTTATGCTTTCTAAACCTCACTCTCTGCACAGACAAACTAAAGATGGTAATGATATCTTTCTCAAAGAGACATTAAAATTGAATGGGAAAATGCGTATAATGAACTTATCACCATTCCTAGGAAATAGTAATTTTAATAATAATTAGAATGAAAATAGCTTTGGCTACAACCCGTAAGTTTTGATAAGTGTTCTTAATTTCTATTTGCATTTGTCTGCTATTTTTTGACTACTTGATCTATCAAAGGTTAAATTCTTTTATTGCGGTTTTGTTTCTATCAAATTTTTCCATAGTTTTAGCTGTTTAAACTTTATATTTAACACTGTGCTTAAAGGTCTACGATATTCATATCCTTATTGTGGGATATGTCTGTTATCAACATAAGATAACATCTAGCTTTAGTTCTCTGAAATGGATGTTAACTTTTTGTGAGTTAACCTGTTGACTGCTGACTTTGAAAAAAAACACCCGTGAACACACTGGTCAGTCAAAGTTGAGTTTACTTGCTCCAGCGTGGGAGAACACCATCCCACTTGTGAGCTGATATTTAGGGTGCCTGGGGGTTTGGTTTAAGTTGGGTCTTTAAATGCAAAGCTATGAATAAATGCAAAGTTTTTCTTATTAGTTTATGACTTGTGGGCAGGAAAGGATGAGGATTCTGAAGTTCTTGATGAATGAGCTCTCTTTGTTTGGTACGTTTGTTGATATGTTTGATACATTATTTGTTTGATAATGGAGATGTTTGTCCATTTAAAGAATCTGTTCTTGTGAGAAAAGGACTCTTCATGTTAATGTGTGAGGAGGAAGCAACAGTTTGTTGTGTGCAATTGGGTTTTTAAGGAGTATATGAAACAAACAGCAATGTTATTTGAAAGTTTATTTTCCTGGACAAGGAGTTTATTGGAATTGATGCAATCAGCTACATGAGCAGGCGGGTGAGCACCAGACACAGGCGCCTCGCACCCCATACAGGCAGGAGTCGGTCCAGGTCTGCAGCAGCCCTCCCCTGACCTGAGCTGGGACGTGCTCCTCCGGCACAGGCCTGTGACTCGCACACCTGACTGGAGGGCGAGGTCACCCACCATCTTCAGCCAGCTCTACATTTTGCTTCTACTTTTCATGGAGCAGGAGAGGTGAAGACTTCCCGATGCTGAACTTCCCGATGCTGGAGGAGGACAATGCAAGGGAGAGAAGACGGCAGCAAGACTGCGTGACTGTGACATTAAGGCCAACAGTCAGATTGCACTCTCACCCACGCGGCCCATATCCACCAGAGATGGGACTGATTGGGAACAAGGAAGTGCTTTGGGTGGGACAGTAGCCACAGTCTGGGGTGAACTCACAGAGGGGCCTCTCATGCAGGGTGGGTGCCTCGAAAGCCCACGGTCCTGAAGCAAGGTGACTGGCTGGATCCCAAGACTGCAGATCTTGGGGAAAACCACTCATTCAAAAACACAGGAATTTTTCTTTGACACCATTCTTTTTCATTTTTTTTATTTTTTATTATTTTTATCTTTCCTTCTTCAGGTTTTTTTTGAGTGTTTGAGTTTTGTTTCCCTTTCTTAGTTCCTTTTCTCTTTTTCTCTTTAAACATTTTCCTATTCCTTCTTACTTTTTTTTTACATACTGTGTTTTTCTCTGTTTATTTTTTTTTCTTCTTTTTCCTGTATGTTCTTTCCTGCAACTGTTCTCTAACATTATTAATTTCCATTAACTCCTCAATAGGACATATCTTTCTCACTTTCCTCTCTTCCTTCTCATATCCCATTGATTAATTTCTCAAATTTTCCTTTTTTTTCATTCTCTGGTTTCCCACTTTTCTACTTTTACTGGTATAACTACTAAGCTTTCTAAATTTCTAGATATCTAGTTAAGTTTGTGCTATTGTTGTTGACTACTACTCTATTGTTAATAGAGGTAAAGTTGTTCCATTTGGATGATATTTACCTAGGTCAACAGTAGGTCAATATTTGTTTTGTTTTAGTGTTTGTACTATAATTAATGGTCCCTTTTCTGTGGTTAAGGTTGGTAGTTATTGGTCCTTAGGCTTTGTCAGTACTCATTTCGTATTCAATGCTTTAATCAATGGTGATTTTATTACTGTAGTCAAGGTGACACATCTATTGTTATTAATTTGGTTCTCTACGGATGTCAATATCTGGACATTCTTCAGGTCATTCACAATACTGTGGCCCATTCCTGGAGAACTGGGTACTGGAACAAATACACTGCAGCCTCTACACAGAGGGGACTGGATCCTGGGACAGAGGCAAAGGCCAGCAGCCATGCCCAGAGTACATCACTGAAAAGTAGACATCAACCAAAGAAGTCTCCATAATAGAAACAAAACTTCTCACTACAATCAAACTGCAACCCTCAACACAAAAACAAACAAACATATGCACAAAAAAATAGAAACATGTGAAGACATGCCAACAGAGTGCCTCCAAAGACTCCCAGCTCCCTAGAGCTGATCCGTGGGGCATTCAAGGGGAGAAAACCAAAAGTTACACACCCCAATTTTTTGAAATATCAGGGAAGAAGGAGAAAACCTCACTTCTGTTTATGTGATGTATTACGTTTATTGATTTGCATATGTTGGATCATCCTTGCATCTCTGGGATGAAGCCTATATTGTCGTGATGTATGATTTTTTTTTTTTCTGTGGGTACCGGGGGTCGACCTCAGGACCTCGTGCGCCAGCAGGCGCCCGTGCCGCTGAGCGATATCACCGGCCCCTTTTTCGTATGTGGGTAACGGGAGTTGAACTCGGGCCCTCGCGCTTGCCAGGCAGGTGCTTACGCCGCTGAGGCATCTCACCGGCCCCCAATATGATCTTTTTGATGATTCATTTGCATTCTGTTTGCCAGTATCTTGTTAAGGATTTTTGCATATATATTCATTAAAGAGATTGGTCTATAGTTCTCTGTTTTGGTTAGATCCTTGCCTGATTTTGGAACCAAGGTAATGGTAGCTTCCAGAAATTACATTGGTAGTACAATTCATAATAACTAAATCTTGGAAATGGCCTATATGTCTATGAACAAATTAGTGGCTAAAGAAAATGTGGTATTTACACACAATGGAGTACTCCTCTGCTGTAAAGAAAAGATAAACTGAAGTCATTTGTAGGTAAATGGTTGCACCTTGAGACCATAATGTTAAATGAAATAATTTAGACACACAAGCTTAAGTATCACATTGTTTTTCTTTGATAGTACTCCTTCCCTTAAATAACAAATGCTGGTGAGGCTGCAGTGAAAAGGGAACACTTCTACAATGTTGGTGGGAATGTAAACTAGTATAAACTACTATAGAAATCGCTATGGAGATTCTTCAAAAAACTAATACTAGAAATTCCATTTGATGCAGCTATTCCCTTTCTAAATATCTTCCTGAGTTAAATACATCATATTACAACGTTACATGCATACCCCTGTTTATAGCAGCATAATTCATAATAGCTAAATCTTGGAAGTGGCCTATACATCTATGAACAAATGAGTGGATAAAAAAAATGTGGTATTTACACACAGTGGAGTACTACTCTGCCATAAAGAAAGATAAAGTTGAGGTATTTGTAGCTAATGGTTGCACCTTGATATCACCGGCCCCTTTTTCGTATGTGGGTTCCGGGAGTCGAACTCGGGCCCTCGCACTTGCAAGGCAGGCGCTTATGCCGCTGAGCCATCTCACCGGCACAGACAGTCAATTCTTGATCCTATTTAATCTGTGTTTGCAGGCTGTTGGTTCTCAATTTGTGCCTGTCTTTTAAAAAACATTTTAATATCACTTTATTTTAGACAGGTGTCATGGAAACAGCATATACAGTCCCATACCACAGAATGACAGGCAATGTATATGATGGTGGTGCCAGAAGATTCCAACGAGCTGAAACATTGCCACTCCACATCATGATGACTAGCACAATGCATTACCCGTGTGTTCATGGTGAGGCTTCTGTAAGCCGTGCTGCCCATCATCCACAGTGCATCCGGTTGTGTACAAGCCGTAGTACTTCATAGTAAGTGACTGGTGACTGATTTACTATCCTATGATTATTTTACAGTATGCTGCTACACAGGAAATTTTACTGTAAGACAGTGTGCTGGGTTAAAATGGCAGAAGGCTTATACATCTTGTCTTCAAAGCAAGATCTGATTCAGAGCAAGAGGCCATATCTGGTACTTGCCCTCTTCTGGCTGTGTTTGTGTAACACACTCCAGGGCGCGCACACAGTGAGGAAAGTGACTCGCAATGCATCGCTCAGGACATCGCTCCCTCTTTTAAACAAGTGACTGAACTTAGAGTATGTCTCTGAATCCAGCCTGAGAATTATAACTTAACTCCTTCATTGTATTTCGAGTTTTGCTAGTCCCATGAATTGAGGCTCCTTTCCTTTAGTTTTATCTCTTCTGGTAAATGAAAGCTGTAGTCCTCGTCAGAGTTAACTTGCCTTAACTCGCGTTACTCAGGATTGCATCTCAGATAACTAGTTTTAACAGAGTATGCATTTTTGGGTCTCTCCTTACCATGATTGTTTTTGACATTTGATTTCAACTTTTTCCACAGTTAACGCCAGTTAATTTAAACTTCGCTTTGTTAAACAGTTCACAGGGTATCTCATTGCATCTTTATATCCTAACTTTTAAAAATTCTTAATTTTGATTAACATTTGATATCTTTAGTGCATCGTATAAGACACTTTCAGGAAGCACACAGAGAGTTCGAGTTTGAGCGCCTCCGTATCTGAGGTGTCTTTCCGCTGTTCTCAGCGGCAGTGACATGTTGGGTGGACTCAGCAGGCTCACAGGTCTGCTTCTCTGACTATTTTACGTATGTTGGTTCATTATTCTCTTTTAATGTCATTTTATTGATACCAGAGTCCCCCTGGCTTTTGTCCTTTACTGGTTAATCTGTTCATTTTTTCTGCCTTTACAGGAGTTTTCCCCTTCATGTATTACTTCTAAGAAACCTAAATGATTAATCCTTAAGAAGACATCTTTTTATTATTTTTCTTAGTTCATCTTATTTTTTATACTATGTCCTGATTCTTATCTTGATTTCATATTTCTCAAAAATATTCATACTTTGGGGGATGATTCTAACTCACTTCCCTACATCTAATGCATTTTCATATTGTTTTTATTTTATTTCTTCATTATCACTGTGCTCTTTAAAAAGTATTATTTTTTAACTATTATAATTTTGTTTTCCTTGAAACATTTTAGATCTTACTTATAGAGGAGGGGAATGGGAAAAAAAGAATCAAGATATATCATGTTCAGGTAAAAATTCCCTATGATGAATATAATCATTATGTATATCAAAAGTGTACCAATAAAATTAATGAAAAAATAAATCTTATTTATATCTCTTTGAATCTTCCTATGTTATCCTCGTGTCTCATTTAACTGTCCTTCATTTTATCATTTTATTTACCTAAGATTCCCTAGCCTTTTGGGGCACATTTTATTGCATTCTACTGAAAGTACTATTAAGTTTTCCAAAATTTTTTCTTGGTTCTTCAGCTAAATCAGGTTCATAGTTTTGCTCATTGAGTCATCAGGAATAACTTTCCCTTCCTCTTAATCTTGTTAATTTTTCTAAACCACCTCCCATTCCCAACATTCAGTTTTCAATTGAAGACATAGAAAATCATGAACATTATTTTTTTTCCCTCACAACAGGATAAGAGGAAAGATGGTGATCAAGTAAAAATACGAGAGATTTGAGTTACAAGAATATCTTGATACTTAGTTCCTTTTTTAAATTAAATTTTTGAGTTGACTATTAATAGCTGCTCAGTTATTCAGCTATTTTATTGACTGAATGCTAGATGCTGATACCTAAATGTTAGTAGACTACTTTAATCTGTATCTTTCATTGTTGAATAGAATCCATGTATTACATATAGTAATCATTAAGGAGTAAAGATATCTTGTTATGATGTTTTTATCTAAAAAATTTAGAGGAATGATTTCAGTGACTTATAAATTCCTTGAAATTCAATTTCAAAATGGCAAGATCTAGCTCTACCTAATTTCTATCCCTGATCTATGCAATGTACAATCTTAAAATGAATACGTTGATCCAGCAAACTTGTTTTCCACTTAACTCTTTAAAAACTGAACTGCATTGAGTTACTTGTATAAGTAGGAGTTGTTTGAGTAATTTGGCTGTCTAATATTAGGTTTTAAATTTATCTTATTTATGTACAGGATTATATTGATAATTCTGTTCTATTAGAGATGGCGGGAAAGAAGGCAGTAATACCAAGTGGAGGTTGTTAGTGTCATCTGTTGAAAGCTTCAAGGACATTTTCATTTTTGTGTTCCCCAGTTCTTGTACCAGTTCAGCAGGCAGTCATATCCATTGCCACTTCAGGTATGAAACGGCAGCTGCTGTTGGGACACAGCTGGGTCACTGCTCATGCAGGGGAGCGGAAGTTAATCACCACTGGAAAACAATTGACTGACATTAGACCAGAGAGTTAATTAACAGGAAACTGTTTAGACAAGAATTATGCTCCTTTTTAAAATGTTTGCCTGTATGACTAATAGTTTACATCATTAATAAGAGCAGAAAGTGAGATATGCTAAATTCTGATGAATACTGTTAACTTTTAGATTTGCTTAATATACATTTACTTAGTTCCCCTGTTTCTCATGTACTCGACTTGAAAACTCCTATCAGACCGGTCAATGTCATTTGCCTTTTTTTCCACATTTGCAAGAGTGCTTTATTTTTTTAAAGTTTAAGAATTTTAGCTTCTCACACACCTGTAGAATGAGTTTTGTCTTTCTCCCATAACCTACTATACAAAGTTACTGAATAAAAGACCTTGGGAAAGCGTCCCTGGGCTTTAAGTCTTCGTAATTTTAAATCCATTGATGAATTCAGCACTGTTTAGCCCTCCGACTTCAGAGGGACTTCTTTTCATTTAATGGTCTTGCCTTCGTTGAGATAAAGATGTCTATTTTTAAAACACCTTTAATGCCAAATGAAATTGAAATTATTAATTGAATTGTTCTATGTTTCCCTGTACAGAGGATTTTCTAATCCTATATCCTGTCATTTGTGTGACTAGAAAGGAGGTTAGCGAGAATGATCTACATTTTGGAATTAATATAGTCTTCTTAGAAGTGTAGCAACTATAATTTTAATGTCAGCTTAGGGAGAAATAATTTAGAGAACAATACATTTTTATGCATGAAATTTCATATACGTTTGATACAGGTCAATCTGCCAGAGTTCAAATCTCAACGTCATATTTTGTAGCCAAAGAGCTTCACATGAGTTGCTTAGTTCACAAACAACTCACATTACATAAGTCTAATATGGTAATACATAACGATAATAATGATGTCTACATTATCGGCTGTTGTAAAACTGCAGTGAATTGTTATTCGGATTAAGTAAACTCCTTAGAATACTCCTGGTATAGAATTATAGTTAATTAGCATTACCATCATCACCACCATCTTTTAAGAATTCAAGTTAAAATATAACAAAAATTAGAGTTTGTGAGCTTCACTTCTCACTTTCTCTAGAGTTGGAAAGACAGTATGGCTGCTTACTCCAACATCAGTTTCCCTTTCTTCCTAGCTAACAGGATACTGTTAGCAAAGTACCCAGCCAGGAGGATAAATTGTGACATATAAGCCACCCAGGTCTCCTTTTCCCTTTTATCAGTCATCTAACTGAGTTCTACCAAACGATATATAAAAAGAAATGTTTTGGGGAAATCTCCTGGGAAATATTTTCTTCCCTGTTGACTGAAGGAGCTTATTTATCCTCTTCTTTCTTTTCCTACTTTGGATGGTGTGACATGAGGATATAATGCCTAGTGGGATGGCAGCCATTTTGTGACCATAACTCTAAGCCTGAGGCAAAAATTTTGTATTCTGAGAGTGACAGACTAGAAGGAGAAAAAGAAACTTGGTCCTTGGTGGCATTTTTGAATATGGGACTACTTCATGAATTTTTAACAATAAATATCCTTAAAGTTTAAGTTACTATTAGATTTTTATTAACAGCAGCTAGAAACATCTTAACTGATATCTCAGTCATGGATTCTTTTGCTTGCAAGTGACAGAAATCCAACTAAACGAGGGAATTTCTTCTGGCACTGAGAGTAGCTCAGCTGGTCAAAGGAACTGCAACACAAACTACCCTGCCTCTGAGGACCTAAGATGTGAAAACCAAGATCTTCAATAGCATTTTCCATCTCCCATCTCTTCTTCTTTCTGTTAAGTCTCATTTATTCCTATTTAAGGTGAGCTTTGTCTTGGAGGAATGGGCACTCAATGAGAAAAGAAAAATAAAAAACCTCCAAATACAACAAAGTCAGAGTAGTCTCTCTTAGGTCCTGTATGCAAAAAGCTAGGGATAATTGAATCATTTGTCAGAAAACAGACGCACCTTGAGAGCATAACCGTCTGTAAAATAAATCAGACACACAACCTTATGCAAGATATCGTTTCTCTGATGTGAGAAACCCAAAGTTTAAATAAAGAGCAAAATGAAAGGTAGATGGTAGGAAACGGGGGAAGACCATTTGCAGAAGGGAAGGGGACCAAGAGAGGAGGGAGGTGGGAGGCAGCGGAGGCAAAGAGGATAAGAAAAGAGTTAGGGTCCGTGTACCAACTTTCCACGATGACTGTAGTCATGTACTAATAAAATAAGCATGGGATCAACACGTACTAACAGAAATAAACAGAAAAAGCTGGGGACAGTGCTAATTTGACTCCACGCCATTGCTGCCGTCAGAATAGGAGGTTAGAGGGGCCGCAGCTCCGCAGGCCGTGGGCCCTTGCCGTGGGCCGGTGGGAGTGACGCGCGCACGCCGGTCGGACGGACAGACAGACGTCTGTCTCCGGCGTGAGCGCGAGCGGCCGGAGGGCTGGTGCGGACTCGTCTGGGTGCTGTCCGTCTCGCGGCCTCCTTGGCGGTGCAGGGCCCGCTCGCCCTCGACGGCTTGGCGAGCGCGGACCGCGGGGCTGCAGGACCTGCCCCCCCGTGCGCCCTCGGGAGGCCGCGGCACCGTGGGACACGCGTCAGAATGTCCCGGCCGCTCTGAAAAGCCCGCTGGTCCTCGTCTTGAGCTCCGTCTGCGTGATTCTGGGGTCACCGCGGGCGCGCTCGGGGAGCCGGCTGCCGCGCTCCGCCCCGCGCTGCGGACTCCCGCGCCCTGCCCGCCCTGCCGCCCGCGTGCCCGCCGCTCCTCGCCTCCGGTGAGCGCGCTGCGGGCCAGGCCGGAGCTCCGAGCAGCCCGCGGCTCACGGGGAAGCAGCACCCGCCTGCGGCGCCTCAGTCTCGTGCAGAGGTTCCGGCAAAGCTAGCGTGGCGCGTCCTCTCTCTAACCGCGGTGTCGTCTTCCCCGTTCCCTTCCCGCCTCGCTGCCTGGAACCTGGATCTGAATGATCCGTGTGCGGCTGTGCCAGGAGCAGGCGTGCCACACGCGCTAGAACCACGCGTCTCCCTTCTGAGAAGCGTTCCTGCCTAGCCCGGCTCCTCCTCAGGACTTACGTCCTCCCTCGGACTCATCTCCGTTCCTCCGTTTCCAGTGACAAGTTTTTTGGCTGCTTTTCCTGAACATTATTTTATGATGAATGCTGGGACTTCTTTAATTTGAGACGTGGGCACCTTTAGGCCTATTTAAAACTTAGCAAAATGAAGAAAACAATCTACATAGCCTTATAAACTGTACAGTATTTTGCAAAGTACAGCATAAAGAGGAGTAAAAAATATTCTTACTGTTTATTAATCCATCATTTCTTACGTGAAAGGTATTTCAAAACTAAAAGTGAAAAATAAGATGTGACTTAAAAATATTCTTTTCCTCAGATTAGAAGATGCAGAAACAACTCCAGACATACTAAGCCACCTTATCTTTGACAAAGGTGCCAAACACATTCCACTGGAAGAAAGATAGTCTCTTTTTTTCTTTTTTCTTTTTTTCTTTATGTTGGTCCTGGGAGTCGCACTCAGGACCTCCTGCTTGCCAGGCAGGCGCTTATGCCACTGAGCTATATCACAGGCCCAAGATAGCCTCTTTAATGAATGGTGCTGGAAAAACTGGCTTTCCACATGCTGAAGACTAAAACTAGACCCATGTCTATCACCGTGCACTAAACTAAAGTCAAAATGGATCAAAGATCTAAATATTAAAACAGAAACACTAAATCTGCTAGAGGACAGGATAGGTAAAACTCTTGAAGACCTTGGAGGTAGGCAAAGACTTTATGAATAAAACCCTTATCGCACAAGAACTATCACAAAGAATCAACAACTGGGATCTCATCTTATTAAAAAGCTTTTGCACAGCAAGAGAAACCACCAACAGAGTGAAGAGACAACCCGCAGAGTGGGAAAAAATTTTAGCCAAGTGTTCCTCAGACAAAGGATTACTATCGAAAACATACAAAGAACTCAAAAAAATCAGACCTCCCAAATTCAAAGACCCAATCCAAAAATGGGCATCTGAGATGAGTACACACTTCTCAGATGAAGAAATACTAATAGCAAATAAATACATAAAAAAATGTTCAACATAACTGTTCATTCGAGAGATGCAAATTAAAACACTGAGATTCCATCTCCCCCCAGAAAGAATGGCTATTATCAAGAACTCAACCAATAACAAATGCTGGCGGGGCTGTGGGGAAAAAGGAACATGTCTTGTTTACTTTTTTCTCATTGCTGGGACAAAATACACAACACCCAAATTTAAAGGCGGAAATGTTTATTTAGCTCACAGTTTGTGGAGGTTTCAGTCCATACTTGGCTGGCCCCAAGGCAGAATGGCATGTGACAGAGGGCAACAGTTCATGGTGGCAGAAGGCAGCAAAAACAAGCAAGAGCAAAAAGGAGGAGCATGAGAGAGCAAGCCTCTTTCCCTCCCTTATTTTGTATGCAAGCTACCTGCCCCAGGGTGGGTGTAGCACTCACGCCCATAGTCCCAGCACTGGACAATGAATCAATCACAAACTCTAGAAGCTGCCCCCATGACTGCATTAGGCTGTGGGGGGGACATCCAGACACAAACCATAACAGAACCCTTCTCCACTGTTGGTGGGAGTGTCGACTGGTGCAGCCACTGTGGAAATCAGTGTGCAGATTCCTCAAAACACTAGGATTGGAGGTCCCATTTGACCCAGCTATTCCCCTTCTGGGCATCTTCCCAGAAGAATTAAAAGCACTGTACCACAGAGATATATGTGCACCCATGTTTATAGCAACACAATTTGTAATAGCCAGATCTTGGAAACAACCCAAATGCCCACCAACTGAGGAATGGATAAAAAAGATGTGGTCTTTTTATACAATGGAGTACTACTCAGCCATAAAGAAGGATAAACTGGAGACTTGTATTGGTAAATGGATACAACCTGATATCATATTCGTAAGTGAAATTAACCGGGCGCACATGTGTAAACATCATATTGTCTCCCTAGTGTGAGAAACTGAAAGAGTAAATAAGATCCAAATGTAAATAGATATTGTAAAATGGGAAAAAACTTCAAAAGGAAAGAGAAACTGGGATGGGGGAAAGGCGAAAAGAAGAAAAGGAAAAGCAAAAAAACCCCCACGATAACAATACACATTGTTACCCTCCTATTATGTTGTTTTGAAATTTTGTTTTTTTCTGTTTAAAAAAAGATATATATATCCTTTTCCAAAAATATATGACTGAAATGTTACAGAAATGTTACATTTACAGGCACTTTCAGTGATCTCTAAAGCTCAACTTCATAATATACCATATTCACATCGTTTCTAGATTTAATCTCTAGGGATGTTAAAACAGGGGATCTATATATTTAAGAAGCTCTCGGGTAACTCTAGTGCAACCAGTTAGATCAGTATCTGGTTGTTCCTCTCTTTTTTCTTCTTTTCTTCCACAAAGTGTTGAGAAAATCAATTGCAGGTCAGCTGTGGCTTGTAGACTGGCTCTTGGGACCCTGCCAGCTCAAATAAAACCTGCAACTCTAGTAATGTGAGATTTCCCCGATTTCCCCATGTGCCTGCTTTCCTCCCGAGAGAACTAAGTGGCAAAATGCTCCACATACTCAGGTTCTGCGACTTGGTGCAGGTGAAGGGTGCTAGGTGAGGATGAGTGGGTAAGGAGGCCTTCATCAGCTGGCAGCCTCTGACGGTCACACTGAAAATGTGCTGCAGGATGAGCTCACGCTCAGAAGAAACAACCACACGAATGGTGAGCAGCGTTTCCTGCAGATGAGAGGAGGGTGTGTTTCCATGTTTCGTTTGCCTCCTTGGTGGTTTTAAATGTTCTAGCCTTCTTTTTGTTCAGTATCATACCATAACAATCCTTTCGCAACTGCAGTGAAATCATTCCTGAATGCCTGTCATCTCAAGTCTTTTTGCACTAAGAAGACATTTAACCCAGAGCCAAGTTACAATTATTGCCTTTACATGGTGGCCACCAACGTACTTCCAGTCCACAGTTGAACATTTCACTGGGAAATTGCCGAATGTCAGTGTAGAAAGTGGGGTAGGACGGAGGTATGGAGAGAGCCCTCATCTGCCTGGGATTTAACATACAGAGGGACACAGATAGCTAAATAAATGATGACAATGTGTACAAAGTATTTCAGAAACAAGAAGGGAAGGATTAAATCTTAATTTTACAGGAAAAGGAAAGAGAAATAGTGTTTCAGCTAAAATAGTGACAGAAATTAACAGTGAGTTGTTTCAAGGAAAATTCTCTTTTGTTGCCCAGTGTGGTCACAGAATCTTAGGCTGCAGATTTTGTCACTATGGCCTGGAGGTGACATTAGTTTTTTTAAAGACAACATCTAACTTTATTTATAGTGTTTTGGGTGTTTGCCTTATATTTGACAAACATGTATTTATTTAAAACTCTTCCTTTACATAGATTGCAAGCTGATTTATCTAAATAGGACAACCTACCAAAACGGGCCTGGAGAAGAATGGCCAGAATGTCTACACTTTCACCCTAGAAACCTACTTGTTAAATGTGTGACTTCAGCAGGTTAAAGTTTAAAAAATATTTCTCATTCCTTCTCTGCAAAAGGAGGCCAATAACAGTCACACCAAATTGTGAAGAACATTCGATACTGTTTGTAAGAGTGCTCGGCGCGGTGCCTGAGACTTCTTCCCAAGTCCCTTCGCAGGGTGTTCCTGATAGAGCTGAGGTAAAAGCTTTACCGGTGTGGCTTAACTGTGATCATTTTTTTTTTTTTTTTTTTGGGTACCGGGGGGTCGACCTCAGGACCTCACGCGCCAGCAGACTCCCGTGCCGCTGAGCGATATCACCGGCCCCTTTTTCGTATGTGGGTTCCGGGAGTCGAACTCGGGCCTTCGCGCTTGCAAGGCAGGCGCTTAAGCCGCTGAGCCGTCTCACCAGCCCCAACTGTGATCATTTTGATCATGAGGAAGGGACGGTGCTGAATTTACCGATGAGACAAATGAGGCAGGCGATATGTATATAAAACAGCCAAGTACCTTGTAACGTGACAGTGTGCTCTAGCACGATACTGTACCTTCTCTTTATGCTACAGTATTTGAGACAGATTCAAGTAATTTTGGCTTTTATCTCCACTCTTACAAGTAATTTCTAAGAGTGGATTTTTACTTTTAGAAAATAAAATACCTAAGAGAATGGATTGTACCTGTTTTGTTCTTTATTGTATCTCTAACACCTAGCCATTTGACTTCTACCTAATGAGTATTCAATATACATTTGTTAAAGTAAGGAATGCTAACGAACAAATTATGGAAATCACTTTATGGTTTGAGAGCATTATGAATGAAGTAATATGAATCAAAATATTCATTTATAGCTCTGGGATTTTATGATTTCTTTATGTCTATGTACATGTAGGAGTACATTTGTGTGTGTGTGTTACTCACATATACCATGGTACCTACAATTACTTCATTCCACAGTTCTGGGGAAGATGGCCATGTTTGTGTTTGTGCAGGGAAGATGGCTGCAGTTGGGTTCATCACCTGATGCAGAGTTTGCAAATGGAAGCAAAATTTTGCTGAACGCTTCTCTTTACAAGCCAAATTGTTCGGGAACAGAGCATATGTGAACCGAGGTACAATTGTAATTTACATTGAGCAATTCTCTGGCTTAATGGAAATCAGTTTTGTAATTGGTAACATGGCAAGGACAAAAGCTCATTTTACACAACTTAACATTTGCAAAATAGAATTTTGACTTAAGTGGAAGTATCCTATGAAGTATCAATCTAAATCAAGTTAATACTATATATTCCTGAAGTCCTACATTTTGTGCAGCTTCATGTGTCAATGATCCCAGGATTTGGTACACCTTCATTACTGTACACTTTTAGTGCTATTTCACTTAATTTGCATTTATGTGTTAGTATAAAAAAGAGAAATTAATAGTAAGATATCATGCATATCTAAAGTCACAGCAACATTTTAAAAATCTAAATCTTTTTTTTTTTTTTTTTTGTGGGTACCGGTGGGTCAACCTCAGAACCTCGCGCGCCAGTGGCTGCCCGTGCCGCTGAGCGATATCACCGGCCCCTTTTTTGTATGTGGGTTCCGGGAGTCGAACTCAGGCCCTCACGCTTGCCGGGCAGGCGCTTAAGCCCCTGAGCCATCTCACCGGCCCAAAAATCTAAATCTTGAAAGTAAAAATTCTTCCTGGAAACATGGCTAATTTTTTCAGATTATATCTATAAATGGAACTTTAGTCTCCAATAGCATTTGTCTTTAAGCTTGAGTTATACTTTGCTTCATTGCTCCCTAAACACTGAATTTCTCACTGTAGACGCAGGACGGATGCTCTTTCAGCTGAGTACGTCATGGAGCTCGAGTGTGGCACATTTACATGGGCAGCTCCTTGGGGGGAAAAATAGCATTGGGAGCACTGAAATCTTACAGTGGAGGTTAGTAATACAAATGTTGAAGCACTAAGCGTTCAGAAAGTAATAATTTCCTTGATTTTTATTAGACAAAGGACATACGAGCATAGCAGTGCATAGTAAATCAGCACTTCTGCCTCTTTACCAGCTTTTATGATAGGCATTAATGGTGGCAACTGTCACAGAGATTACGGTTAAAGTCAGCCACTTGGGCTTTCAGGGATGACAAATGATTCCTTGGAGGGCTTAAGCAGGGAGAGGGACAGAGTGGAAGGAGAGAAGCAAGTTAGGAAAATGGTGTCATCTATTCGATGTAGAAATCTGGGTGTTGGTTACAGTCCACATTTCTGTTAGCCATTTTGTTTTAGCCTAAGTGGTGCCAAAATTATTTTATTGATCAGCTATCCTGGGACTGAAAAAGTCGCATTCTGATCCGAGCCATGTGACTTTCACTTCCCCATTACACGTCGGTATGGGCCTCCGGAGTGTAGTTGGTTTAACTATGTTTGTGATTATTTTGTGAAAGATAAAATCCTCTGCCACTTCCCAGACCTTCAAGCTCTTATGTGAGTTTTACAAAGTCATAGGAAGGAGATAATTTCTACCATTTTCTTGCTATTCGAGTATATTCTGTATGTTTGGTAAGGCAGGCTAAAGTGTATGCCAGGGGCCTCAAAGTACCCCATGCAAGCTGTGTTCCTAATGAATAGCAACAGCCCCATTAGCTGAAAAGGAAGCTTTCAGGCTTTTCCTGACTTAAAAACATTGTATAGATGGAGCCAGATGTAGAAAAACAGACATGACATTCCTGCCCTCTTCTCATCTTGCCCTGCTATTAGACCTGCAGCTACAGAAGCCATTAAAATAATGCATTGAGGTTTTAAAAAAATTGGTTGGTGCCGAAATGGAAGAATGGGAGAATGAAAGTGCCACAGAGAGCCTGATTCTCAGCCTATCCAGCGAGCTTTATGGTAAACCCTCGCCCTTCAAATCTTCTTTTATTCTCCCACTCCAGGGTTGTCCGAGTCCTTCTTCCTTTCATTTATTCATTCATTGACAAGCACTCATTTAGTATTTAATGTGTGTCAGGCACTCCACTGGGTTTTGGATATACCCTGGTGAGTGAGGCTGAAGCTGCTTCTCTTCCTTCAGAATTCAGAGGGAGACGATGGCTCCAGACAGAGAAGGAGCTAAGTGCTAGAGAAGCCTGTGGCAGGGCCACTCACCTCGGTCTAGAGACACAGGGAGGTTTGCAATGGAAGCAGCTCTAAATTGATAAATAAAGGGTGGTCAGGAGTTAAAGTCCTTATCAGATGGTTTCATGAGATAACATATATGAAATCACTTGTGAGTTACAAAGTATGATGCAGGGATTATATTTTATAGTACCTGAGATCGGGTAATCTTAAAATGCTGTTATACTAAAGTATCTAAATATACATGGATATTTATTGTGGCAACAGTATGGTAATTGGGATAGGAAGCATTTTATTAGTTATGTTTTTTTCCACATCCAGGTAGTATAGATATAACGTTCTACAACTCGTGCTTTGTAGCCACCTAAATTCCTGGCTTACTTCAATTTGAGGACTCAGTTAAGAAAGTCTGGTAGATTAAATGGCTTCAGTCCTGAAGTGGAGCCAGGGATCTTAGCAGAGTTATGGCCATTGCTTGTGTGGTTTATGGCTGATGGTTTTAATGTGGTGCAGTCGGAAAACCTGGATTCTTGTCCTGATCTATCAATGAACTAGGCAAATGGCCAAGGACAAGTCATTTAATTTAATTTGGTTTTATTTTCATCATCTTTAAAATGATAGTATCTAAAAGACTAAACAATCTGTGGTTAACTTTCCAGTGCAGTTTTTCGCTAATGCCCCTGAATCATTCATGGGAAATTGCTCTACTTGATGTCCCATCAGGAATCTCAATAGAGTTTAAGTCACTTGTTGATTCCTTTCCTGGCTGAGACAATTTTGCTTTACTCTCAAAGGGACCAGGTGCATGTTGCAGGCACATTTAAGCGTAGTCAGGTATATATGTGCAGTGTGTGTAGAGGTGTGGGCCATCCAACTTCTAGGTTACAATAATCATCAAAATGAGTTTGTGGACCATTTTCTTCCTTTTACTTATTTTATTTGAAGTCATTTCTTTTGCCCCTGTACAAGTAAGATTATTTTTAGAAAGGGCTAATATTTAGCATAAGTGGGAGCATGTATGAAGTGATGTAACAGTGACATTTAATATGTAGTAATGTTGATGTGTAACAGTAAGTAACATAAGATCACAAATATTTTACACAATGGAGAATGTAGGGGAAAGGGCTCTGTAGAGAGGAAAAAATATAAAATAAGCACCTTATTGGGTTTTCTGGCTAATCCTGAGCAGAAAGAGTTAAAATTTTACTGAAGGAGCAATTAACAATGCAAGGGAAAGCTGCTAACCCAGGGAGGCAGAGTCCTAACCATGTTAGCCCAGCCACCCGCCCCTCCCCATCTTCAATAAAATGCAAAGGAGAAAAGGGGCAGCCACATAAAAGGCAGCTCTTATTTGGTTTATAAACACACACACACACACACACACACACACACACACACACACACACGCATTCTCTCACTGTGTTACTGCACTAAATACACATCCATCCCTTAAACTCAGTTGCTAATTTGACCTTGTATGTAAGATTCCTCCTAACCAGCCTATAAATTCCAGAGATAGGGCTTGACAAGGCAAGAGAAAAATCAAATAAAGCCCGCTTAGGGATGTGAATGTAGAGGAAGGTGCAGGGGTTAGGGTCTTGGAGCCTCGGTCCATCTATGATAGCTCTGGGAACCAATCAGGTAGGGTAAGGGCCCTGACACCCAGTAAAAGCAGCTGGGAACAAAGGGCCTATGGGGATGGGGCAGGGTCTTCCATCTTTCCGGAGCCCCCTACCGTGATTTATGAGGGTAGCTGTCTAATGTCTCCTTTTTCCAATAAAGTGTCTTCTTTCCTTCGGCTTTGTATCTCTAATGCATTCCTGGTACTGAGTTATGAGCCGGTGAGCGGCTCCCAGAGTGGAGCGGCAGAGCTGAGCTTCGTTCACACTCCGGGTGTGACAGGGAGCAGTGGTTGGTAAATGCCTATGGGCGCTGCAGCACGTTCCACTGTCCTCACCCTATGATTTAGAGCTTTTTCCTTAAACTATGTTTTTTTGTTTTTTTTTGTTTTTTTTTTTTACTTATGGAACAGTCTCAAATGAGGGCAGCACTACAGAGTAAATACAGATAACTCTTGAAACAAGACAAATGGAACACTTCTAACTACAGATATATTAATAAATACTGAAATAATAACTGGCTATAGCTTCTTCTCTGAAATTTTAGTGGGGACTTTACTGACTGACACTGTCCTCCTTCCCTTTGCCTATGTGTCCAAGTGTCCAGCGTTAGGCGTTGATTTTGGTCTGTACATCACGGAATGTGAGAATATGTGTCCGAACAGACACCTGGCAAATGAGTCAACATGAGGAAGATTTACGTGTAACATTTTCTTGATGAAAATTGATTTCTGGGCTTTATCTGTCCTAGCAAAGAGTGTCACACTGCCAGATGACATTTATTTTTATTAAAATTGAGTGAAGAGTAGTCAGAAGTTGATATATATGCTGTTGAAGCCTCTATATAAAACAAATAAACAGTAAGACAGAGAACAGGCTGGAAAAGCAACAGCAAAAATTTTTCATGCCTCTCACTTTGCTGTGGCAGCCAGACAACAAGCTGAGCTGCATCGAAGTCCTGGCAGAGGGAAAATAATCTCACATTTTCTTCACTTACTCACAGGCTAGTATGGTTAATTTTTTTCTTCTACTGTCTTTTATGGATATAGTTCCTATTAGTTTTCTATTATTGAAAAGAATATACTGGTAACAGGAATTAAATGGATGCTTATGTACTGTTTGGTAATCTGTAACTCCTTTTTATCATTCATTTTCTAGTACAAAAAAGTAATGTTTTTGGTTGCTGGTCATTGATATTGAGTCAATTACTCAAAATGTGTGCTTACACACACACAGGGGGCACACACACACAACACACATGTGCATACACAGACACAGGTGGAAACAGAGCCTTCAAGTAGGGTTCAGGGTACTGAGCTTCTGGGGTCAATCACGCCTCTGGAAATGGGTGCCAAGGTGGACCCTGTTCCAGGCTGCTCCGAGCGTCCATTTTCCCCGCTGATGCCTACTGCCACATCCCTTTGCAGAAAGGCTCACACTGGTTCGAAGATGCCTCCTTGCCATAGCCGTGCACCACCTCCTATGGGCAGTGTGGCTGGCAGGTGTAAAGTTTCTTAGTAGGTTAGTGACAGACCTGCCCTTTAGTAGGGCTTTTGTGTTTCTTTATTGAATGGTATTCTCTTTACTAATTTCTATCACTCCTAAAACACTTATCTCAGCTCCCATTTCCTTCATGATGTTTTTGGGCAACTTGAACATACTCTGATTTCTTACTTCATTTTATTTCTATAGTATCCAAGATAGACATTTCCATTCCAAAAGTTATAAACAGGGGGATAGCAAGTAATGGAACTGAAGCAAGTCAAAAATCCAGCAGGGCAAACATTAAGTCCTGTAGTTCCAGGTGCAGCATCCCAGGCAATCTGTGGCAAGTTGTGAGCCCCAAAGGGCTCGGGTGCTCCGCCCCTATGGCAATTCTGGTGGTTGTAGCTCCCATGGCTTCTCTCCTAGGCCCGCTTTGCTCCCTCCTTACAGCTTTCCTCAGATGACCCATGTTCCTGGCTTTTCCAAACTTCTGTGGTCTCCACTGCACCTTTGTCTTCACCCTCACAGCTTCACATACTGCCCTCTCAGGGGCACACTGCCTGGCCTCCCAGGCCTTCTGAAATCTGGGTGGAAGCCTTCTTAACCCTACAACTCTTGCATTCTGCATGCATCTAAAACCAGCGCCACATGGATGATGCCTAGGTCTGTTGCCAGCTGGAGCAGTAGCCAGGCCTCCCTCTCCCTTGGCTGAATCACATGGTCAGGTATAGTCACCATAATGACCCCACTCCTGGTACTGAATTCCACCTTAGTTACTTTTCTCTCATTGCTGGGACAAAATACCTGACATCCAAAGTTAGAGGGGTCAGGTTTATTAAGCTCACAGTTTGTAGAGGTTTCAGTCCAAAATCAGCTGGCTCCAAGGCAGGGTGGTGTGGCAAAGGGGCTACAGTTCATGGCGGCAGAAGACAGCAAAAGGGACAAAAGCAAAAGGGAGGAACAAGCCTCTTTTCCTTCTCTTATATTGTATGCAGGCTATCTGCCCTAGGGCAGGTGTGGCACTCACAGCCCCAATCCCAGCACTAGACAATGAACCAATCAGAAACTCTAGATTCAGCCGCTCCAAAAAGCCCACCCCTATGACTGCACGAGGCTTTGGGGAGACATCTAAACATAAACCATAACAGAAATAATCTTATATTTGTGAACAGGCATCTATTTCATTCTTGTTTTTATTGTATTCTCTTGTGCGAATGTATCATAGTCTATTCAGCTGATTGCCTGTTGAAATTTTGATTATTTTTAAACTACTCTTTAACCAAATAATTTCACAATAAATATTTTTACTGTCAGGCCTGAACTGAGAGTGACTTGAGAGAGACTGTAGAGACCCTTTGCTTCCCCTTGTAAACAATGGGAAACAAAAGGTTGCCCCTGGTAAACAAGAAGTAAGGCCAATAAAACAATTTAACATGGTACCTGTGATGCCAGCTCTGTGTATCAACTGGCGCTGATTGTCCTTACAGCTTTGAACTCAACATTCCATCCGGATTCTTCGGGACTCTTTGAAACTATGACCCCAACCCAAAAAATCCTATGTATACTCAATTTCCCCTCCAGATAGCTGCTGATCTCACTCCAATGTCAGCCTGCCTGTAGGTGGATAAATAAAATCTGATCTTTCCCACAGCCTCGGTCTCTGGGTGTTTCCTCATGCCTCTGTTTACCTGAAACTTATTCACAAATTATATTATATTTTTCCCAGTCTATATTGAGGATAAATTCCTAGAGCTGGAAAGTCAAAGGGTAAGTGTAAGTGTGTCTGCATTTTTCTACATATTGGCAAATTGATGTCTTAATGATTATTCTTATTTACAGTCCCATCAGAAATTTACAGAAATTCCTGTTCCTAATATTTTTCCTAACATATTTTTATTGTCAGACTTTTGGATCTTGCCAGCTTGATAGGTGATTTTTCTTATAGTTTTATTTTGAATTTCTTTTATTAGTCACTTAACAGTTTTCCCTGAGTGTTACTTGGCAGCATGTTTGTTTACATACTGACTTTCCCGAGCATCCTGTGGGGAGGTGTTGAATGTTATATACCACACACAGAAAAATTACTGAATAAATTTGATAAAATTATCATTTTTATATTTCTTGCTATATTGTCTTATAAAGTATAACAAAAATGCAATTTTTGATTATTTTGCATTTAAATAACTGGACTGGTAAGTGGTTATGTGTGCCTGGCCATTTTTTTTTGTCATTTTTGAGTCATTAAAAGTCTGGTTCTGGGAACTACTATTTTGTATCTTTTGTCCATATTTCTATCGGATTATTGGTTTTTTTGTCTAGGAGATTTTGGAGCTATTTTATAGAATGTTACTTTATTTTTTTAAAGCTGGCTTTTTTTTTTGCTGTGATATCAGTTATAAATACTTTCTATAATTTTTTTTATGTGGTACTGGGGGTTGAACTCAGGATCTCATGCTTGCTAGCAGGCGCTTGTGCTGCTGAGCGATATCACCGGCCCTTTTTTTCCTTTTTATGTGGGTACTGGGAGTTGAACTCAGGACCTTGCGCCTGCCAGGCAGGCACTTATGCCGCTGAGCTATATCACCAGCCCATGGGTGTAATTTTTAAATTTACATTTTGACTATGCAGAATTCTCTTAAATTATTAGTCATTTGTTTATTCTTTTTTCTTGAGTTGTAACTGAATATTGAGATACATAGGAAAATTTTTCTGATTCTAGGTTTAAAAGGCATACATTCATGCCTTCTTTCAGTTCACATGAACTTTTATTTTTGAATATCTGATCTCTTTGGATTTTATCCTGGTGCATGATATGAGGTGCAGATTCAATTTTATCTTCAACTTAAATGTTTTCTAGTTGTCCTGAAACAAATTATTAAAATGTTGGCTCATTTCTAGTCACACAATAGTGTAGGATATAGGGTATATGAACTTCTGAGCTTTTTTAGGAAAAGAACAAACAATCTGGTGTATATATGTAAGATTTCCAGATGTGGAAATAAATGTGTAATCAAAAACTCAAACAAAATCAAGTATGATTTTTTAAGGGGTAAGCATTATTGACTTCTATCGCCCAATCCTATAGTGAAGTCTGGACTTCAAAATTTTTTTTAATGCAGTGGGATAGTATTATCATTTATGTAATACCAACCATTAGTAGGTGTGTCTCATACAATTTTTTTTGTCTACACAACAGTGTTATAAGCTTTTATTTTTGTTGTTGTCACATTAAAATTCAGATAAAGAAAATAAATGAGATGAGCTGAGCCCAGTGGTACACGCCAGAGGGGAGGGAGTTCAAGCTCAGCCTGGGGAACTTAGCAACTCAGTGAGACCCTGCCTCGAAAGTTAAAAATGAAAAAAATGGGATATGTACATAGCTCAGTGCAAAGGCCCTGGGTTCAGTGCCCAGAAACACACACACACACACACACACACACACACACACACACGAGATTAGTGAGTAACCAGAGGATGACCGAACTGGGGTTCAAAGCCAAGGCTACCACATGGCACTTCTGTTACTCCAGTGTGCCTCTCTTGTCCCCACTAAGAATGATGTTTAAGAGATAAATATTAATATATATACACATATTTATTTATCTGGAGAATAAATTCATTATCTTTCAAAACTTGTTAGCTCCCCTGCAAATTTTTCATTTCAAGTTTGACAATGTAAAATTTTCTACAGTAATATTTTCTCAGTCTTGAACTAAATAAAAAAAAAAACAGTTCATCACAATATTAATCTAAATTCTCTATGTATTACAGTAAAAGAAGAAAATTAATGACTAATTTTTCAGTAAAAGATGATTAAGTGCTAAGGTAACAAAACTTTAATAAATATCTGGACTTTCCAAGAGAAGAAATCAGAACAAGCAAGTTTTTAAAAGGAGCAACTAAATAGAGACACACTATTGTGGCTGATTATGAAGTCTTATTATGTGGTTTAGAGCAAGCTGGTTTCATCTCCCTACTGTGAAAATCAGCATGACTAAAGCGGTTAGAACTCATTTCATCCAATTCCTGCATTTTCTGATGGTAAAATTATTACCTATATCAATGCCTTCCAGCCAAACACCACCAGGACACTCCAGTGCAGGTGGCTGAACCATTTGGGATTTATGTTCCTTGTTGACTAGGGGAGGAGAGAGACCTCACACCTGGCTACGGGAGAACTTCAAAGCATCGCAGTATATAGGTTAGAGAAGGTTTGCTGTAGGCTTTTGATTTGCGTTAGGTGATTTTGAGGAGTGTTCAACAAGGTGGGGCATGCCTGGATTGATGCAGACAGGAAGCAGGGGAATTCTATGCCTGGGTACCGTAATAAAGTTCAGGGAGGGAAGCCTGTAGTGAAGCTGAAGGTACAGCTGTGTTCAATCATATTACCCAGACCGGAATGTCTGACTGTTTCCTGGTTTGGACAATGTTGCTATTGTCTGCATTCAGAAATGTTGCATAGTGGTCTTGTTTTCATCTGGATCCATTGAGGTCTCAGAGGGACCCTGTGATGTCAGTGTTCTGTGAGAAAGTGTGTTTAACAATGGAGTACCATGACCCAGCCACGAGGACCAGGCCTTTCCAGGTATCAGTGGCTTCTTTTATTCTTTTTGTACTTCAAAGAATATATGATTTTTCTGTTTTTGTTCCATTCATATGTGACAACACTGACCTGTATCCATCAGAGTAAACATAGTTCAGCGCTATCACAAACAATCCAAAATCTCAGGTACCCAGCAAAATAACTGTTTCTTATGCACACAAAATCCAATTAATGTAGATATTCCTTATTGGTACAGGTTTTAAGCTTCATCCAACAGAGTGGCCATGCTCAATATGTGGCTTCCAAATTTGCAACAGAAGTGGAGAAAGAGAAAGAGAAAGTGGAGAAACCTAATTAAGTATCAGATAGGTGTGAAGGTGACATACTTTACTTTCCTTGTATTCCATTGGCCAGGTTTAGTCACATGACCCCACCTAGATGTGAGGGAGTATATTAGTTAGGTTGCTCCAGAGAAACAGAACCTAGAAGATATGTGTCTACACACACACACACACACACACACACACACACACACACCCTTCCCCCTCACCCCCCTTATATCATCCACTACATGCTTGAAAGACAATGAATTTGGGCTCCAAATATATATTAATCCATATCTCAAAAACATCATTCTTGGGGCTGGTGAGATAGCTCAGTGGCATAAGCGCCTGCCTGGCAAGTGCGAGGTCCTGAGTTTGACTCCCGGTACCCACATAAAAAGGAAAAACAAAAACAAAACATCATTCTTGACTTCTTGGAGATTTTTAGAAGTACAAACTAACTTGGAAAAGAAAAATAAAAAGAAGGAAGAAGGGAAAAAAGAGGGAAAGAGGGAGAAAGAGAGAGAGAGAGAATGGAGGAAGGCATAAGGTATGTGTCTCAAGAAATTATGGAGGCTTTAAAATACCAAAATCCATTGTACACAAGAGGAAGACCCAGTAAAGTCAGTGATGTAGTCTGAAGGCCTGACAGCCAATGGCCAATACTGCAGCATCCAGTCTAGGATGCCCTGCACCCAATCGTGGACCAATCAGCAGGCCCAAATTTGAACCAATCACCAGCCTGCATTTACACCAATCACCTGAAAGCTTGAGAACCAGAGCGCTGAGGAAAGGAAAGATCCACCTCACCTGTCATGCAGTCTGGAGACCATCAGAGAGGAAATCCTCCCTTCTTCCACCTTTCTTCTTCTATTCAGCCCCTCTTCTGGTCTGAGCAATGCCTAACATACTGGGAAAGACAGTCTCATGTATGCAGTCTGCTGGTTCAAATGCTAATCTCTCCCGGAAACACCCTCACAGACATTCACAGAGGTACCGTTTAATCAGCATTTGGACAGCCCATGGCCTACAGTTTATAACAAAGTTGCACATCATGTTAAGTGATGAAAACACCGCACATATCAAATAAATCATCACATAGGAATACAAAATGTGATGAAATCAAATTGAACACACAGTTGTTCATACCATTTGACATCTAATTGGATCCCAATTTTTTCAGAATGATTTAATGTGTGACTTTATATCTGATTAATTAAATGACATCATCCAATATAAAGAAAAATGGTTTGTTCTAGAAAAGCTATGTGAATCAAGACATCATATTATTAAGTCTTTTGCTTCATAAGAATAAAACGCTTGACAAAAAATATGGATATTGTTTTAATCTTGTACCAGAAAAGAAATTTAACATTTCTTTAAAGATATGTGAAAATATCTTTATCACACATAATCTATTTAAGCAAGTTCTCTGAAGTACAACGGGATTCCCATGCACAGGAAAATGACTCCCTTGTAAGTATTAAACAGAAATTGCTGAAAACTTCATGTTATGTTATGTGTGAATAAAGTGTTTAGCACATATTTTACATGCTTGGTAGTTTTTAAAATCTGTAGACTTGATATCATAATAGCAAACTCTTTTGTGTATGTTTTTATAATGCTACCTCAGAATTATAGTTCTGTTCCAGGTCTAATGGCTTAAGGCTAAAATGGCTACTTTAATTCAAAAGAGATATTTTCTTTAAAAACTTTAAGTATATGGTGTTTCTTGGAGAGAAGAACTATAATTCTAGAGCTGATAACAATTGGTGAGATTTAGTGACACTCACACAGCTTAAAATAAAGTTGCTGTCCTGCCTTTCCTATGGCTCATGTCTGTGGCAGCAAACATAATTAAAGCTACAGAGAAATCACCAGTTGCTCTAAATCAGAGAAACTTGACAACCAAGAATATAACGCAAAGATTTTTTTAATCTCACGTAGTGATTCTGCCCACAGTCTCCTTTCTTTCAGTGTCATTCTTAAGAGCAGATATAAATACAGAGCAAGCATGAATCAATAGAAAAGACTGGTGGAAGAGAGAACAATTCAGGGAATTATGGTGCACACCCATGCAACCATCCAGCGAGTGTGGAGCTCTCCATAGTTCTGAATGCTGGCAGTTGCTTTGCTTTTCCAGTCACCCCGTGGTTTCTCTGTCTCTAGAAGCCAGAAAACATAGGGTTGTTTGTTCCATGCCTGTTTCTCAGTGAAGTCTCAGGCATTTTTGGTTAATGACTTGCTCCTTGGCCTTACTAGTGAAGGTTAAATATAAGGGAAGAGAAAGATACAGTGAGAAGAGCCTGTTTTAATTCCTGTCATCATTAGTCAATGTGTTTTTCCCCAGAATGCCAGACAGAGTCATTCTGAAGCCAACACACTCTTGTTAGCACATTTTGGATTCATCCCATTATCCTGATGTATGCTGGAAATATAGTGGATACCTATATCCACTTGAGGACTTATCATGGTGGATTTAGACTGTGCTGTTTCTATTCAATATATATAACATGTATGTTTGGGGTGGTTGTAATGCTTGTGATTTTGCTGAGATGTTTTGGCTGGCTGCATGATGCCTTAGTCACCTCCTAGAAAGCAAACCCAGAGCTGTTGGTGGGGCCTAGGCCTTCATCTCAGATGTGTCTGCTGGAGAGCTTTTCCATCAGAGACCCTGAAGCTCCATCTGGTTTGCTTGCAATTGTGACCCTCTCAGGGATGAGACAGAGAAGTGCCTGATACTCCTGTTCCTTACACACTGGCTGGGAAATGGGAGGCTTGACCTAGCCAGTGGCTGTCATGGCCCTGGACTGGGACAGCTGGCCTCAGCATCCTCCTTGGTTATTTGGGGGCCAATATGACCTCAGTGCAGCTCAGTTGTCAGCTGTGGTGCCCCACTACCACCACTTGAGATGCCACTGCCACCTCTTTGAGGGAGGGTGGGGCACTTGGACTTGGCTAAGATCAGAGAGGGAGGGATTTGGATCCATTAACATTGCTAACCTCCCTAAACCTCAATTCAGGGTCTCTGATGGAAACTGTAGTGAACACAACCCTTCCAAAGATTTCCTGGTTTCAGCCCTGCCATTTTTCTCAGAGATGCAACAGCTGTCAAATAGCTCCAGTTGCATCACTCCTCACTGAATCACAGCCCTGATAGCTGTCTGGTTTTGGAGCCCTGCACCCAATCATGGACCAATCAGCAGGCCCAAATTTGAACCAATCACCAGCCTGCATTCAGACCAATCACAGGCCTATCCCTGCTATATAAGCAGGACTCCCCTGCCACTTCTTGGGTTAGCCAAGGAGGGCTCTGTCCAGTGTGCTAACCCTCTTTCCTGCAGCACAGGTCCTGTTACAATAGATTTGCCCTGGTGGTCCTGTAAATCTGTGCCTGATTTATTTCTTGTGGGGAGTGGCTGAAGCTGGAGATCGATCACACGTGTGGGACTAAAGCAAGGCAAGCCCTGAGAACATGGAACACCCAATGTGAGCCACATGAACAAGTTGTTCCAGCTCTGAGAAGGAGAGGGGCCCAAGGCAAGCCAGGCAAACAAGTTTTTAGGCAGGGGAGTTTCAACTGACAATAACCTCCTGAATGTGTAAATAAATGCACTGCCATCATTGGGCAGTTCTTTCTCTCCCACTAGAAGAGGAGGCTCCACCTGACCTCAGGTTTCTGCATCTTGACTCTTGTTTTTCTTCATCATCCACTGCCCCCCTCCAGAGTTTCAAGAGCAATGCCAGACGTGGCCATTGTCACCTGAAACAGGGACTCAGAGTATAAGGAAACCCATCATAACGGGTGAGAGGACACCTCCAAGAGTGTGTGTGCAAACAAAACAGGCTTATGAGAGCAAAAGAGCAAAATAGCTCATGAAAAGCATAGGGGAGAGAGGTGTATTGATATTATCAATATTGATTTCATCAGGTGTAAAACATGGGGAAAACAGGTTCTCAAGAACAACAGGTGTATATACAAATGCTTGTTGTATTATTGATTCCCATATTTAACTTTTTGTTGTGGACCTGGGTCAGGCAGTGTCTCAATGATTGTTTGCCTGTTGAGACGACCACAGAGGATTTGGCTCAGAGCGCTATCTTAAAACTAAGTCCCAAGCAGAAAAAGATAGTGGAGCAATAGCACCCTCAATAGAGCTTGAACCCTGTAGCTTTGCTCATCAGATAAGGAAGGAGCTATGAGGGACAAAGAAGACCTTTCCCCACTAGAAAGGTTTTGCCGAGACTTCCATTTCACAATCACCCAAAGTAAAACCGATAACTTTAACTGTGCCACAAGTGGCTACTTCTGCTTTCTCAGTTCAGAAAAATTTTGCTATGTCACAGCTGAAGCTTCCACCCTTCATAGAATAGAGTCATCCTTTCTTTCTCCCTTGTAGTTGGTGCTAAAAGAAGCCGGGGGGCAGGAGAATCCTTGGAGGGTTTTCAACATGTCTACACTGCTGCCGAACTCCAAGATCGCATTAATCTGGGATATTATACATCTTCATGAAGCTGTGCCCTTTAAGACCTTAAAAGAATTAAAACAAGCAACTGCTACCTGTGGCCCCACAGCCCCTTTTACCTTGGGTTTTATAGAGCTCATAGGACAACAGATTATGGCCCCAAATGATTGGAAAGGAATAGCTAAAAGATGTTTAAGTCCAGGAGACTATTTATTGTGGAAAGGAAATTTTTTTGAGTTGTGCACAGATCAGGCCACTTGCAATGCCTCTCACAACATTGCCATTACAAAAGACATGTTAATCAGAGAAGGTACCTTTGCTGCCACAAATAATGGCAAATAATGAATTTAGTTTTGAATTGCAAGCATATGAACAAATTAAAATAGCTGTGACAAGGGCTTGGAGGGAACTTCCTTCAAAGGGTGAGACATCCCTTGATCTGATCTCCATTCACCAGGGTCCTAATGAAACTTTTCAAGATTTTGTGACATGCTTATTGCAAGTTGGTGGGAAGATTATCAATGATGCAGAGGCTAACAAGTTAATTGTTCAACAACTGGCCTTTGAAAATGCAAATAAATGGTGTACAGAGGCTTTAAGAGCCCACAAAAAATGGACACTTAAGGTGATACAGTATATGGAGATAACTGAGCTGGAAGCTACATGAAAGAAGAACACAAAAGTTGCCAGTATTCTTAAGACAGAATAGAATTCAAATATGTATATATATATATGTATATATATATATATGTATAATTTATAGATAAAAGGTTTTATCCCTTCCAAATTCTTCTAAGAGATCTCTGCTAACTGACCTACAAATAATCCTGACTAGTCTATTTATAATTACAAACTTCTAAAATTGTAAAAGAATTATTATAATTTGGTTTGATCAAAAATATGTTTGAGTGCACTCTAATTTTATAAACAGATTTATTTTATGCATATTTGTTTGTCTGTTTGTCCAATCTGTAAACAGCTGTTTTATTTGAGCTCAGCAAGTTTTTCTTCTTTTTGCATTTTTGGATTTTTGAAGTGTTTGTCTGATATGCTTCCACCAAAGTTAATAGCTGGTCAAAATGATGTTAAAATTGGTTTTACAAATGTAATGCATATTGCTGTTTATGTATTATGACTTGAGAGTTTATAATTGTTCAAAAATAATGTGTTAAGTAATATGCTCTGGTTTTCATAAGTCATCAAAAATTCGCTTGGATAAGTAAACAAAAAATCCCTCAAGCTGGGAAGAAACTGTTGGACAGGACTCCAATTGATGAATAAGAAAACAGCTGCCTGGAAACATTATCCAATTCTTGTTCATTAATGGGAGGTCCCAGTGATCTCCATAGCCTCATGGGAGACACACCAATAAATGTTATTAAAATATATTATTGTGATATGTTTACATTGGTCATCATCAAAAGATTAAGTTTTCTAAAAATGAGACAATAAGGATTTCTGATTTAAAGATGCTCTGGTACAAAACTAAATTTAAGAAAATGAAAGTTTTCATATGGGTATGACAATTGATTGTTATTAATCTCATGGTGTTTTAATGTATCCATGCCTTCAGATGTACAGGTCTTCCAAAATGTAAAACAGGTGTTGTTTATGGTGAGAGACTTTTCTTTTAGATTCAGACATCCGCCTTTAACAAAAACTTATGTGATGTATATGCTATGTATGTGCCTCTATACTTAGAGAAGCCTAGACATTAAACAGTGCAGACAATGTCACAAATTTCTTCAGTGACATCCCATTAAAGGTCAACAAGTTAGGTAAAATCTTCTTATGTACTAGATAGAGATGGCTGACTAAAAAGGCTATTTTATTGTCAAAATGGAAATTTAGGTGTGTTACAAAAATGTCATCATAATTGTCATGCTACAATATTATGTATGGCTTTTGGTTTCTAATTTTCTGTGTAAAACTATATAATTGTTGTCTGTTAACATTCTACAGGGATTCAATTACTGGAACATCCATGGTTGGTAGGAAATAATGGTTCTACATTGTTTTTTTTTGTTTTTTTTTTTGTGGGTACCGGGGGGTCGACCTCAGGACCTCGCGCGCCAGCAGGCGCCCGTGCCGCTGAGCGATATCACCGGCCCCTTTTTCGTATGTGGGTTCCGGGAGTCGAACTCGGGCCCTCGCGCTTGCCGGGCAGGCGCTTAAGCCGCTGAGCCATCTCACCAGCCCCCTACATTGTTTTAAAGGTGCTTGATATTCAGATAAAATTATAAAATTAAGCTCACTGCTCCCATTACAATGTAATGTCATTAACGTTCTCTTCTGGATGTTCAACAACTGAGGTTTGGAGGCCAAAAACTAGAAAGATAGATGGGCTAAGAGGACACCCCATATTTTGGTCCCAGCCCTCTGAGGTTAATGAGGACCGAGGACATAAGAGAACCTCTGCTGTGACATCCTACAAATTGATGAGTCCATGATCTTCTGACCAAGGAGATTGTTGGACCACAGAGGAAGGAAATCAATGGTGTATAGTGTGCCTAAGGAGAGTCACTAGGAAAGAAAATTCTCCCAAGCTTTCACAGAAAGCAACTTGGTCAAGCAATGGCTGTGACTCATACAGATGACTGACACTGACAGAAGAACAAAGAGATGTACATGGTTCCAAGGTAAATCCTAAAGAGACTTAACTGACCTTTACAGATAGCAAAAAATTGATTAAAACAGGTTTCGCCTTAACTTGGTCTTGAACACCCAGCAGAAAAGTATAACCACAAGATGTATAAAACAATGCCATAGTAATATGCTAGCTATAAAAGAAACTCAAATCACTAACACCTTCTGACAATTGCCAGCTACACTGGTAACTGACTACTGTTATGGGTTAACGGGCTGTACATGGATAAATTGCTGAATGCAGGTACCTGAAATCCTTGAACTGGGAATCTTTAGCTTAAATGAGTAAGTTCATTCAGAATGGAAAGCATTTAAGAATGAGAAGGTCTTCTACAGAGTCCTCCAAACACAGCTCCTCCAACTTCAACTGGCCACCCATCACTTGCAATTACAAAACAGAAAAGGGGGAGATATGGGGAGTGGCCAAAGCTGGAGATTGATCACATGTGTGGGGGTAAAGCAAGGCCAGCCCTGAGAACACGGAGTGCCCAAGAAAAGCCATGTGAGCAAGCTGTTTCAGCTCTGAGAATGAGAGAGGCCAGAGGCAAGCCAGGCAAACAAGTTGTTAGGCAGAGGGGTTTCAACTGACAATAACCTCCTGAGTGTGTAAATAAATGTGCTGCAGTCATTGAGCAGTTCTTTCTCTCCCACCAGGACAGGAGACTCCACCTTACCTCAGGTTTCTGCATCTTGACTCTTGTTTTACTTCATACTTCACTATCCCTCCTCCAGAGTTTCAAGAGCTGTGCCAGGTTCAGCAATTTCTCACGTACCATGGACTCCAAAGCTCCAGCAAATCTACTGAAGGTTTCTTATCTTGAACAGTGTGGACAGAGTGATTGTCTCAAAAAAGAGCAATAAACACCATTAGCCCTGAAGAGCTCCAGAGACTCACACCCAACAGAGATCAGTAGCAGAGCCCAGCACCCTGCAGAGTTGAGCTGTGGTGCCTGGTACAAGCCAGTGTTGGCTGGTGGTGAGGACAGCAGCAGCAGCCAGCAGCTGGCTATGTCAGCTGTTGGCTACAATATGATTCATGTCATCTGATGACATAAGGATGGCTAGTAGAGCTGTATGTGATCCATTCATAATGTACATCTGAATCACACAAAAGAACCCCCAACTGGTGGGCAACAGGGTCACATGCTACTAGGCTCAAATTTATTCACTAAGCATGTTAATTCACAATGCCATGCCAGTTGATCACCTTTGGGACTATGAAAAACATTCCTAAAGATATGTTGCAGAAGGTCTGAGTGCTACACAACCTTGCGATTAGACTTGAACTGAAATTGAGGCACATTTATTTTTATTTACAGAAGGCTATAGATATTTTCCCCATTAGCAAATAAATCCAAATCTTTTCCTCTTCATATCAATGCCAACAATACTTTATTTAATTTGATTTTTTTTAATGTTTGTGCCTGTGGCAGATGAAAGAAGGGAAGATTTAAATTCTTTACTTGTACTTTTTTCACTTTCTTACCATATAACCATACATAAGTCACTTACGTTACAATTATTTTTATCTGTAAAATGGAAATAACAACCTCCAGCCTACTATTTCACAGAATATAAAACTCTAAGTGCTAGATAAATGTAAGGTGGTTCCACTGAGTTAAAATTTATATGAATATGTGCTCAGAGCCAGGCATGGTGGCAAACACCTGTAATCTCAGCACTTGGGAGGTCGAGGCAGGAGGATCACCACAAGCTCAAGGCCGGCCTGGGCTACATAGTGAGTTCAAGACCAGCTTGGACTACGTAGTGAGACCCTGTCTTGAAAAAGTAATAAAGGACTGGAGATGTGGCTCAGTGGTAGAGTTCTTGCCTTGCATGCAGAAGGCCCTGGGTTCGATCCCCAGTACCATAAAATAGTATATGAATATGTGCTTATAAAAATTCATTTTATTGAAAACACTTAAATCCATGAACTTCTAGTAAAGTTGACTACCCTACCTTCCACAATGTGAAGGGTTCCTCCAAATCAGCTAATGGCCTGAATAGCAGAAGACTGATTTTCCCTCAAGCCAGAGGTAGTTCTAGAAGCTTGGCTTTTAGACTTCAACTGCAGTTTTTCCTTGGATCACCAGCTTGAAGGCCTGGCCTGAATTTTTGGACTTGTTCCTCCATAACTGGAGACAATCATTTAAATTGAATATCTAGCTGTTCTCTCTCTCTCTCTCTCTCTCTCTCTTCTCTCCCCACGCACAAAGCACACACAAACAGCAGGAGCCAACACTGATATTCACTGCTCAATCCTAAAGTGGTGTTACTTAATATTCAAAGAGAATTTCATACAGAAGGATTTAATGTGAAGTAACACTTAACACAAAATCATTGAGATATTTATTTTTAAAAAAAAAACCTGATTTTTAATTTGCCAGTGGAAAGGGCATGTTCAAAGGGAAGTAAGAAGCCAGTGGGGCTTGAATAGAATGAGTGGTTGGGGTTGGTTATAAGGTATTTAGGTCGTGATTAGGAGTCTGAGATTTTTTGTAAGGACTTTGAGAGGAGAGAAGACACTGGTAGATTTTTGAATGAGAGAATTACATGTTTTAAAAGGCTCACTGGGCTGTTCTGTTGAACACCACCTGATGTAAGCAAATGTGAAAGGACAGAGAAGGAATAGGAGGCTCCTAGAATAACCTAACCATTGTAAAGGAGGCTGCATCGTGACATGTGCTGAGTTTGGTATAAATTAAAGGCAGAATTCTCAGGACTTGCTGATGGATTGGACAGAAAGTACAATGCAAATAGGATAAATAAGATAATTCTGAAGTTTTACACTCAAGCAAAATAGATGGAGTATGTATTAATTACCAATAACATATATTGAAAGTTTAATTGACTTAAAATTACGAAAACTTGCAAAATACTACATTTCTCATTTATAACTATTACTTCAAAAAACCAAGTAGTTATGTAAAATTTATGATTGACTAATTATCCTACATTGCCATTCAAAGTGTATCATTAGGACTTTTAAGATAAAAATACTAATTGATCTCTAGAAGATCACCATGCTGTCTTACAACACCTCTGTTTATGACACAGTTAGGGCAGAGTCCTGCTAGATGGGTAACAGAACTGACTCAGGTGACATTATGGGCTCCAGTTCTGTCCTCCACTGGCTTTACTTTTTGTTTTCTGCAACTCTTACATAACCTGACAGGTAGATATCAAACAGGATCTTTGTTAGCGTTTTATTATTTTTTTTCTCTGGACGATTCAACCCAAGAGAAAATAGCTTCTTATTGCATCTCGACATTTCATATTTAATACTGAATTTCACAAAAAGTGGAAACAAAATTAAAGGCACCCGAATTGTCCCCACATGCTCCCTGGGGGATTCTTAGCTAGACCTTATATCCAAATTACTAACATAAATGGTGGTAGGTCTCTGATGTTTAGTTCAAATGAGGTGGGAATCCACATCTCTCAACTGGTTAATTTCTATTTCTAGTCTCCAACTTTAATTTTCAGTAGAAAAAATGACACATAATACGGTTGGTGCTATGTGTTCTCTTCTAGGCTTTCCCCAGATAATGAGGAGTAATGAATAGCTCATCTGATCCCACATCATGATAAAGATGATACAGACTGCCCTGTGGTCTAAACATTGCAGTGCAGAGCTGTAATCACATCTGACTTGCGGGCAGGCCCATTGTCTTTGTCTTCGATCTCTCCAGTTGTACCTGTGTGGAGCACTGTCACGGTGACTGATAGCAGGAGTCAGAGGTGGAATCCACGCGATGAATCAGTCATACGAGTAGAAATGCTACCTCTCTTGTAGAGCAATCTGTATACATAAGTAGAATAGAAAACCACCACATCTGAGTGATTTCAGAGTGTAAAAGAAGACAGTTTCACTGCCAAAAACCACACTGGTGAGTATGGCCTTTAACCCAAACCTAAGAGGCAAATGACTTGAATGGAAAGCATGGTAAGACAGGGATGGCCACGAAACAGCTTTTGAGGTAATGAGGAAGAATATGAACCCATCAGACACTTGCATTTGGGAAACAGAATTGTTGCCAGAGCAGAAGGAGAAGTGCATCAATGAGAAGATGTTATACATCACAATTTTGTGTTGGGTGGGCCTGATATATTTTTTTTTCGTCTAAGTGGCATGTTTTCCTACAAGCTTGCTGTTTGTATGTGCCTGTGGTTTTATATCATTGCTTTCTTTAATTTGTGTAATATGAACCAACAGAAAGTTATTTGAAAATTTACTCAAAATTTTAATTTAGTTGATTACCACCAAATTTCTGTATTGGGCATGTTTTCTACAAAGAAGGAGTTCTACTAAAGATAGTTAAGTGGTAGATCTCACTAACATTGTCAAAATTTCTACCTGGCTAGGTCTGGCTATCTTTGCAAGCCTCATGAAGATTAACATGACAAAACAAAGTCACAGGAATCTCATATATTTCAGAAGCCAAATTAAGTTTATTGAACTTATTCTCCAGATCTCTTCCAACATAGCAGCAGTTTGAATTGATAAAATCAGTTGATCGGGAGAAATATGTTATATCTTCAGACGTACAACTTCCATTTGTACATTAACCTTATTCACCTTATTTGAAAAATGGAAATGAAATCCGCTTTTCTTCAACTCACAGAATGTTAATAAGTGGATTTTTAAAAATGTATGTAAAGCAAGACAAAGACTTCTAGAATGGCAAAGTAAGGTACTTGACAGGACTCTCTCTTTAGGAAACAATAATTTAACTAGTGAAGATAATAAAAAATAAACAGGTGAAGTCTTCCATAAATTGCTCTGAGGTATATAGAGAATGGAGAAGCATTATTCATGAAAATCCACTAAATCTCAAATAGCACAGAAGTAGCTAGTGTGTGACTATGCACTCCCTTACACCACTCTCCACCCCAGCGCCAGTTCAGTGACATGCAGCTGTGTCCCAGCTGTGTACAGCCAAGAAGACAGAGGCTTCCTCTCTCTCCAGCTCCCAATCTGGTGCCATGGTTTTTGTTGGTGAGGAGGGCTACCATTTCCCATCCTTGCTATCATGTTGCAAGCAGGCACACTGAGAGAATTGGATTTCCTTTACTTAGCTGTCCTTTACTGTGACAATGCACCTGAGAAAATCAGGTGTAGAGGAGGAAAGGTTTACTTTGGCTCACAATTTCAGGGGTGTCAGTGAATAGTTGCTTGGCTCTGTGGCCGTTGGGCCCGTGGCAAGGCAGTAAATGCAGAATGGTGGGGGCCTGTGGTAGAAGAAGCTGCTCAGCTCATGGCAGGCTGCTGTGGAAGGGAAAGAACGAGGAGAAGCCAGGGTCCCAGTGTCACCTTCAAGGGCCCAATATCCCCTGACATCCTTCCTCCTCCTAGGCTCCGCCTCTGAAAAGCTCCACTACTCCCCACTAGTGGTAGTAGCTGCAACTGCACCTTTGTCACTGGAGCCTTTGGAGGACGCCATTCCAAACCTTAGGAGTCTCCTTTCCCCACCCAGCAGTCATCCGTAAGGCAGGAGCGTTACTCCAATCTGATCCTGACATTATTATTAAAACGACAGACAACCGAAAATTGCAAAAGAATTCTTGAAAAAGAGTATGGGAGTATTCATACTCCTGATTTCAAAATTTGCCACAAAAAATCAAAATATTGTGGTAATAGTATGAGGGTAGACTTTCAAGAAAATTCAATGAAATAGAACTGAGATTCCAGAAATAAATCTTCACATTTATAATAAAATGGGTTTTGACAAGGATGTCATGACAATTCAATGGAATAAAGTATTCCTTTAATTCAACAGTGCTGGGAAACTGGATATACTGTACAGGTACATGTGAATGAAATTGGACTCCTATCCACACCATACACAAAACACAGACCAAAATTCAAGAACTAAAGTAATAAAACTTAGAGGAAAAGACAAATAAATCTTTATAATGTTGGGTTAGGCATCAGTTTCTTTCTTTCTTTTTTTTTTTTTTTTTGTGGGTACCAGGGGTCGACCTCAGGACCTCACGCGCCAGCAGGCTCCTGTGCCACTGAACGATATCATCGGCCCTTTTTTCGTATGTGGGTTCCGGGAGTCAAACTCAGGACCTTGCGCTTGCCAGGCAGGTGCGTACGCCACGGAGCCATCTCACCTAGGCAGCAGTTTCTTAAGTACCACAGGCAAAGCACAACTGAAAAAAGGAAACAAAAACAAAAACAAAAAAGACATGTAAATTGGATTATTTCAACTGGGAAAAAAGTCCACAGAATAGGATGAAAATCTTTGCAAGTTATATGTGATAAAAAAACTTTTATTATAACTCAAAAAAATAAAAAAGACCTAGGAACCCAAATAAAAAATGGGCATAGGGTCTGAACATACATTTTTCCAAAGAAGATATACAAATATCCATTACATAATTGAAACAGTACTCAACATCTTTAGCAATTAGAGAAGTGCACATTGAAACTCAAGTGACAATACTCTCAGTAATCAATAGATGGAAATAATAAAAAAGACATAAAATAACAGGTATTGTGGAGAATGTGGAGGCCTCATACTCTCATGTTCCTTTTGGGAAGTTTAAATAATAGTTTTGTCAAATTGAAAAACTGTCTGGCTTCTCAAATTGTGAAGCAGAAAGTTACTATATGACTTAACAATTCTTTTCAAATATTTACCCAAGGTAAAACATGTATCCATACAAAAATTCTGTGCATAGTGTCAATAGCAGCATTATTCATGATAGCCCCAAAGTGGAAATAATCCAAATGCTCAGTCACTGATGAACAGAAAAATAAAATGTGATATAACCATACAATAGTGTATTTTTAGCAATAAAAGGAAATGCGGTATTGATATGTGCTACAAAGCGGATGAAACTTGACAACATGCTAAGAAACAGTCGCTAAAGGCAATACATCGTGTGATCCCATTTATTTTAAATGTGAGGATGAGGAAAATCTACAGATATTGAAACTAGATCTGTTGTTGTCTAATGCTGGGGTGGGTGAGGTGGGGAGGTGTGGTGGTGAGGAATGAAGAATGGCTACAAATGGGTGTGTAGGTATGGTTTTACTTTTTTGGGAGGTAGGGGGCAAAGTGTTATAAAATTAGGTTGTGATGATGGTTGCATAACACCATAATATAGTAAACACATTGAGTTGTGTACTTTAAATGTGTGACATATTATTTATTAACGTTATCTTAAAGCTTTTTTAAACAAGTAAAAACACTGACATTGTAAAATAAGCTTATGTAAAACACTTAATATTGATATACCTTTTAAGAATTATATTTATCTTATCCACAAGGAGAAAAGTTAAATGCATTATTTTTTCCAAATCTTTTTTTTAGTCTCCACAAAGTGGTTTTAAGTGATTATACTATTTAACTTAAAGAAGTTAATTTTAAACAAAACATTTTCATTTTTTCAGCATATTTCATGTTTTAATGGGGAAGTAAGCCCATGATAAATGTATGGGGAGAAAAGAAATTTATTTTAATTGTATAGAAATTTTTCAAAAGTATCTACATGTATGCTACTTCATAAACCAGATTTTGTTGCCTATGACTTTTTTTTTTTTTTTGTGGGTACCAGGGGGTCGACCTCAGGACCTCGCGTGCCAACAGGCACCTGTGCCGCTGAGCGATATCACCGGCCCCTTTTTCGTATGTGGGATCCGGGAGTCGAACTCGGGCCCTCACGCTTGCAAGGCAGGCGCTTACGCTGCTGAACCATCTCACCGGCCCTTGCCTATGACATTTTAATGAACAGACTTTCTAAATTTTTTTAAAGAGTAATTTTTGTCCTATAAGTAGATTTATAATTTTCAGTTCCAAGGTCATATGTTCAGAAAAGTTCAACTGGCTGAAGTGTTAAAAAACAAATTATGACTCTAATATAAAAAGATGGCCACTGTTATTGAAATATGTTGAATTTATGAAGATAATTCCCTAAATCTCACCTCTTATTGCCATTCTAAGACTGTGCACTGATATTTCTGTGTCACCACCATGGTCAGGTGAAAGTAGCTGGATCATATATTAAACAAATACTTTCTTGTCTAAGCAAGACCAAGTGAAGATGGGAAGAAAGTGCATTTGACCCAGTTGGATTTTGAATAAAAAATCTAGCACTAAAAGTAGACATTAAAAATAAGAGAAAATAGTGTTTCAAGAAAGATGGACAGAAATTGTCTTCAGTGTGAAAACGATTTTTTTTAAAGAGAAAAAATAATAATGATACAAAATTTCAAAACAATAGGAGAGTAACAATGGTTAATTGCGTATTGTTATCTTCAAAGTATTTGCTTATATTACAAGATATAGGCATGAAAAATTAATCAAACAATATAAGCACAAATCATTCTTTTCAATGAACTAATAGAAATTAGTAGTACAACTATCTTAATTATCATATATATATTTCCCTTTCCCTTCCTTCATTTCTCTTTTCCTCCATCCCAGTTTCCCTTTCCTTTTGAACAGTTTCTTCCCGTTTCACCATATCTATTGTACGTTTTGGATCTTACTCCTTTCAGCTTCTTACACTAGGGAGACCATACGATGTTTACACATGTGAGTTTCACTTACGAGTTTATTTCACTTATGAGTATTATATCAGGTTACATTCATTTACCTATTAAAGTCTCAAGTGTATCCTTCTTTATAGCTGAGTAGTACTCCATTGTATAAAAAGACCACATCTTTTTTATCCATTCCTAGGTTGATGGACATTTGCATTGTTTCCAAGATTTAGCTATCACAAATTGTGCACATAAACATGGGTGCACATATATCACTGTGGTATGATGTTCTTAATTCTGCTGGGAAAATATCCAGAAGGGGAATAACTGGGTTGAATAGGCCTCCAGTCTTAGTTTTTTGAGGAATCTCCACATTGATTTCCACAATGGGTTGCAACAGGCTACACTGTCACCAACAGTGGAGAAGGGTTCCTTTACCCCACAGCCCTGTCAGCATTTGCTATTGGTTGATTTCTTGATGACAGCCATTTTTCTGGAGTGAGATGGAATCTCAGTGTTTTAATTTGCATTTCTTGAATGACCAATGATGTTGAACATTTTTTCATATATATATTTGCTATTTGTATTTCTTCATCTGAGAAGTATATATTCATCAGAGAAGCCCATTTTTGGATTGGGTCTTTGAATTTGGGGGGGATGATTTTTTTCAATTTTTTATGTTTTAGATATAAGTCATCGTCTGAGGGACAGCTGGCTATAATTTTTTCCCACTCTATGGGTTTTCTTTTCACTCTGTTGGTGGTTTCTCTCACTGCGCAAAAGCTTTTTAATAAGATGAGATCTTTTAACAGAAAATGGCCCCTAAGCCAATATGCTTGTTTATTAGTTGCCCAGGTAACAATTCCTATTCCAGTTCCAGTTGCTTCTGTCTATTAGAAATGGCTGGTCACTGTGATGCACATGGTATAAATCAATCCCCAATTGGAAAGTCATTCTGCTTCTGTACTTCCTGCTTGCTTATCCCATCTAAGCCCTAGACCACCAGAGATCAGGGCCTGATATTTTGGGAATGATCCCAATCAGTGCCCAGCAACATAAGTAAATCTGCCTCAAAATCCTGGGTGTCCTTTCAGGGTTTCTGCTTGCTGTTGCAATCCCAGTTGTTGATTCTTTGAAGTACTTCCTGTGCAGTTTGGGTTTTGTTCAAAGAGTCTCTGCCTACCCCTATGTCTTCAAGATTTCTACCTATTTTCTCTTCCAGTAGATTTATTTTTTCTGTTTGAATATTTAGATCTTTCATCCATTTTGATTTTAGTTTAGTGCATGGTAATAGACATGGGTCTAGGTTTAGTCTTCTGCATGTAGGGAGCCAGGTTTTCTAGCACGGTTTATTAAAGAGGCTGTCTTTCTTCCAGTGAACATGCTTGGCACCTTTGTCAAAGATAAGGTGGCTTAGTATGCCTGGAGCTGTTTCTGCATCTTCTAATCTGTTCCACTGATCCTCAGGTCTGTTCTTTTGCCAGTACCATACTGATTTTATCACAGTAGCTTTGTAGTATAATTTCAAGTCGGGGATTGTGATGCCCCCTGCCTTGCCTTTGTTGCCCAGAATTCCCTTTGCTATTCTAGGTCACTTCTGGTTCCAAATGAATTGTAGGAAGGTTTTATTTTGTTGTGTGAGGTATGCTAATGGTATTTTGATCAGGATTGCATTAAATCTGTATAATAATTTTGGAAGTATGGCCATTTTCACTATGTTGGTTTTTCCTATCCACGAGCAAGTGATATCTTTCCATTTTCTGATATCCTCATCAATCTTCTTTTTCAGAGCAAAGTAATTTTCAATGTATAGATCTTTTACTTCTTTTGTTACATTGATTTCTAAGTATTTCATTTTTTTGGATGCTGTTGTTAAGGGTGTAGTTTCCCTAATTTCTCATTCAATGAGTTTGTTGTTTGTGTACAGTGATTTCTGAGTGTTGACTTTGTATCCAGCTATGCTACTGAATTTGCTTATTAAATCTAGAAGTCTATAGGTGGAGTTTTTGGGATCTTCTATGTAGACTATCATGTCATCTATGAATAATGATAATTTAACTTCTTCCTTTCCTATCCTCATTCCTTTTATTTCTCTCTCTTGTCTAATTGCTCTGGCTAGTGTTTCCAGAACTATATTGAATAGGAGTGGTGATAGTGGACATCCTTGTCTTGTTTCTGATTTTAGAGTGAAAGCTTTCAGTTTTTGATGTTGGCTGTTGGCAGTTTAGTATGATGTTGGCTGTTGGTTTGTCATAGCTGACTTTTATCAGGTTGAGGTAAAGACCATCTATTCTGATTTTTTGTATGAATTTTATCATGAATTGGTGTTAGACTTTGTCAAAAGCTTTTTCTGAATCTATTGAGATGATCATGTGATTTTTGTCCTTGGCTCTGTTGATGTGGTGCATTATGTTCACCGATTTGTAGTGAAAATTTCAGCAGTGAATATATCAGGACCTGGGCTTTTCTTTTGGTAAGTTCTTAATTTCATTTTCAATCTCATTAACCAATATTGGGTTATTCAAAATTTTTATTTCTTCTTGGTTTAGCTTTGGTAATTCATACATATCTAGTAATCTGTCCATTTCTTCTGTGCTTTCCATCCTATGAGAGTAAAGATTTTTGAAGTAGGTATTGATGATCTTCTGAATTTCCACAGGCTCTGTAGTGATTTCACCATTTTCATTCCTCAATGCATGAATTTGAGTCTTTTCTTTCCTTTTTCTGGGCAAGGTTGGCTAAGGGTTTATCAACTTTATTTATTCTTTCAAAGAACCAATTCTTTAACTCATTAATTCTTTGTATTGTTTTCTTAGTCTCCAATGCATTAATTTCTGCTCTGATCTTTATAATTTCCTCCTTTGTATGGGCCTTGGGCTTGACTTGCTCTTCTTTTTCTAGGAGCTTGAGGTGCAGCATTAGGTTGTTTTTTTGTGTTCATTCTGTTTTCTTAATATGAGAATTCACCATTATAAATTTCCCTCTTAGGACTGCTTTCATTGTGTCCCACAGGTTCTGGTATGTTGTATCTGCATTTTCATTTAATTGTAGATATTGTTTAATTTCTTGTTTAATTTCATCTGTGACCCATTGGTTATTCAGGAGGGTGTTATTTAATTTCCATGTGTTTATGAAGTTCTTGTGGTTTCTTTTGCCATCAATTTCCAATTTCATTGCACTGTGGTCAGATAATATACATGGGATAATTTCAATTCCTTTGCATTTACTTAAGCATGTTCTATGGGCTAGTATATGGTCTATTTTAGAGGATGTCTCATGTGCAGCTGAGAAGAATGTGTACTCTGATGTTGTGGAGTGGAACACTCTGTATACATCTACTAAGTCCATTTGTTCACTGGTTTGGTTCAGTTCTGATATTTCTTTGCTGATTTTTTGTCTAGTTGATCTATCTGTGGATAGATGGGCTATTAACATCCCCTATTACCATTGTGTTATTTTTTATTTGGTTTTTCATATCTATTAATATTTGTCTTACATAGTTGGGTGCTCCCGAATTTGGTGCATACATATTTATGATTGTTATCTCTCCCTCTTGAAGTTTACCCCTGACAAGTATGTAATGACTTTCTTTATCGCTTTTGATCATTCTTGGTTTGAAGTACATTGTCTGTAGATAGAATAGTTACCCCTGGTTTTTCTGGGTTCCTGTTGCATGAAGTCTTGTTTTCCATCATTTGACTCTCAGTCTATGAATTTCTTTTTGAGTTAAATGTGTTTCTTGTATACAGCATATTGTTGGATGTTGTTTCTTGATTCTGCCAGTCTGTTTCTTTCAATTGGTGAATTGAGGTCATTTACATTGATGGTTATAACTGTTATGGATTGGCTTGTCTTTGTTATGTTATTTTCCTGCTCTTGGTTCCCTGCTTTTCTCCTCTGTTTATTTGCTTGCCCTGCCTGGTGGTTTCTTTCTGTTGTTGCTCTTGTAGTTGTAGTCACTTTTATCTCTGTCTAGAATATCTTTCAGTAATCTTTGTAGTGTTGGTTTGGTGGTCATGAATTTCTTCTGTTGTTCTTTTTTATGGATGTATCTTATTCCTCCATTCATTTTGAAAGATAGTTTTGCAGGGTACATCAATCTGGGTTGGTAGTTGTTTTCTTTCAGGACTTCAAATACTTCAGTACAAGCTCTTTGACTTTAGGGTTTGTGTTGAGAAGTCTGCTGTGATTCTGATGAGCTTTCCTTTATAGGTGATCTATTTCTTTTCTCTAACAGCTTTTAATATTCTGTTCTTGTGCTGAATTTCTGGGATCTTGATTATTATATGTCTGGGTGTAGATTTGTTTTGGTAATTGCTAATTGGAGTTCTATATGCCTCACTTATCTGTACATCAGGTTCTGTTCCCATGGTTGGGAAATTTTCTGCTATTATTTCTGCAAATAGTTTTTTTAATGTCATTTGTGTTGACTCCTGCTTCTTCATTGACATCTATCAGTCTTACACTGTTTTTCTTTGCACCATCTTGCAGCTGTTGAATTATTATTTCCTGATCCCTTGTTATTTTTAAGAGATCTTTCCTTTTGTGATCACTAGCCACAATCCTGTCTTCAAGATTTGAAAGTCTATCTTCAGTTTTGTTCCAGGGGTTTTGCCAGCTTTTAATGGAATTTTTAATTTCCTGGATATATGTTTGAATCCATTTCATGCATTCTATTTCTTCCTGTATTGATCATTCTTGGTTTCCTTCCTTTTCCTATCATTGTCTATTTTTTCTTTTATCTCTACTCTAGATTTGCTGAGCAATTTCTTCATTATGGTTGTCATTTCTTTTTTTACCTGAGATATATGTATATTTTTTATGTGGGTACCAGGAGTTGACCTTAGGACCTTGCACACCAGCAGGCGCCCATGCCGCCGAGTGATATCATCAGCTCTTTTTTTTCGTATGTGGGTACCAGGAGTTGAACTCAGGACCTCGTGCTTTCCAGGCAGGCCCTTATGCCACTGAGCTATCTCACCGGCCCTAAGAGATTATTTATGATCTGATTTCTTCTGTAGCTTCATGGATTTGTTTCTTTACTTTGATTGCTATGATTTCTGAAATTTCTGGTGTGTTTCTTCCATTTTCCTCTATCTCATTGTCTCCTGGCCTTGTTCTGGGTGGGCTGGAGGTCTGAGATTGCATTTTGATTCTGCATCTTGTCATTTTGTATTTCAAAAAATTTTTATTTTGTTTTCTGTGTTGATCCTTGTATGTTTTTGTAGTAGGTAGCTATATCACTAGTATCGAGTCCTCTCTAGGAAAAGTCTGTTCTTCATGGATGTTTTCTGTGTCTAGGAGGTTCTTGGTTATTGTCTGTCCCAATATCTTACTTTCCCCATTAATTAAGAGTGAGATGTTGGTATCTGTTTGGCTCAGTACCCAGTCCCTTGGTGCTGGACTGTGGTGAGATTACTACCCCAGAGCTTCCCAGTATTGTTACAGATGGGAGAAAAACTGATTACAACAGATATGACATCCTAGCTAAAGTAGTATAATTAGCAATAACAATAGCATCAAGCACAGTTTAGAAACTGATCAACTGTGGTAACTGTTAATTTTGTACCTTAAACCATGGAAGCAAAATCTACAGTTATATAACAGTACAGATCATATGTTGGAAGCTTGTATGGAAAGTGTTTCCCCTTGGTAGAATGGTTTTACCCTGTGGTGGGGAAATTTATGAAGGAGAGTGGATAGAAAAAAGATAACTCAAAAGAAAGTAGAAGCAGGGCTGCAGGACAGAGGATGATCACACAAGCTTTTGGAAAGTAGAGTAGAGGGCAGAAGAGAAAGAATGAAGGAGTAAGAAAGTGATTATCTGAGCTTGGCCTCTGGGTTTGGGGGATGGGATTATTTTTCTGTGGTTGGAGTTCTCCCCAGCCATTTAGAAGAGAGAAAAAAAAAAAGATAAAAAAGAAAAAGAAAAAAAGGATAGAAAAGGCGAGGCCCAACCCACCTGTTTCTATTCAGTGTGCCTTTGTTCCCAAGCGCAACACTGATTCTCCTAACTTACCACTTGTTGGCTCATATTGTTTCTGTTGCTTAGGACTTTTCCAAGCTGCTCGTCCCACCTGCACATCACGTGCTCCCTAGTCGGGGCCTTACGGTGTTGCTGGCATTTCCCACTGGTCGCCTGGTCCCACTGTTGTGGGGGGAGGGGTCAGTCACCTAGATTTTTCCCACCAGTTGGTAGCCAGGTCCCACTTCTGGATTCTTCCTGCTTGCCTGGTAGCCTGAAAATGATTTTTAAAATCACGTTTTAACTCAAGCGCTGATGTGTCCTTAGTCTGATTTGAATTAAGGTTGACATTATGCTCAAAAAGGAAGGTTTAGTTTTAGGATTTAAAACTGTTTCCCTGATTCTGCTGCTCAAGGTAGGCTTTTGAGTAGTATTTGGTGAGGGACCAGTGAGTAAATATTTTTGGTTTTGTGGGCCATAAGGTCTTTGTCACAACTATTCAATGTTGCCATTGTAGTGTGAAAGCAGACATAAACAATAGATAAATGGACGGGCATGACTATGTTCCAGTAAAATTTTATTTACAAAAGTAGGACAGTGGGCCATAGTTTGCCCACCTTTGCTTTAGAGTTTAATTTGCTTAAAAGTAATGGATTTCTCCCTGTTCTAGTTTGTTCTTGGGTAGGAATTTAGATGTGCCTCGAGGGAGGATAGTTGATTCCTTTGAATACCGCAGGGTGGTCTCCTCATGATATTTATCTAGTTTGGAAAGTGAACTTTGTTTTATAAAATAAAATGAATTTAAAAAACTTTAGCTACTGTATTACGTTGTTTTTAAGTAGAATATTTGTTTGTATTTGTCTGTCAGGATTTTATCTACTGGTTTATGCCTGCATTGTCAGATTTAGCAAATAAAAATATGGAATTCCCAGTTAAATTTTAATTTCAGATAAACAATGAAAAATATTTTTATTATAAGTAAGTTTCATGCAATATTTAGTGCACCCAAGTATGTAAATTCAAATTTTGGATAAATATCTCCATTTTTTATGGCAACCCTAGTTTATCCTGACACTTTCAAAACATACTCAGAAAATAAGCTGTGATTTACCATCATAGGGGTTTATCACCATTATTAAAGTTTTCTCTTAAAGTCCTTTTATCATCTTGTCATGTATTTAGCTAAAGTATTTCTTTCCATAATAATTTTAGACTACTATATCTAAAACATATTATACACATTATCTACCTTTAAAATGTTTAATAATTGTTTTTTAGTGGATTTCATCCTGTCTTTCTTTTTTTTTTTGTGGGTACCGGGGGTCGAACTCAGCACCTCCTACTCCAGCAGGTGCCTGTGCCACTGAGCGATATCACCAGCCCTTTTTTCATGTGTGGGTTTTGGGAGTTGAACTCAGGACCTCCTGCTTGCCAGGCAGGTGCTTATGCCACTGTGCTATCTCACCGGTTCATCCTGTTTCTTCTCTCCTGGTTTCTTTAACTATCCAGCCAACCAACCTAATATACACGTCAGTATGATACATCTCCTATTTATCAACCCACTCTTACTTTTCTCTAGTATTTTAGAATTTTATAGCAGCCAACAATTTTTACCTTACACTTCAGCATCTAGACAATGTAAGATATATAGAAATAAAAATTTTATTATTATTTTAAAATTTTATCAATATAGTACCTATCATTATTTGAAAAGTAAAATAGTGCTAGTGAGCTAATATTTTAAAATATAAACTATTAGTCACCTGCCCCATCTTCTCTTCGTCTGATTTCTACTTCTGATTTCTAATAATCATGTTCACATTTTTATTTTTATTTATTTATTCATTTATTTATTTATTTTTTTGTGGGTACTGGGGGTCGACCTCAGGACTTTGCACACCAGCAGGCGCCTGTGCCGCTGAGCGATATCACCAGCCCTTTTTTCGTATGTGGGTTCCGGGAGTCGAACTCAGGCCCTCTCGCTTGCGAGGCAGGCACTTACGCCACTGAGCCATCTCACCAGCCCATCATATTTTTAATTGATTCTTCTACTACTATCCTCTGTTTATCATGCTATTTCTTCATATTTTGATTTTAGGCATTGTTAGTGTTATGTTCCTTTTATTATTTTCTTTTCTTTTTCTTTTTTTTTTTTGTGCGTACTGGGGGTTGATCTCAGGACCTCGCGCGCCAGCAGACACCCGTGCCACTGAGCGATATCACCGGCCCTTTTTTCATATGTGGGTACCAGGAGTCAAACTCAGGTCCTTGCGCTTGCCAGGCAGGCCCTTATGCCACTGAGCTATCTCACTGGCCCTTATTATTTTCTTAACATAATTGTATTGCAAATTTTGCTTATTTCAGTATTCAATGCTTCTATTTTATAAGATAGTCATTATTCACATATAATTCAAGAAAAGTTCTACATTTGTGGTGAGACATGCAGTAAGTAGGTACTTACGTCAGTTTAGAAGTGAGATCTGTTCTTTAGGTGAGTGTTGGTTAATCATTAATATACAGTTTGTACAAAAAGTAGAGGTCAGGAGTGTTTATGTGGTCACTCAGGAGGAATGTGTAGAATAAGATGGTAAATTTGAACCAATAGAGAGATCTTAATGCATGCTGACAGTTAAGGAACTAGAAGTAAATGAAGATTCTGTCACATAGGCTGAGATTACCTAGCAAGGAGTAGAAAAAAAAATTTGAGAAAGTATGAGCCAGAGAAGCCAAAGAGAAAGTGTGGTCCCCTGTACAATGCTACTGTTAGATGATACAGTAAGAGAAAAAAGTGAGAAAATTGGCTCACTTTCTGAAAGGAAAATAGGTATAGGTTGATTGTCTATAGCATCATATAAATTGGAGGGATAATTTTTGTGGCTGGTAATTAAAAAATAGGAAAGAATTGTCACTGGGGTTAAATGCTATTAAGAAAAAACATTTGAAAAGGAAGAGTTTGGAGATTCAAGGAAGAGTGGGGAAAGAAAAGAATGTGTATTAAAACATCATTTTGCAATTTTTGTGGCTGGGAAGTCAAAGGAGCTCCTTTCTGAACATTTATATGAATGAGACACAAGGCAAGAGTAAATCAAGTTGAGATTTTAGGATAACAGAGAAGAATGAAAGAGCAAGTTAAGAACTATTTGTATCTCCAGAGAGTATAGAGGATCCAGTTGATACCAGTGAGCACAAATTGACAGTTGCATCAGCCTATTTTTGGTAGGATTTTTGCTGAGAAATCATATATGTATGAAGGTTTTTTTTTTTGGCATGTAGGGAAAGAAAGAAAAAATGAAGTAAAGACACTGAAAATACTGACAAAAAAGTATGAAATCATTAGGTTTAGAATCAACAAGGGTCAATGAGACCTGTCTCAGTCATTTTCTCATCAGTGGGGCAAAACACCTTACACTGATAACTTAGCAGAAGACAGGTTTATTTTGGTTCATGATTACAGTCCCTGGACAGCTGCGTTCAAGGCATGGAGGAAGGGTCTGGCAGAGGAAAGCTGGTTGAGAAGCAGAGAGAGAAGTGGAACCAGGAAGGAGATACACTCTTCCGGGTCATGCCACCAGTGATCTGTCTTTTTTCTCTCCTGACCAGAACCCTCTCTTGAGTACATTCAGAAATGGATGCATCAGATCAGCATAGGGTCCCCATGATCCAATTACTTTCCAAATTCCCACCTTTGAACACATGAGACTTTTGAGGGACGTTCTAGACCTAAACCATAACAAGATCAATAGCCATTCTGATAAAAATGCTATAAAATAGAAGGGTCAGTATTTTTGGGGAACTGGATGAGGTTCCCCCCTGAACAGTGGGGAATGGTTAAGTGAACACTATTGGAAGATAAGAGGCTATGTTCAGAAAGTAAAGTGAGTCAATACCATGTTTCAGAAGAGAAACTAATCCAAGTGATGAAAGTATGCGTTTAAGCTCATGGAATGTAGGGATAAAGTAGTTTTAAGATTACTGAGGTGAGATTGGTGAATTTGTCATGTCCAAGGACGTTAAATACATCCAGGTTGATTGTACATCATGGCAAAGAAGAACAATTCCAGGGATCCAATCATCAAATGGTACAATACTTCAGTAATGGTCTGTGAAGAGGACAGAAGAGATGCTTGACCCCAGAACTAGATTTTGAGATGTGTGAATAAATAAACAGACAACCTGCTCTTGAGAATGCTCAGTAAGAAACATTACTCAAGAGAACATTGATCAGGAAAGGCTTGGTTACATTACTGCACCAAACAGCATCTAGGTCTCAGGCTTTACCACAAATTTTGGCATAGAAAAGCCACTGCCAGGTTGAGTGTTGGGATTGCAGAGAAGTAGTAAGCAACTGCTGTAGATGATGGGTACCTATCAGAATTAGGGTGAATGTATGGCAATATAGATGGCTGGAGGGGATTATACAGGTACTACTGGACTTCTGATAAGGTTACTTCCCAATAAACCTATTATAAACCCATTATAAATTATAAGCCTATTGTAAACCTATAATAAATTAAAATATTATCAGTTTTAAAATGCACTTACTACTCTTAATCTTCCAAGTGTCATTGCTTAGTGACAGTGCACTGCAGACAGAGTGACTTGTTTACTTTCTTCATGGTGCGGTTGAGTGGGAGCTACAGCTCATTGCAGCTATCACTGTGCACATCAAGAATTGAACTTTATATAATTAATATGGGAAAAAACCAGAATCCCAGATTCACCACATGATTTCCATTCTGTGCATACCACTTTCTCCCCAGCATGGAGTTGAGAAATTGCAAGTTGAGCATTATGTATTATAAGCTGAGCTCAAGAATATTGGAATTGTAGGCAAGAAAGGATCAACTGATCATCAGTTAGTTTCTGAGATTTGAAACTGTGCTTGGTGTGAGGAGCTCCAAGGGATGGACAGATCCATAGAAAATGTTTCGCACAGGGTGCAGGGTGAGAGATTCTCACTGTGGCTCGCTGGAATAATACAACTCATGGTTCAGCAGTGGTTTGGTCTCACAATTTCCCCATGTCTGTATTTTTGGTCTATATTTTCTGCTTCAATTCTGCATGTGTATTCTATCACACTAACATCCCTTTATCTTGACTAATTTCCAAATTTAATCTTTCATTTCCTTTTTAAATTTTAAATAGAAAAAATAAAACAGAATTTCAAGATAAGATAATAGGAGAGTAAGAATAATTAATACATTGTATATTGTTGTCTTCAAAGTAATTACTCAGAGTACAAGATACAGTCATGAATTATTGTCCAAAGTATCATTCGTATTCCTACCTTAGTTTTTTGCTATCAGTCTCTAACTTGGTCTTACTGAGTTTCTCTGTGTACTTCATCCTATCTCCAGAAAAATCTATTTTGTCCTCTTTTCAATGACCCTAGGAAGTTCTCTTTCTTAGACTCATAAAAAGAAATATTTTGGCAAGTCTCACTTTGGGGAAAGAGGTAGACATATACAAATAAAAAGACTTGAATCATGTAGGATGGCTAAATGTTAAAGAATCAGATTACAGAGTGTTATTTTAAAGACTAATTTAGCATCAGTTGCTAACTTTTGGTTTGAAATGAAATACATTTTTTTTGAAAAGTTTACACTTTTAGAAAAGTAATATGAAAGTTATATGGGTCATATGATCATGATATTGTCATCTAAGTCCTTGAGATCCAACGTTGCCCTGTAATTCTAAAGATAATTGTATATGGTCTACCCTACACTTAGTTTTGTACCCCAGAATTTCTAAAGTGATTTTCATCTTGACAGTGTGCCATTTTGAGACTGTCACACTGTTAAATGTTAAAATATAGACTACGTGAAAATCAAATGGCTTCTAAACTGTACAAATTTTCAATATGCATTGATCAAAAATAATTTCATTGTTTTAAAAGCCATTAGAATAATGGAGGCAAATGACTTGTGACATTCATTTTTTTCTAAATCCATTTTAGTTCACTACTCTGTAACCTGTATCAGTCACCCTATGTGTTCAACATATTAAAGAGACATGCTGATTGGAAATAAGATAATGATTAACAGGGAGGGACCAGGGGTGCTCAGGGTGCTGGCAGATTAGTAAAGCACCTCACTGAGAAAGAGCAGTGTTTCCTACCTAAGATATGCAAGCCTGTGCATTTAGGAAGTTTCTTAAGTTACAAGAGTCAAAATGATGGAAATCAATCGAGCACACAGACAGAATTGTTCAGTTGGTTTCTGAGATTTTTAAAAATAGCACTTTAAAAAAAATTTGTTGGGCTGGTGAGATGGCTCAGTGGCATAAGCACCTGCCTGGCAAGCGCGAGGTCCTGAGTTCGACCCCCGGTACCCACCAAAAAAAAATTGTTTTAAAGAGAAAAATAGGGGCCGGTGAGATGGCTCAGTGGCTTAAGCGCCTGCCCGGCAAGCGCGAGGGCCCGAGTTCGACTCCCGGATCCCACATACGAAAAAGGGGCCGGTGATATCGCTCAGTGACACGGGCGCCTGCTGGCGTGCGAGGTCCTGAGGTCGTCCCCCCCGGTACCCACAAAAAAAAAAAAAAAAAAAAAAATAAAGAGAAAAATAAAACAAAATTTCAAAACAAGATGATAATAGAATAACAATGGTTAATAAATTGCATGCTGTTATTTTTAAATTAGTGACTCAAAGTACAAGATATAGGCATTTAATTGTCCAAACAATATTAGCACAAACCTTTCTTTTCAATGAACTAAGAGAAATTAGTATAACTATCTTAACTATCTTGCATATTTGTATGTATATTTTTGCTTTTGCCTTTCTTCTTTTCTCCTTTCCCCCATCCCAGTTTCTCTTTCCTTTTGAACAGTTTCTTCCCATTTTACAATATCAATTGTACATTTTGGATCTTATTTACTCTTTCAGCTTCTCACACTAGGGAGACAATATGATGTTTACACATGTGAGTCTGGCTTATTTCACTTATGAGTATGGTCTCTAGTTGCATCTATTTACCTATAAAAGTCTCCAGTTAATCCTTCTTTATGGCTGAGTAGTACTCCATTATATAAAAAGACCACATCTCTTTATCCATTCCTAGGTTGATGGGCATTTGTGTTGTTTCCAAGATCTAGCTATTACAAACTGTGCTGCTATAAACATGAGTGCACATATATTGCTGTGGTACAATGTTTTTAATTCTTGTGGGAAGATACCCAGGAGGGGAATAGCTAGGTTGAATGGGACCTCTAAGCCTAGTTTTTTGAGGAATCTCCACACTGATTTTCACAGTGGCTGTACCCGTTGACACTCCCACCAACAGTGGAAAAGTGTTCCTTTTTCCCCACAGCCTCTCCAGCATCTGTTATTGGTTGATTTCTTCTTTTTTTTTTTTTTTGTGGGTACCGAGTGTCGACCTCAGGACCTCCCATGCCAGCAGGCGCCCGTGCCGCTGAGCGATATCACCAGCCCTTTTGGTTGATTTCTTGATGATAGCCATTCTTTCTGGGGTAAGATGGAATCTCAGTGTTTTAATTTGCATCTCTCGAATGACCAGTGATGTTGAACATTTTTTCACATATTTATATACTGTTTGCATTTCTTCATCTGAGAAGTGTGTATTCATCTCAGACACCCATTTTTGGATTGGGTCTTTAAATTTGGGAGTTCTGAGTTTTTTGAGTTTCTTATATATTCTTGATAGTAGTCCTTTGTCTGAGGAACATCTAGCAAACATTTTTTCCCACATTGTGGGTTGTCTCTTCACTCTGTTGGTGGTTTCTCTTGCTGAGCAAAAGCTTTTTAATAAGTTGAGATCCCAGTTGTTGATTCTTTGTGATAGTTCCAGTGCAATCTGGGTTTTATTCATAAAGTCTTTGCCTACCCAAATGTCTTTAAGAGTTTTACCTATTCTGTCCTCCAGCAGATTTAGTGTTTCTGTTTTAATGTTTAGATCTTTGATCCATTTTCAATTTAGTTTAGTGCATGTTGAAAGATATGGGTCTAATTTTAATCTTTGGCATGTGCAGAGCCAGTTTTTCCACACCATTTATTAAAGAGATAAGGTGGCTGAGTATGTCTGTAGTTGTTTCTGCATCTTCTAATCTGTTCCATTGATCTTCAGGTGTTTTTTTTTTTTGCCAGCACCATGATGTTTTTAGCACGGTAGCTTTATAGTATAATTTCAAGTCAGGGATTGTGATACCCCTGCCTTGCCTTTATTGCCCAGAGTTGCTTTGCTGTTCTAGGTCTCCTCTGGTTCAAAATAAATTTTAGGATTGTTTTCTCTAGTTCTGTTGTTGATTTGCTCAGAATTATGTTAAATCTGTATAAGAATTTTGGAAGTATGACCATTTTCACTACATTGGTTCTTTGTACCCAAAAGCAAGGGATGTCTTTCCATTTTCTGATATCCTCTTCAGTCTCCTTTTTCAGAGAACTGTAGTTTTCAATGTAGTGGTATTTTGCATCCTTCATTAGATTGATTCTTAGGTATTTCATTTTTTGGGGATGTTATTGTGAAGGGTACTCTTTCCCTAATTTTTCTCTCAGTGAGTTTGTTATTTGTGTAAAGGAATGCTATTGATTTTTGAGTGTTGACTTTGTATCCAGCTATGCTACTGAATTTACTTATTAAAACTAGCAGCTTTTTAGTGGAGTTTTTGGGGTCTTCTCTGTAGCATATCATGTCATCAGTGAATAATAATAATTTAACTTCTTACATTCCTATCCTTATTCTTTTTCTTTCTTTCTTTTGTCTAATTGCTCTGGTTAAAGTTTCCAGGACTATGTTGAGTAAGAGTGGAGACAGTGGTATCCTTGTCTTGTTCCTGATTTTAGAGTGAAAGCTTTCAGTTTTTGTCTATTTAGTAAGATGTTGGCTGTTGGTTTGTCATAGATGGCTTTTATCAGATTGAGATAAAGATCATCTACTTCAATTTTCTGTAGGGCTTTTATCATGAATATGTGCTGGACTTTTTCAAAAGCTTTTTCTACATCTATTGAGATGATCATATGATTTTTGTCCTTGGCTCTGTTAATATGGTGTATTACATTTATTGATTTGCATATGTCAAACCATCACTGGTATGAATCCAACTTTGTCATGGTGTATTATCTTCTTGATGATTTGCTGCATTATGTTTGCCAGTATCTTAATGAAGATTTCTGCATGTATGTTCATTAGGGAGATTGGCTTGTAGTTCTCTTTCTTGGTTGGGTCCTTCTCCGGTTTTGGTATCAGGGCAATGCTTACTTCCTGGAATAAGTTTGAGAATATTGCTTTCCTTTCAATTTCATTAATGAATTTGAGAAGTAACAGTATTAATTCTTTAAATTTCTTGTAGAATTCAGCAGTGAATCTGTCAGGGCCTGGGCTTTTCTTTGTTGGTAGGTTTTTAATTATATCTTTGATTTCATTGATTGATATTGGTTTATTTAAGATTTTTATATCTTCTTCATTCAGCTTAGGTAATTCATATGTATTGAGGAAATTGTCCATTTCTTCTGCATTTTCCATCTTATTAAAATACAAGTTCTCAAAGTAGGCATATATGATCTTCTGGATTTCTGCAGGGTCTGTTGTGATTTCACCATTTTTATTCCTAATTGTGTGGATTTGAGTCTTTTATTTCCTTTTTTTGATAAAGTTGGCTAAGCATTTGTTGATTTTATTTAATCTTTCAAAGAACGAACTCTTTGATACATCGATTCTTTGTATTGTTTTCTTAGTCTCCAATGCATTAACTTCTGCTCTGATCTTTATAATTTCCCCTCTGATCTTTATAATTTCCTCCCTTGTATGAGTTTTAGCTTAGCCTGCTCTTCTTTTTCTAGAAGTTTGAGGTTCGTCATTAGGTTGTTTATTTGTACTTGTTCTGTTTTCTTCATATGGATATTCACTGCTATAAATTTCCCTCTTATGACTGCTTTCATTGTGTCCCATAAGTTCCAGTATGTTGTATTGCCCTTATCATTTAATTGTAGAAACTGTCTAATTTCTTCTTTAATTTTATCTGTGACACATTCTTTGTTCAGGATGGTGCTCTTTAATTTCTATGTGTTTATGAAGTTCTTGTGGTTTCTTTTGCCATTGATTTCCAATTCATTGCACTATAGTCTGATAATATGCATGGGATAATTTCAATTCCTTTGCATTTACATAAGCATGTTCTATGAGCTGGTGTGTGATCTGTTTTGGAGAACGTCCCATGTGCATTTGAGAAGAATGAATATTCTGCTGTTGTGGTGTGGAACACTCTGTAGGCATCCACTAAGTCCATTTGTTCAGAAATTTGGTTCAGCCCTAATATTTCTTTGTTGATTTCTTGTCTAGTTGATCTGTCTTTTTGTGACAGTGGGATATTGAGATCCCCCAATACAATTGTATTAGTGCTTATTTGATTTTTCATGTCTGTTAATATATATATATTTTTTGTGGGTAGCGGGGGGTCGACCTGAGGACCTCATGCGCCAGCAGGCACCGGTGCTGCTGAGCGATATCACCGGCCCCTTTTTTGTATGTGGGTTCCAGGAGTCAAACTCGGGCCCTCGCGCTTGCCGGGCAGGTGCTTAAGCCGCTGAGCCATCTCACCGGCCCCATGTCTGTTAATATTTGTTTTATATAGTTGAGTGCACTGGTATTTGTTGCATATATATTTATGTTTGCTATCTCTTCCTCTTAGATTTTTCCTTTTACAAGGATGTTGTGACTTTCTTTGTCTTTCTTAAGTAGTCTTGGCTTGAAATTCACTTTGTCTGCAAAAAGAATAGCTGTGCTTGCTTTTTTCTGGGTTCCTGTCACATGGAGTATTGTTTTCCATCCTTTGACTTTCAATCTATGAATTTCTTTTTGAATTAAATATTGTTTCTCATATACAGCATATTGTTGGATCTTTCTTCTTGATTCATTTTGCCAGTCTGTGTCTTTCTACTGGTGAACTGAGAACATTAACATTGATGGTTATAACTGATATGTATTGACTTATTCTTGTTATATTATTTTTCCTGTTTTGGCTCCTTGCCTCTCCTCTCATTTAATTGTTTGCCTTGCCTGGCAGATCCCTTCTGTTTGGGTTCATGGATTTGTAATCCTTGTTATCTCTTTCTAGAATGTCCTTCAAAATATTTTGGAGTGCTGGTTTGGTGGTCATAAATTTTCTGAGGTGTTCTTTGTCATGGAACTATCTTATTTCTCCATCAGTTTTGAAAGATAGTTTTGCAGTGTACATCAGTATTGGTTGAAAGTTGTTTTCCTTTAGAGCTTGAAATACTTCACTCCTTGCTCTCCTTGACTTAAGGGTTTGTGTTGAAAAGTTGGCTGTGATTCTGATGGGCTTTCCTTTATAGGTGATTTGTTTCTTTTCCCTAACTGCTTGTAAGATTCTATTCTTATATTGAATTTCTGGAATCTTGACTATGATATGCCTGGCTGTAGAATTTTTTTTTTTTAATCATGGCTAATTGGAGTTCTATATGCCTCACTTATCGGTATGCCAACTTCTTTTTCTCTACCAGGGAAGTTTTCTGCCATGACATCTGTGTAAACCTTTTTATATCATTTGTAATATCTCCTGCTTTTTAATGGACTCCAATCAATCTTAAGTTATTCTTCTTTGCCTCATCTAGCAGCTGCTGAATTAATTTCTCATGGCCCCTTGCTATTTTTAAGAAATCTTTCTTTTCATGATCACTAACCACAAGCCTGTCCTCTATATCTTAGATCTTGTCCTCAATTTGGTTTAATCTGCTGCAGATACTTTCAATGGAATTTTCATTCTCTTGGATATTTGCTTGAATCTGTCTTATGGATTCCATTTCTTTCCTATGCTAAGCATTCATGGCCTCCATAATTTTCTTCAATTCATTTATTTTTTTTGTCTGTATCTGCTCTAGAGTCCCTAAGCAAGGTTTTCATTGTGGACATAATCTCAGCAGTTATCTGAGAAATTATTTCTGATTTGGTTTTTTCTAGAGCCTCATTCAATTTCCTTGTTTTTACCACTTCAGAGAAGCCAGGTGGCTGGCTTTCAGATTGTCCCACCTCATTATCCCCTGGGTTCACCTTTGTTGAGCTGGATGTCTGGAGTTGCATCTTGTTTAAGTACCTTCTCATTTTCTTTTCTTTTTTTTTTAGTTTAATTCCTGGGGTGATGCTTGTAAATTGCCTATGGTGGGTTGCTTTATTGCTAGTATTTAGAACCCTTAGGAAACGACTACCTCTTTGCAGTATCTTCCATGTGTAGCTGGTTTTTGGGTTTTGAGTCTGTTGCAAGTTCCTGTGTCTTCAATTTGTTGGACATGAGAAGTTGCTGCCTGTTTGGCTTAGCCCCTGGTTCTTTGGCACTGTGCCACAGTACTTTCTATGACCCTTAGTCAATCTCAGACTTGGAATACCAGGAAGAATAGCTGTTCAGAACAGTTATGTCATTTTTGGCTAAAGTGGTACTATCAGCAATAACAATGGCATCAAACACAGCCTAGAAAATTACAAACTGAGGTAACCATTAATTTGTCATCTTTAACAATATGAACTAGTTTTGTGGTTATATAACAAAATCTAAAACAAACCAGAAAATTATATGCAATATGTAAGTCCTTAATATGTCAATTTTACCCTCAGTGGTTAAAATTTAACAGGGGTTAGGGGGAAAATAGAGAAGTAGAAGAAGAGGAGGAGATTAGAAGTGAGGTTGGAGGGCAAAGTGGGATTATGCTAAGTTTGGGAAACTGGTGCAGAAGACTGCAGGGAAAGAGAGAAGGAAGAGATAAAAAGAACAGAACAGAACAACAACCAGAAAGAGACTACAAAACCACATTCACACTCATATAAAAACAAGATGAAACAATGAAGGGGGAGAAAAAAAACCCACAAAAAGTAAAAAACCAAAACCACAACAACAAGAACAAAAAACAAACCAGAGAGAGAGCAGTAGCTTTTTGGTGGTGTAGTGGACAGTCTCAGTGAGCCTGCACCTTCTGGCCAGGACCAGACTCATTCGGCAGGCATCAGCGCACTTCTGCAGGCCTGAGAGCAGCTGGGAGCTGCTAGATGGAGCCAGCAACCACTCTGAGTTCTGAGCTCAGCCTGCCCCTGTCCAAGATGGCTTCCGGCCAATTGCTCTTTCCTGTGGGACTGAGCCTGCAGCACTCACCGCCAGCCAGTGCAGTCCTTTATGTCCACTGCTCCCCTCCACCGCTGCATCTCTCCGTGGAGGCCTCTGGTGTTGCCAGCAGTCACCATGTGTCCCCAGGTTTGAACTGCTCCTCTGCACAGTAGGCCCCACCTCAAGGAGAAGGCACCACTGGCTACCTTCCCTTCTTCACTGAAGTTTCTCTCTTCACTCTCTCCCTGGGTTTCAATTCTTGCTTCAGATCCTTCCTAGGCCCAGGGGACCCACTTCCCTCCTTCTTGTCTTCCTCGTATTGCTGTATTCCAGCGCCTGTACAGCAACTCTCAGAGAAGCTCTTTGCTGCTTACCACTCCACCGGTTTCTGAGATTTGAATCAACTCCATATGACTGCCTAATGGAACCAGTTGGAATTGACATCTGCTGTCTTGCTCTTACACCACCTCAAATTTGAGAAAGGCTCTGGAAACGGACTAGATGGTGTATAAACCAAAACTTCCACCTAAGCATCACAAAGCACATAAGAGGTAGAATATGTGGAATTCAGTTACAGGGCTGCCACTGACCGGGAAGGTATACTGCTGGGTCTTCTGCCACACCAGGAGCCACGAGGTAACAGCTACAGCCTTTCCACCCACACACTTGGCGCTTCTGCTCCGTGGGAAGTACGCACACAGCCCGATTTCCTGCTAGCCGGAGTGATTTGAGATATCTTTGATAGTTTTCCTTTCCTTTTCTTTGTCTCTCCTTGCCTATGGATACCATATTTCTTTCTGAAGGAAGAAGATATCATTGAGTACATATGACACCAGTTACTTTTACTTAGAGAAACTTTATGAGGTAGGTATCAAATCCTCCTTTCTTTCTCTCTCGCTTCTTTCTGAGGGAGTAGGGGCGGAGAAAAGAGGGAAACAGAATGAGAAGCAGAGCCAGGCTGTTTCTATCATAAGATTATCGGAGTGTATTACAATGAGAAATTCTTACTCAGTCTGCAAGGTAAAGGAATTTATGTAGAGTTGGCTTCATATTTGGCACTTCAAGAATGAGGAAGGACATCATTAATCATCCTGCCTTCCTTCGAATAGTCATTAAAGATGCTATCTGAAGTGCCTGGCCCTGCTCCTCACGCACGGCGGGCCCAGAGCCTGTACTGAAACACAGTTTCTCTGTGGCTGGTGTGGCTACACCATGCTGCTCTGACAGCTGCAGCAACAACAGTCAAATATGCGGTGCTTCATCATTATTTTTGATGTCATGGGGCTTTGCTGTGATGTGCATCACATTTGTTTTGGCAAGCTCATTTATTGTTCATAGCCTCATGTTTCTACTTCAGGTCTGTTACACCTTGGAGGAGTTCTAGGAGCTTCTTGTGTTGCTATTTATGATAGCTTCGGACCCTTAGGCAAGAAATGGGAAATGCCGTGTTAGGGTTAGTCCGGGTATATTCATGCTATCATATTTGCTTCTTGACAAAGACCTTTATTTCTTTTTTAAAATTATCAATTATGGAACCACTGGAAAGTGCTCTGCTCCACAAGCAGACTTTAGGGACAATGTCTTAAATTGTATTTTAATGGAAATATGAGGTATTATGGACAATTTCTTTAATTCACTTTGATATTAATTAGTAGTTACAGTATTGCATTCAACTCTCCAAAACTGTGCACGATTATGTAATTGCACACCATGTGCTCACTTTCGTGTATCTGGCTATATTTGTAGATAGTGGCTTCCTGGTTTTGGATAATATCCTTCACCTGCTGACTTGGAAAATGGGGGCGATGAAAAAAGCAGTGAGTTTTCTCTTGGACATCAGTTGTCCTCTGGGCCATCTTTCTCGCTGCTTTCAGGTCCGGCTTGAAGATCCCCTACGTTTGGAAGGGACATGCTGGTGCTTTTACTGATTTCTTATGTCATAAAAAAAGACCCAGGATTTGGTGTAGAGAAATACACGGCTTTGAGAGTCAGCCAACAGACATCTGTGCATAAGATTAAACCCTGATGATAGTAACCTTTCTTGAATGTTTAATATCACATGTGCTTCGCAGATATTAATTTCTTTAGTGCATACACATACAGAAACTATGTAACAAATGTGTTGTGGTCATCTCCTTTTCAAAGATGAGGAAGTCAGGGCCCTTGCAATTTAGATGACTCATCCAGAGTCATTGTGTGATAAGCAGCTGCCCAGGCATTGAACACAGGCAGGCAGAGGACACAGAATTCCTCAGAAGCACCAAGTGTCCCTTCCCTGCTCCTGGTTTGCTGCCTCCAGTTTACTACCCTGCCTTCAACTTGCTTTCCATTGTTCTGTGGGCTGATTCCATTTTGCAAGCTGGTATTGGATTTGCTTTGTCTCTTGCAGTGTGTTCTCCTTCCTTTCTGTATTGTGTACGTCTAGAGCAGCTTCAGGAATAGGGTCGTCATTAGCCTCTTTAGCCTTTGTTTGAATTAGGAAAGATTCCCTCCCTTAAATCACTTTTCTTTACATTATTGTGCAGTCATAAAAGCCAAGAGTGGCAGCACATCTGGCTGTGTATACTCACCCCCACACCTGCCCACTCATATTCCTGTCACCAGCCTGGCACTCATCCTTGCTGCCACCTTTGCCAGCCACTTTCCAGCTCCTATGATGGCCCTGTGTCTCATTCTTCCCACTGGAGGTCAGGAATTGGGCTGTGAGATTGTTGGGCAGGTGCCAAGGCCCCGTCGTGGACAGGGATGTATGGCTTTCCCACCACTTGAGACACATGGCCCACAGTTTGAAGGAGAAAAGGTTTACTTTAGCTCATGTTTTCAGTCTATGAGTGGCTGGCACAAGGCGGAAACCACGGGCAAAGGACATGGAGGAGCAAAGTGGCTCCACTCAGGGTGTTTGGGGAGGAGACCAGGTGAACAGGGCCAAATGGGAACAGGTGAGGGACCACAGGCCACACCCCCACGACACACCCAGACACACCAGGAGTGTGCTCTACTGATCTCCTAGGCATTTCTTAATCCAGTGAAGGTGACATATCAGGATTAATGATCCCAGAATACATGTATACATTTGTGTGTGTACACGAACATGTGTGTGAAACGGTGAGTGTGTGCCCAGCATATGCCCAACGTTCATGATGGACAGTTTCTTTTTCTCTTCTCAGGACTCATCTGGAAACCTTGGGATCTCCGTTCCAGCTTTCACACACTCATGTGTGTTAGCAAAATCTGAGATGTGTGGAGAGTGGTAGCATAGAATAGTCACTCTCCGCCTCCTGTACACCAAGACCCTACCTGGATTTTACATTGCAGAACTTTCCCTAAGTGCAGCCTAGAAGATAAAGATTGTGGCCTTGTGCTTCCATAGGTTTACTATTAAAATATGATTTGTTACTGTCATTGTTATTGTTAATAATGATTTAACTTGTACAATACATACTTTACATGCATCACGCTATTTAAGTTTCAAAATAACCTTGTGGCATAGACATCATTTTCATTGTGCAGATGAGAAAAATGAGGCCCACAGAAATGCTGTGAGTTTCCCAAAGGCACGAAGATAATGAACGGCAGAGCAAAGATTGGGACTCTGTAGTGTCATACCAAATCTTGTGCCTTTAAAAACTGCGTCAATCTGCTCCCAGAATAACTATGCTAATAATATACAAATTATTATCTAACCCCTTTAAATGCTGTTTGCAAAAATTCTTATGAATTTTTTATTTTCTTATAATTTTTATCAAACCAAGAAGTGGGATGAGTAGATCTTCCATTTTCCCAAAATAATTCAGTGAAACTTGTAAGATTGAAGTGTTATTGTTTAGATCCAGAGTGTCCCCCGAATTCTCAAGTGTCCAGAGGTGGTACTTTTGGAAGGTAACTAGATTATGTGGGTGTATTTTTGTCCCTAGCTCCCCTTCCTCTTTCTGCTTCCTGGCTGCTGTGGGTTGAGCAGCTTTCTTCTTCCATTTCCTTCCATTGTGCCATTTCTGCCATGGGGCCAGGTGATCAGGGACTGAATTCCCCAAAACTGTGGGCCGAATTAAATCTCTCCACAGACCTCTCCTGTTGTGGGCATCGGGTATTTTGTCCCAGCAACTGGAAAACCAGTACCTGAAGTTTTCAATATATATCTATACTTTATCAAACAAAAAGTTAAACTATCATGCTTTGAGCATTAACCCATCATTTCATACAACAAGGCATTTTTTCCATACTGTAAATAAACATGTCTTATTAGGTAACCAATTTTTAAACTGAATTGTGTTGCAACTCGAGAAAATACTCATAAGTGAAATAAACCAGATGCACATGTGTAAGCATCGTATTGTCTCTCTAGTATGAGAAACTGAAAGAGTAAATAAGATCCAAAATGTACAATAGACACGGTGAATCAAAAAGAAACTGGTCAATAAGAAAGAGAGACTGGAATAGGGAAAAGAAAGAAGGGAAAGGGGGAAAAATTGTATATATATATATAAGATGGTTAAGATAGATACACTACCAATTTTACTTAGTTCATTGAAGAGTAAGGTTTGAGCCAATAATGTTTGGACAATTGAATGCTAATGTCTGGTATCCTGAATAACTAACTTAAAGATAATAATACGTAATGCATTGACCATTGTTACCCTCATGTTATATTGTTTTGAAAATTTGTTCTTTTTTTGATTTGTTTTGTTTTTTCTTCTCTTTAACAAAAAAAGAATTGGTAAATAAAACTTTAGCAAAATTAAAAAAAAAAAACTGAATTGTGTTTTCCCTGTCATAGAGCATCACTGTGGCTGAATAACATATGTTAACGGCAGCTATGACTTCACAGCAACCCCCTTTTCTGATTTTTCCTTCGCACGTATTTAGCAGACTCCTCGAGCATCTCATTGCCATGCATGAGTTTGTGTATTACACAAGTAGTCAAGCTAAGCATTTCCTCACTGTACTTGTTTGATGTTCTAAGTTCTCAGACTCATCCTAGTATTTGCTTTGCCTTAACTGATCACTGTTCTTGTCACCTTTTAATGTTTACTTCTTATTCACCCATTCTAGTTTTTCATTACTAACTTAATGTGTTGTTAATTGCCCTACCAATAAGTTCCCTAAGCACTCATGTCTGACACTAACATCCAAAAGCTAGAATTTATAATACAAAGTAACTAAAATAGTAATAAGGAAAAGAATGGAAACCAATTTAATCCAACTGGTATTTACTGAGTACTACTTGTAAGTAGGAGGTGAGAGAGTATTGAGAATAGGATTTGAGGAAGAAATAAACCAGCAGGGGGCCAAGGCCAGGAGAGAAAATGCTGACTTCTGTGGTTAAGCTTTGCAAGAAGACATAAATCACAGAGGTAATCGGATGTTTTTGGATGTGGGCATGTGGCTTGGATTATGTGATTAATGCCATCGAGGGATTCTATTGTACGTTGTGAGGATTCAGTAAATTAGAAGTATATTCTATGCAAAATGGTTTCTAAATGAGAAGTCTTCAAGGGCTGTGCGAGTGGGTTGACGGAAGCAGAGGTGACGTAACATGAATGTGTGTGGTCTAGCATTTTCGTCACTCTGTCAGATGTGGGTTCTGCATTGGTGACAGGAAGAGTCATGTACTATGAAGGCTATGGAGAAGTGCTCTTCTCAGAAAATAAAACCTGAAAAACAAAATGAAGGTTTACTGAGCAACTCTGATTTTATATCCCCAAAATGATGGTTTCATTATTAATGAGTCATGCAAAGAAAGTTTTCAGAATTGATTACTCAAGGATAGCATGACTTCACTTCAATCTATAGAACTGGGTGTTGGAGGTCGAGGAACACTGCCCATTTTGCTTGAAGAAAGAATTGTATAAAGGTGTGATTTTTATTTGAGAAAGGCAGTTTACATCATTTTTCACCTGTGAAACTGACATGCTCCACTCAGAGTTTACGACTAGGGATATTTGCCAATCTAAGAAATCTATATTACAATATGGCTTCAGAACAAATAGTCTTTTTATTGATTTCTATTCTAGTTACACCATAAGATTCTTCTCCTTCAATGTGTTTGAAAAAGATACTCTTTGGATAGTTTATCTTAATCTGAGTATTATAGCTGTAAAGTCAATAAACTCTCAGTTTGACTCCCCTGTGTCTTAAATATCTCAGAAAACACTGAAGTATTTTCTTCTTACTGAAGTAAGAGCTTTCCAAGGCAGATTGCAGGCCTTGGGCAGAAAAGTTTAGAGAAGTTGCTACAAAAGAAGGGACATTTTTGGTCACTGATTAGCAGATGTCAATTCCATTATAAATATACATGCCTGTCGACCTTTTAGCTTGTTTTCCAGAATACAAATGCAGTAGAGCCCCCACATGGTCACACATGCTGTGATAGTATTTTGGGCACGGGAATGCAAATGGGGACATCAATCTACCCACTTCGTTTCAGAGCCTCTGTATGGAGCCACATTGCTGGCTCCTCTGAGGCACCAGAAGAGAGCTCATGCCAGTCAGCAGGCCTGGGGTTTAAAGATTTCTTCCCACTGGCACTCTGTAAGCTTGAATAAGGAGAAGGTTAGTCTTGGATGAACAAAACAAATACTGAGTGACTTATAAAGTCTTCCCTCTTTGATTTGAAAAACAAATATGCCTGCATTGTTAGTCCGTGGGTACATTGAAAGAGGCTGCACAATATAGATTCTAAGCTAAGATATTAACAAACTCCAATTAGTTTTTTGTTTTCCATAGACAGGAGAGACTAATTTTCATTTGTGCTATTTTGAAGGCCTCTTTAAAATATGATGCTGCCAATGAAAGCACAAATTGAGAGAATGAATAACACAGCATTTCCATATAGAAAGGTGTTTTCAGATTCCTCGTACCAAGTTTTACCCTGTATGTTCAGCAGTTGCTGCATAATTGCTGCTTCCATGCATGGACATGCCCGAGTGAGACACTGTGCTGTATGACTTTGTGTTACTCTGTGCCCTGTTGTTGTTACAAAATATCTGAGACATATAAAAGTAAAGGAGAAAAGGTTTATTTTGGCTCACGGTTTCTGATGTTTCAGTACATGGTTGCTTGGTCCCACTTCTTTGGTGCCTGTGGTGAAGCAGGGCATCATGGTAGGAGAGTGTGTTGGAGTAAAGTGGCTCACCTCATAGTGGCCAGGTAACAGAGAAAGAGGACAGGCCCTCTTTACAGGCATGCCCCCTCGACCTTACTTCCTTCCACTACACCCTCTCTTGCATGTTCCCACCACCTACCAATAGCAGCAGAAGCTGGTGACGAAGTCTTTCACACATGGTCCTCTGGGGGCCACATAAGATCCAGTCCATAACATTCTTACATGTTGGATGTGTTATCTATAATTCTTGCCACGGTTCTGCAAAAATATCTTCCCTCCCCCAACTTTGATAGAGGGAACAAAAAGAGAAGTTAAGTAAAATTCCAGCTTCAAATTTGACTTTCCCTGAACTCTCTGTAATCTTGAGTTTCTTAATGTAGAGGCAAGGAAATATCTTTTTTCTATCACTAGATTCATGGCTGAGGTCTTTATAACAAAAGACATACCAATTTATTTAATATGACTTTTATGTGATAAGAGCTTCAGAAACAAAGAATCAAAGAAACAGGGAAGCCTGTGTATTTTTCTGCTATTTGATGAACAGTGGACAGTGGTGGAGAAACATGATTGGACAAAGAAGGAATGCGCTGCTTTGCTATAGGTACCTGACATATTGGTAACTGAGAGAAACTAGTAAGGCCCATTTCAAGTTCTGCTCTGCATTCCTGTGTCTGCAGAGATCAAAGATGAATATTCTTTTCCTCTAAGTTTAGGGTGGTCACCTTCCTCATGAGGGTCTAACAGGGAAGGCTGCTTAGATTGTATAGCCTGTTTCAGGGAATGAGGAACGATGAAAAGTGAGATTGACCTTCTTGCTTCTGTAGTTTTCTCAAAGGCCAAAGTGCCGTATATTGAGGTTTCATGTCCTGAACCTCATCATCAACTTCCATGGTTGATTTCTTCATCTATATATTGTGGACACAAATATTATCTATTTTGTAGGTTCACTGTGGAGATTAAATGAGTTAATTATATGAATAGTTGATTATGTGACTATATGGAACCACTAGAGCAGTGTTCGCTGCATTATCTGGCTTATTATTAGAGTAACTCTTTAACTGAGTGTGTTTTCTCCTTCCTAAGCATCTCTGACTCTTTCTCCTTTTTAATATTGCATTGCTATAGGTACCTGACATATTGGAGACTAAAACAAAACTAAAAATCCTTGCTCTTCTGAAGCTTCTACCCTAATAGCGATGGGCAGTTCATAAAGTAAGCAAGTGAGTAATACAGTACGCTGTGTCCTGAAAGCCCAATGGAGACAAGTAAATCAAGGGAAGGAGTTGAGGAGCAGGGTTGGGGTTTCTAGGTTTTAAGTATGGTGATCAGGGGAAACCTTTATGAAGAGAACATCTTAACCAAGATTGTGCATAGGAGGCGAAGGAGTGAGCCACATGGATACCTGGGAGGAGGGTAGTCCTGCCGCCAGTCCATAGAGTACAGACACGGAGTGGAAGCACACTTGGCGAAATGCCAAGCAGTGGAAACGCACGAGGAAATGAGTTTATAGAAGAGGAGGCGAGGGAGTAAACAGAGAATCAGGTCCTGGAGAGTGTCGGGGGACATTACAAAAACATTGGCTCATAAACTGCATGAGAAGAGTGGTATGATACGATGTGTACATTTTCCTAGGATCCCTGTGGCTGCAGTGCTGAGAATTCCCAGAAAGAAGCAAAAAACCACCTAGGAGTCTACTGCAATAATCTAGTCAATATGTAATGGGGGCTTTGGCTGGAATGGAAGAGGGGAGGTGTTGAAAGTGGTCAAACTCTGGATATATTTTGAAGATAGAAGTTGTAGGATTTGTTAATGGATAAAATGGTGTGTGTGTGTGTGTGTGTGTGTGTGTGTGTGACAGAGAGAGAGAGGGATCAAGAGTAACTTCAATGTTGAAAAGGTTTGGCAGGATTTAAAGCCTTGGAACTGGATGAATAACTAAAGAAAAATGGGTGTAGAAAGAATATAGACTGGGGTCAGTGGATTGAGCCCTGAGGTTTCTCTATCATTAAGAGGTTGGTGAGCTGAGGAGGAACTGCACACAGACAGAGAGAAATACCTGCTGAATTATGAGACAGTTAGATTAGTATGGAGTTCTAGAAACCATGTCAAGAAGGAGTAAATGTATAAAATGTAATATGTATTAAATAGGATGAAAATTAAGAATTCACTATTGGTTTAGTAAAGACGAAGTTGCGGTCATAATGATAAGAGCAAGAGGAGTTTCAGTTGCATGGGGCAGAGCAAAAAAAAAAAGAGAGAGAGATACTAGAAAAATGACCTTGATAATGCGAAAGAGAGGGGATATCAGTTAGACTAATGTTCTCAAGCAGGCAAGTGATGATGATATTTATTGCAAAGTAGAGGAACTGACCTTAGTTAAGAACATGAAAAGACAATTTGTAGTAATGAAAGAGAAGGAAGAGGAAATAGGTGGGTAGGTGAGTGTACTAAAACTTGTGAAAGTCATCTTCTTATAATTTCATTTTAGGAAAAATAAAAAGAAAGTTTAGGGACCATGGAATCCTGGGTTCCTGTGATGAAGACATAAGCAGTAATAAAAGACATGGTGGCATCTGTGTGGGTGGTCTTAAGTCCGCTGTGGCTGCACGCTCAGTGTTGTTGCGGAAGGAGGGGGTGATGGTCTAGCCTGGAGTTGCATTTCTGGTGTTCACGTAGGATTCTTGGCAAGGGAAGGACAGAGAGTTAGGCTCACTTCTTAGGATTACATCTGGGCACCTCTGCGGATCGTGAAGAAGAAAAGTTGGAGGCAGGCAGAGGCCTCTTACTCTGTAAGGGCAGCCTTCCCTGTGTGAGGCTTCCTCTTGCCTCCTGTTGGAGGGAACTCTCTCCCAGACCACTGTCCCTTGTTACTCAATGTTTAGTCAAAGGCACAATTTAAAAATCTAAAAGCAAAATTTATGGACCTGAAGAGAACACAGAAGGATTTAAGTAGTAAAGTAACACTACCTTATGATACAGAGTAGGAGGAGAGCACAGGGCCTAAGGCCTCCTGAAGTGCGCAGACCCAGAGTGCGTCTGTCCGGGTTAGTTCCTCATTTGTATTTACTTAGTTCATAGCATGGGGTCAGGCTTCCATTTTGATTAAATTTATTGCTATCATTTAAAGACTATTTAAATATTTGGGGACAGTTAAGAGAGATGTAGGCAGAGGTGATGTAGGACATGACCTGGGTGGCTGATGGTTGTATATTTACCACAAGCTCATCCTGTGCTATGTACTTGAGGAAGGAGCCCTTGAGAAACTACACCGTGCACTTCCTGTCACCTCCTGGACCCGGGCCTTCTCCTCACCCCAGAAGCAAAGGCTAAGACTCCGATTGGCTGAGATCACACCAATCACTGAAACAGTTATTTTTAGAAACCAGCTCACCCCTGTTATTAGGATAGTGGTCCCCTACCCTTGGGAATTTTCCTGGAATTCCCCCTGCCTTGTAGCACATCCAGTTGCTTGGCAGCTGTTCCTGGCATTCAACCTTATAAATAAACTTTTGGCTTGCCTTACTTCCACTTCTGACTTCTTACAGCGGGGGACCCTAGTGCCCCATTCTCTGCTGTGGCCTTCGCTCTGAGCCAGCCTCGTCTCACTTCCTATTTCATCATGGAAGTGACGGTGGGGAACCCGGACGAACTGGGGTGGGGGCAGGAGGTTGTTGAGATCCCTGACTCCATGAAGACCGCCTTTCCGATGCTACAAATAGAATAGATAATTTTGAAGGCTTAGGGAAATTATGCAGCGTCAAGGAAGGACTCCAATCCAAAGTAGAAAGGATGAAGTCACACGATCAAACAGAATTCAACCAGTTAATTATTTGAACAAAACTGAAAAATGAATAGATTGACTTTCTGAAACTGGGCTGATGACATTATTGTATAGTCAGAGATCTTATATATTCATTTTATAAAACATTAAAACCTTTTATGAGTGTCTGTGTGGCAGTGGAAATAATGTTTGATTTTTAAACTTGTGCTCATTACTGCTACCTCTAGAGAAGAGGTAATAATAATGATAATTAGCAGTTATTATATGTGTAGTGTGTACCAGATATACTCTTCTTTATGCTTTAAAATAAGTCTGGGACACAGGCATTATTGATTCTATTTTGTAGATAAGAAAACTTTAGATCAGACAGGCTTGTAATTTGCAAAAAGTTACATGGCTAGGATATGGTAGATAGGGACTTAAACTCAAGTCTGTCGGCTTTTATTTTGTGCTAATAACCATTGCTTGATGCATTGTTTCAACGATTTCTACCCTGAACTTCTTACTCTAGAGAAATGGGCTTGGAGAATTTTATTATGAGCAGAATGGATGATTACTTCTACACTGAAGATGCACCCTGCTTCCTTTCATCATTGTAATTTCAGTCTTTTGTCATGATGTTTTATCCTTTGAGAATCCATTTGTAGTAAAGAGGCTATTACGTGTGGAAAGAGTTCTTCATTTAGATATGATCATGAACATTTTATTATTAGTCAGCTGTATTGCATTAATTACCAGACAGTTTGACAGCCCCAGGGGAAAAGATATTCACCCAGGATATGACCTGGAGTGGAGAGAAGTTGTGGAAAAATTTGCTAAGAGGAAGGAAGTCAGATTGGTGGGAGGTTGTAGGTCAGGTATCTCACCTGCTTTACCATTTGATCACATCACTTCTTTCAGGTCACAGGAGTGAATTTTATAGTTGGAATGAGCCTTATAGATCAATTACTTCAGCATTCCCATTTTGGATGTTAAAAAGTCTACCCCTAATATCATACAGCAGGACAGAGGTAGAGATAGGATTAAAATTCACAGAACCTTCCCATAATAAGATTGGCAGATGAGGTTGTTGCCAAACATTTGAATTTTAATGGTTTCACCTTCCTATTTTGGAGTCTGAGCCATGAATCTCACTTTCTTCATTTCCTTCAGAGATTCTTTGACATAAAACACACTGAACTACTCTTTAATTTTTGTTGTTTCTCATCTCTTTGTGAGACTCCAAATCCCAGGCCACTAATCTATACATTTTTTTCCCAAGAAGTACGCAAAAAAGAATCAGTCACTGCCATACTTACAGGTTGAGAAAAATGGTTAAAGTGCATGACCTTGCTTGACGCACCTTCAGCTGCCAGCATTGGGGATCCTGTCTGCAGTAAGAAAACGCATGAGAGGCAATTCCAGAAATCCTCAGAGGCAATTAATTCACAATTGGTCATCTCCAATTCACTTTTTTCCAATAAAAACATAAAATCTTCTTCGTTATCATTTTCTGACAGGGATTTAATTTGAGAGTATAAATGGAAAATAATGAGTAGCAGTAGCAGGTGTTACATAGAGCAGCTTTTGTTTCCTAAGGTGCACGTGGAAGCCTATGGACTCTTCTACGCAAGTTGCTTTAGCTATTCATAACCAAACAGAATCGTCTGAACAGTTCAAATTCCCAGACAGGATTCTATTAATTTTTGAAACTTAGTGTGTCTTGCAAATTCTACAGAACAAATTATAGTGCAGATTCTACATCCAAACCGCGTTCACCCAGTCAAGTTTCAAAGTCTTGCTTCATCCACTGTGTATACTAAGCAAAGCAGAAATGAATAGATTCGATGTCCTTTAAGGTTATGTGGAATTCAAACCTACTGGTGGGAATTTATCTATGAGTTTGTCAATAGGTCATTTGTCCGGGGAAATCGTGTCCAGACAGATACTGATCTTTGCATCTTCATCCTGTCCTCACCTTTGAGTCCAGCTTAAATCATTCTAACCAAACTGGCAGGGGTGTTTGGTATTCGGTCAGCACTCTCTGTGTAGGTGGTTGGTCTGTGGAGACGGGGAGGGAGAATTTGAGTGTAGTACACAGGTTTCTTAATGTGCTTGCAGCTTATTTTAATCTCATTCTTTTTTTTTTTTTTTTTCTTGTGGGTACCAGGGGTCGACCTCAGGACCTCACACGCGAGCAGGTGCCCGTGCCGCTGAGCGATATCACCGGCCCTTTTTTCATATGTGGGTTCCGGGAGTTGAACTCGGGCCCTTGCGCTTGCCAGGGAGGCACTTACGCCGCTGAGCCATCTCACCGCCCGCTTTCTTGCTTTCTTTCCTTCTTTCTCTCTTTCTCTTTTTCTTTCTCTTTCCTGGTTTTTTTTTTTTTTTTTTTTTTTTTTTTTTTGCTGCTGTGGGTAAGAAAAACATTGGGACACTGTTGTCAAGAGAAAACAGACAAAAGGGTCGACATAAACTTTTTTCCTTCCATTTTATTTGACAGAAAAGAATAAAAGGTAGTAAAGGAAGGTAATAATTATTGACCCTTGGTATTAGCTTTGTTCTCTTGGGTAAGCACATAATTAGGTTGTTCTTTAAAATGCATATTATGCAGCTGGCAGCAAACTCTGGCTGGGATCCGATAACTTCTGATGCAGGCAGCTTTAAAAATGCACATCATGTACCAAAGGAACTTTTCTGGTCTATTGGGTAAATATGTATTAAAGTAATTTTTAAAATACTTATGCAATCAATAGGCTGGAAGTGGTCAATGGTTTAATGAATAGTCATGCATTTTTAAACATGTATTATTATTTATGCACTGACCCAAGTGAGGAAAGTCTCTAAAAAAATGACATATTCCTGATGACTGTGTAATTTTGCAGTAAAATCTTAAAAGTATTTCAGGAGAATAGGAACCAATTTTAAAATTACATTATCTCATTGTCCTGTCACCTCATTTTTCCTGCTTGCTCTTCCTCTTATGGGATGTATTTTAATAGGCTCATTTTATGGCCTCCCTGCTGGCCTAATTTCATTTTTATAGATTAAAGCTGATTTACATTCTAATTGTAATTTTAAAGTAGAATTCATCCTAGGTTGATTCATAGTGTGTGGCACATAGTAGGCATTTAGTCAGTATCTACTGAATGGCTTATTTTTATATTTTTGTGTCATTTTTGCAAGAAAATGTTAGCCTTGTGCCTCACATGTTAACCACAAGGTAAGAGCTGAGCCAGAGACCTCTTCAGCATAAATATATGGCTATGCAGGTCAGAAATAGACCCAGGCTCCACTTCCAGCCCTATCATCGACCTACTGCCTCTTTCCTGGCTAATTAGCTCCCCCTCTCTGCATCTATGAAATGGCACCAGTAATTCCAATCACAGATTTCATATGGGGATCTACATTATATCAGTCACCTTTTCCTTGTGGGACAAAATATCTGAGAAAATCAACTTAGAAGAGGAAAGATGTATTGTGGTTCATGGTTTCAGCCCATGGTCAGCTGGTTCCATTCCATTGTTCCTAGGTCCATGGAGAGGCAGAAAGGTACAGCAGAAAAGAGCTGTTCACCCAGTGACAACCGGAAGTAGGGAGAAAGGGAAAGAGCCAGAGGAAGGGGTTGGGACAAGGCACACCCTTTGAAGGTAGGTCCCTGTGATGTGATCTACTTCCTCCACCTTGGCCCCACCATTCAGCTCTGGGGCTGTCAGTGGATTAGCATTCTCAAGGTCCAGTCCCCTCTTAATGCCTCAACTTTGAACACTGCGGCAAGACATGCCACCTGTGAACCTTTTGGAGGACCCAAACTATGACATACGTGTAAACTATAAATGAGACTTTTCACATAGTGTCTGGCACAGTGACTGAAACCCACTGAGCCCGCAGCAATGTTTATCTTCTCTTGACCTACATTCTCTCTCTGAAACATGGGAACTATCCATTTTTAGAAATTAGAGGTTTCCAAACTCTACAGTGCCTTAGTCACAAATATCCAGGAAAAAATCATAATCCAGTAGACAGACATCATTCTCTTGTATCAGAGCAAGTTATTTATTAGTTCTGTGTCTCATTTCCACACCAGGGCCTCCTCTCTGCCCTGACGAGTGCTCATCTTGCTTCACCTCCTAGGGTGGCTCCACCTCAGTATTTGGGGTTTTCCTTCTCTTGATCCCATATATCCTGTGGGAATAGAAGCAGGCAGATCTCAAGGACCCTTCTGAATTTCAGAAAATTCTGCAAATAGACCAACAGTCCTCTAAAATGTCAGATTTTCTGAGAGCAAGCAGGGGTAATGATATCTGCTGCAGCGCAACACAGTAAATAGGGTCTGGAGAATAAGCATTATTAACATGCTCACTGAGGTGCCTCAAATCCTATTTGGAGGAGGCATGGTATAAATAAATAAACATGCTCCCTGGATCTTTGCTGTCTGAGCTTTAGTGTGCTGTTTCAATCTTGGAAAAGCATTAAAATTGCTGGTACATAATTGGATTTGTTTTGCTATTAAGGTGCAGATCTCGAACTGTTTTCCACGTATTCCACATTCATGAAGCAGAAGTAACCTGATGGAAATGTCAGCAATGTGACTCTTGGGGTCACTTGAAGGATAGAGAAGGAGGCAGGGATGCACCTCTCACGGTCCTGGTTTTTCTCACTGAACCATGTTTTCAGCCGAGGCTGGGACAATGAGCAGGTTAGTATTCCGAGCACCCGTCACTGTCCTGTTGGCACATGGTGTTTCCTGTCACCAAGGTACACAGACTTTACACATTCATGGTCTTGGGCTGGAAGGCTTTGGCTTGTTCAGTGACCTTATTTGAAATGGAAATCTTATTTAAGTCAGTTAGTTTTACCTACTGGAAGCTTATTTCTGTATATTTAAGTTGGTGTTCTGTTCTAAAATATGTTGCACGTGGCTATAAAAGACTATTTTAAATAAGAAATTATTATTTTTTAAAGCCATCAGCAGTAAGAAAGCAGTTTTTCCATCCTAGTAAGAGTAGAAACATAGAGGAGAGGTATAATTATCCTAAGTGGCTGCTTGAAGGAAAAAAATCAGAAATATCTGCGAAAAAAATGATGTTTCATTGGCTGTATCCTAGAGGCAAACTTGGGTTCCACCAAAACGTTGGGCACATACAAAGCGTGAAACAATGGTAGAAAGCAGAAGCCTGAGGTGATAGAGTTTAGTTTCACAGCCAGCTGAGGAGTCAATTTAAAGGGAAAAAGTGATTATAAGTTTAGAGTGTAGCCTCAAGTTCAAGCTTTGGCTCTGCAGTAGAAGGGGTCCGATTTCATTTGTACCGATCTAATGTAGCTTGGAGAGAGTGAGGAGGATGCAACCCGCCTGGTTGTTAATAGAACAGTTTATCTTTTTCAGGGTAACCGAGAGAACAGACACTAGGGAGATTTGTTGAAGCGTGTGTCCCTGCAGCAATAGGCACTGATCAACAGAAATTTAGTGTAACTTCCGCAGCTCCTGCGTCAGGTAAGGAAGGCGCTTTCAAAGAACGCTCACTGAGGAGTATATAACTTGCGGCGAGGAGAAGGGATTAACGTGGATGGCCTAATGTGTTTAGAAATGGGGGCATGTGAAAGGGCCCTAAGAGGAGGTGCCGAGAAGATTATTTTACAAGAAAAGCAGGTGCACGCCAGAGGCGAGGATATTATTTGATAAGCAGGGATGACCCAGATCCACTCGAAATCTATAATCTCAGATAAGAAAGGTGGCTCTGGGATCAAGGCCCGGAGGTCACTGAGAGCCGCGGGAAGTGTAAAATTCTTAAGCTAGTGTGAACAGAATAGCACAAATGTGGAGACGCGTTGGTCAGCGGAATGCAGACAGGCGTGCGTGCAGTCTTGAGCGGGGAGGGAAAGGGCCTGCGCCCGGACGAACCGGGTCCTGCGCGCCCTCCGGCCTCTCCGCCGGGCCCCTCCGCCTTCCTGTCCAGCTCCCACGCTTCCGCCTGGCCCCGGGGATGAGTCCCCGTACTAAATTTGATCTGCACCTCTCTCCAATCCGCGTGACCCTACCAGAAACAAAATTAACAATTCTTACCAGTTCCCACTGGTGAGATTTAATACTTTTTTGTAGCCAAAGGAAGAAATTGCAGGAGGTTTCACGTTGTCTTTGGGGGAAGCCAGGCACGCCCGAGCCTCCCCGTCTCCCTGCCGCGGACTGCAGACCCCAGGGTTGCCCGACGGGGGAAGACGGCCAAGCCCGCCAGCCAGTCTCGGGTTTATTTTTCTGTCTTCGAAGACTTTTTTTTTTTTTTTTTTTAAGAATAGGTTTAGCTTCGCAGAAAAATCGACGGTCCGTATAGCCACTGCCGCTGCACAAGCGCAGCCCCCTCCGTGAGCTACAGCCCCTGCAGGTGATGAGCCCGCGCTGACACCGTTATCACACGAAGAGTGTAGCTCGCCTTCATATTCACTTCTGTGTGGCTTGGATAAATATACCATGACGGGCGTGTGTGCATCCTTAGGGGCATCACACATAGTATTTCCATTGCCTTAAAAACCCTCAGTCCCCCAACAGTTCATCCCTCTTCCTCCCCAGTCCACAGCAACTACTGATTCTTTTTCTACACCCACAGTTTTACCTTTTTCAGGATGTCATGCAGTAGGGACCCGTAGGCCACCCTTAGTAATCAGCATTTCCGTCTTGTCTTTTCATAGTTTGATAGCTTATTTATTTATTTTACGTGGGTACCGGGAGTCGAACTCAGGACCTCGCGCTTGCCAGGCAGGTGCTTATGCCGCTGAGCTATCTCACCGGTCCTCATTTATTTTTTTGAATTGAATAATATTTCACTGTCTGAATTGTATCACCTATCAGTCTTGTTTTTATAGTATTTATAGTTTTACAGGATTGGGAAGACTAATATCTAAATGCTATCTGGTCCACTTATTCTTTTTTAAGTTTGGGAATGTAAAATATATTCTTCTCTGATTACTGGAAAACAAGTGGGCCAGGGTGGTGGAGTCAGCTGCTAAATAAATCCTGGCATCAGTGTCACTCTCTCCTCCTTGGATGGTATTCTGTGGGTGGAACAAAGGGGGCACTGGCCAGTCTGAAACCAGGTAGGCTGCAGGTGACACTCTTAGTTATCTTTATCTCTGTCCTTTCCTTCTTATCACTTAGGGTTTTGTACCCAAATTAGAAAAAAAGAGCAGGAGAGACATGCTATTTTGTGGATGATAAGAGGCCATGGTATCTTAGTGAATAGATTCACAAAGTCAAAAGTCTTAGAGTATGGAAGTTAGTGGTAAAATGAAAGACACAGGGCTAGAATTAATTGGAAAAGAATGAGTAAAATAGAAACATAGGGCAGATATGACTTTTTTCTTTGAGTGGGGCCCTTTGCATGTTAGGTAGTAGTCTCTGTGTGTCAGAAGTCAGGATGTGGCTTAGCTGGTCATCTCCCCAAGGCTTAACTTGAGGGGTCAATGAGCTATGATATTATATGAGACTTCATTGGGAAGGATTTGCTTCCAAGCTCACATGGCTGTTAGCATTCTGTTCTTTGAGGGTTGTTGAACCAACAGCCTTAATTTCATGTGAGCCTTCCTTGCATGGCTTCTCCCTTTCTCAAAGTCAACAAGGAAGAAGAAGTTTCTTCAGAAGATGGGCGTAACACTGTTATTAAATGTGAATGTGTATTTGTAATATTACCTTTGCTATACTCAGTTAAAAGCATGTCACAGGTCCTACTCACACCTAATAGCTTGGAGATAATTAATATCAAAATACAGGCATCATTAGCAAAACCTTAGCGATAACACCAGAGCTATTGTCTAAAGTCCTCCAGTGGCTCTAATTTTAAGTTCTAAATATGAGTTAAGGATTTTCATTTATTCATCAACAAATATTTTATGTACCATACATTGTCCTTAGATACAGTTCTTGCTTTCAGTAGAAGATATTTAAATAATTATAATAAAATTTATTGAACTCTGTAAAAAGCATAGAGAGCTTATGTAGATGTAGATAGACTGATTTTTGTTATTAATTTTTCATAAGCAATTATTAAAAGGAAAATTTGAGCCACCATGATGGAAAAACAGAATTTACAAAAAATTTAAAGGGTAGTGGGACCAAGTTAGGCCATCCTTACTTTTTCGGTAGAAAGGGTTATCAGCAAAATATGGCAGGTTTAGAATATTCAGACCAAAATTCTGAAAAGAGGCTCTTGTTATGTGGAGAATTATGGATGGGAATCTAGTACGACTACAGAAATTAAGTGCTGGTAGAAGAAATATAAAACACAAATCAGTACTGCTCTGCCAATATACCTACTGGATGGATTTGTTGGAGGACAATCTGTGTTCTTGCCAGTGACGGAACAGTATCTTTGCCTTGAGACTCATGAACACCCTCACTGAGGAACTCAGTGAGTACTGGGAATAGGTGTAGAAAGGAAGAGGAACGAATGATGAAAGAATCAAAATTTAAAATGGTGATGCAATAATATGGATCAATTGTAATAGGATAGATATTTATAGTAATCAATAGAACATCCTTCTCTTAGGGCCAAAAGGTGGAAGCAAGTATACATTTGGAAAAAATGCTTATCACTTTAGGAATTTTGGGTTACTCAAGTTTAATGCAAATTGTTTGTATGACATAGATGTCATGAAGAATAGTACAGATAAAACTGTAAGACATTTAGTGAAGCATAGCACCTGGACTGAAGGAAAATTAAATTTGATCTTCTAGATACTGAGATTTCATGTGAAAAATTTCATCTACTCTAAGGATGTGTTTTTAAGATCAGATACAGACAAACCACATGTTCAGAAGATGGAAACAGGACCAATGAAAGATATTGGACACTTTGCCACATAAGAAAAGATTAAGGAGATGAAAGTGTGGGGTCTGGAAAAGGTGCGTTGTAAGGAAATCTACTTGAAATATTTGAAAGGCCAGTCGGGTGAAGTCAATTGTACTTGGTTTGAATGGCTTCACTGGAAAAACATGGGGATGCTTTCTAGAAGTTGTCATGAGACTACTTTTGGCTGAAATTATTATACTCTGAACTCTCCAAATTTGGAAAAGGTTGGTTTAGAAATTGATTTACCATCAAGAGGGACTTCAGTTGTACATTGGAAAACTTGAAAGGGTGTTGTTCATTGGTTCAAGAATTGGATATGTGATTGGACTGAATCAAAACATCTAAGTCCCTTCGAAAAACTTGATTAGAGTTTCACTTAGCTATCATTTATGAAGTTGTATGAATTTACACATCTAGTTCTATTCCAGCCCTGTTAAATAATTAGTGAGAATTATTTTATACATTATTTCTATAAAATTATTTCTACAGTTTGAGAAAGTGCCACAGGTAAATTTGTGGGACAATTTGATTGGCTGGGGAAGGGTAAAACAGAGTGTTATTGTCTTGCACTTTATTCTTACCACAATTCTGAAATACACACACTATTAACTAGCTTATTTTTTCCCAACATACTTTGGTAAATTTGGCAAATTTGTATAATTACGTATTGACTCGAATTCTTCCCAGTGGAAAGCTGTAAAATCATGGGTATCTGAACAAAGAAGTTTGGGCTGGGAAGAAAAATACTGTCTTAGTTACTTTTCTCTCATTGTTGAGACAAAATTCCTAACACCCAAAATTAAGGAAGGAAAGGTTTATTTAGCTCACAGTTTGTAGAAGTTTCAGTCTATAATCAGCTGGCTCCAAGGCAGGGTGGCATGGCTGAGGGGCAACAGTTCAAGGCAGCAGAAGACAGCAAAAGCAACAAGAGCAAAATGGGGGGCAAGCCTCTTTCCCTCCCTTATATTGTAAGTAGGCTACCTGCCCTGGGATGGGTGTAGCACTCACACCATCTCCCTGCCCTCCTCTTGCACAGGCTCAGGATATATACAAAGTGAGAACTCTGGCCCCCTGCTGAGTTACTTAGTTAAACTTCTAAGCTTCTCAAGTTGACACAATGAATCAACCATTACAACATCCTGGAGTGTAAACAGCCACCCTAGGGCATGTCCTTTGCACTCCAGGATGGAGAACTGCTGAGTTACTTAGTTAAGCTTCTAAACTTCTCAAGTTGACACAATGTATCAACCATTACAAATACCACCTACTCAAATTGTTTAACAGGGAGGAAAAAGGAGTTTATGCATAAAGATAATGTCTTGAGGACAAGCTGTCTTTCCCTGTATACATCCTCAGAAAACACTGTTTAGAATACTGTGTATAACTGACTAGAAGGGAAGGGCATTGATTTCTGGGTTCCCTGTGTGTCAGCTGACCTGATGTTCTTCCTTCTGTCTTCCGTGCTACTCTTTTCTGCTCTAAATTGATCTTCCCTCTGCTTCCCTGTCTGCACAGATGACTCACTTAATATGTGAAAGATTAGAGGAAATAATTGTTTAAAATGCAACTCATAATAAAGTGCTTTAAAAGATTTGAAAAATTAATAAGAACAGCTTTTATGCAACGAGGATGATGTAAATTATAGCAAAACGTCTGACATTTAGAAATTTTTTAAAATTAGAAAGCTTTATAAACTACCTATTATCAATCAGTCATCACATACAGAATTAAAAAGAAAATTCAAAATCATTTTCACTGATAATATCAACATTTCCTTTTCCTGGGCTTCTTTGATGAAATTGGAACTATTTTACTTACACTCTTGGATGCAAGTTACTTTTCTCCTGGTGGATTGATCCAAGCATGTTGCTACCAACTATTACTTTTATTAACACTAATCTAGCCAACACCTCCTGTTTTATAAGTGAGGAAGCAAACGAACAGAGGCCTTAACATTCTTCAAATAAATGTTATTAAAGTACCCAACATCTATGTAAAAGCTAACTAGACTATTTTGTTGTTATCCAAGGGTTTTGGGGGCAGAAAGGATTATTATCTCTTACTTGTACTTTCTGGAGAAAAGGAAAGATAACCTTCTATTTCAAATGAATTTGCTCATGGTCCTTTTCAGTTTTCAGAGGAACACCACCCAGATTGTGATTTAACTTTCAGTTGTGGCTTTCTCAGTGCAAGCTACTTCAACATACTAAAATAAAAAAAGTGCACCGCATTTGCAAATGTTCTTATATAACTTATCTTGTAATATTTTATACATTCAGTGGAGAGTGTTTGGAGACCCACATAATAATATAAATAGAAAATACAAGAAACTTCACACATTAAATAACTCTTCACTCTGAATTGTGTAAGACATTAAGAAATGCCTGGTGCTACATTACAATGTGTTGTGTAACAAATTCAGACAATGAAGAATTTTGAGTTTATCATAATATATAGGGGAGAATAAAAATGGGATAAGCATTTTTCTTAAGAATTAAAAAAAAAAAAAAAGGGGCCGGTGAGATGGCTCAGCGGCGTACGTGCCTTCCTGGCAAGCACGAGGGCCCGAGTTCGACTCCTGGAACCCACATACGAGAAAAGGGCCGGTGATATCGCTCAGCAGCACGGGTGCCTGCTGGCACGCGAGGTCCTGAGGTCGACCCCCCGGTACCCACACACAAAAAAAAAGAATTAAAAAAAAAGACATGATCAATATAAACCTAAAGAAATTAGACCAAATAACACAGTAAACATGAAGGACAGAAATAACTTATCTACAGAAGAACTCCAACATAGATGATTAAAAATATCAAGATTTAATGTAAGAAGACTGATCAAGGGAGGAAAAAAAAAACTAGAATCAGAAAGACAATAGCTATAAATAAAACTGATATTTAACAAAATCATAAAAGAATTCCAGGAATTTCTAGGAATGTAGAGAAAACTTAGTCTTTCTATATGACTTCCTAAATGGATGCAATACCTTTGATGATAACAGGGAGAAAATATTTTTTAAAATATTTAATAAAGGGGGCCGGTGAGATGGCTCAGCGGCTTAAGCGCCTGCCCGGCAAGCGCGAGGGCCCGAGTTCGACTCCCGGAACCCACATACGAAAAAGGGGCCGGTGATATCGCTCAGTGGCACGGGTGCCTGCTGGCGCACGAGGTCCTGAGGTCGACCCCCTGGTACCCACAAAAAAAAAATTTAATAAAGTTTAATATCTATGGCAATGTAAGGGTAATATTCAAGATTTATTTATGATGATATAATTTCTGTACAGTTAGGGCTCTTTTGTGAAAATTTTACTACAACAGGGCCTGGGCTAAAAGATCAAGACTTGGATGTTAGTTTGTGACTAATTAGCTAGGAAGAACTCTGGAGAGATGCATTTACCTCCAAAGAGGCGATGTGCTCAGTGAGGATGGAGACAACCGCTCATAGAACTGGAGATGCAATTCTTATATTTCCCTCTGACATGTGCATCGTGTTCCGAAAATGTGAGCACACAAGATTCTTCCCAGTAAATTTTCCAGGAAACTCTCTCAGAAAGTACATGGGGCAGTATGTACGTAAGCACCCAGATATGTGTTTTGTAGGGTTATTGCTTATGGCAATACATACTGAGTGAAACCTAGCACTCATTGTTTTATGCTCAAGATTAAAATAACATTTTTATATATGCAAAAATAGAGTAATTATTACAGTTAGAAAGAATGAACCACATCTAAAGATATTAATGTCGACCAATATAAAGAGCTTAATATTTTGTGGAGAAAGTGAGAAGAAGATATATAGTAAAATGCCATTTGAGTAAATTTAAAGCTCATGTTTAGATGCTTAGAGTGTATAAAAAAATAGAATGGGATACTAGGGTTGTGGAGATAAAGGTAATGAAAGTCAGAAAAATCAAGGCCATTTACTGATAATTGAAAATAACATTACTGGGCCAGTGTGATAGCTCAGCAGCATAAGTGCCTGCCTGGCTAGCACGAGGTCCTGAGTTTGACTCCCGGTATCCACATATGAAAAAAAAGGCCGGTGATATCGCTCAGCAGTACCCACAAAAAAAAAAAAAGAAGAAAGGAAAATGACATTACTACATAATAATATTTTTATAGCACGATAATTGAAATTATTATTGTCTGAAAAGCCACAGAATGATATTTCATAAAGCTGAATAAAGATAGCAAAAAGTCTGACAGAGCCCATCGGTTACAAGAATTGTGTAGACTCTACACTCTCATTTTATAAAGGAGTACTTTTTCCCCCCTAACTTCCATGACAGTGCAAAAGTAACCAGATTTCAAAGCTTACAGCAATTGTAGTCAAGGAAACAAAAGAATCACATCCTAGAAATGATCACAGTAGGTTTTACCTTGCAGAAAGGATATATAGATGGAAAGTTTATAAAATGTGCACAATGGCTAGAATAAGAACAAAATACAGCATTGAAGAAAGGACAATAATATTCCAGGCCTATTTACAATGATTGAACTAAATTAAATAATCTTCTAAGGTTGATGTAGAATCAAACCTGAATATTAGGGGTGGGACAAGTGCAGATGGAGTTGTTTGGGTAACATTGAACATCAGGGAAGCCATAAGTAGGAACAGGGAACAGACTGGATTATGGAGGGGATCATGGCAAGAGCTGAAAGGACAGGTGTCGGTATAGGTCAAATGAGGTGAATAGGGAGGGATGGGGGAAGCAACATAAAAATATATAACCTACAAAAATAGATGACTTATTTTTATAAACCCATACTGAAGCTGATTTAAATGAGGTTTCTTTTCCTTCCATCTGGCTTGTTGATTTAGGAAACAACTGAATCATTGAAAACTTCCCAAAAGGAAGTTACTGCTAAGGAATCTACTTTTAAACGTTATAACCTCCACACTCAGGCTGACTTATGAGCTCCTCTGCCTCCCATTGACAAGGACTCTGTCCTTTGGTTCCGACCTTTGGTTTTGTCTTTTACCGTTGAGCTCAACTTTAGCAAAAATCTTGCGAGTCAGTTTACCAAGAACCCCCCACCGCTGACATCAGAGTATCCTTGCCTGGCTATAGCAAGAATCCTACTGAGACATTTTAGCAAGAATGTCTCTACTTTGATATCTCTATTTAGTACTTTTCCATTCATGACCATCTGCATTCTGCTTATTGCCTATAATTCCCAGCTGTCTTTGCAGTATTTAGAGGCGGGCTAATCTCTCTCCTTTATGGTATTAATCTTGACACCTATTACAATAGTCCTAGACAGTCTTCCTACCATTTGAACCAATGCCAGAACAAATTTTTTCTAACACTTGTATCAGTTAGGATCCACTAGAGGAACAGATTTTCCATACAGACACACACATACACACACACATTTTTTTTAAATAAAGGATTTACAAGGTAGGCTTACAAGGGTTGCCTGCAGAGTCAGGTGTGGAAGAGCGCAAAAGGGCCATCTGTGCTGTGAAGAGCCAGAGGATTCAGGCAAAAGTCAAAGGCCTGGAGCTCACTGCAGAGTTCCGTGCAAGTCCATATGGAGAAGCTGAATTGTCGCGCTGGAAGTCTGCTGATGGACGTCCGAAGATGATGGCAGAGACTGGAGCTTCTCTGAAGAAGCAGAAGCGAGACTCCCTTCTTCTTTCCCTTTTTATTCCATCCAGGCTATAAGCCTATTGGCTGGTGCCACCCGCACCCAGGATGGGTCTTCCCTTTTCAATAAGCTGATCATCCAGACACACAGAGAATGCTGCTAATCTAATCCACTAGGTGTTTCTTATTCAAGATGGCACCAGAATTAACTATCACACATCCTGAGACAAGGAGCTACAAAGATAAATGGTAATCATGGGAGATGAAGTTAGGCTGGCTCGGGGTTGCAAGGGATAAGGTGAAACTGTTCACTGTGTGCAGGAGAACTGAACAAACTCCATGAGTTCGACCTATTTCAGGGGTGTGAGTATTAGCCATGTACGCCGTGACGCTAGGGAGATGTGAAAGCATCACACACAGGTTCAGTTGCATCTCTTCTGACCTCTCAGGAAGACACACAGGCACAGTGATTGGTAACAGAGCGCACCATTTCTTCATTCCTTCGATATGAAGGCCATAGGCTGGCAACAGTCTCGGAACAGGGATTCTTGCTCTCACGTTTACACAGCTCGCGGCCTCTGCAGAGGCAGCTGCATCTGAGGCAGGGATGAAGCTGTACGGCTTTGGCAGTCTCCAGGGGTGTCCTCTGACTTTTCCTTTAGTGCTGTGACTTCCTGACAGGGAGTCTGAAAACCAAAGGGTGATGGTGAGATTCCGCCTCTTACAGTCCTCCCTGTTTCCGAGGCTTCTTCCTCCCTGGGAGTCCCTTTTTCTTGAGGTGTGTTGGTGAAGCCAAGGGTTTTGACTTTGTACAAAGTCTGGTGAAAAGCAAGTGCCTGTTCCTGCCCCTTCTCCGGAGGTGAAGGGGAAAGCAAGCTCTTCTGCCTGCTGAGCCTGGTTTATGTGATTGATGCTGGGACTTCTAATTTCCAGGACAAACGACCCATTAGTGGCAATGGGCACACAGGAAACCTCAGTGCCAATGAGTTAAGTGCCCATCTTCGTACTCAGTGAAGTCTGCTGATCTCAACTGCAGGCAATTAACAGTGATTAGGAAGCACAGACTTGGTGGGTGGCACAAAGAGATTCTTCTTACTGATGGGACCAACTCCCAAACAACTCAGAGAGGTATTGCTAAAAACTGAAGAGTGTCTGACCAAAGGAGACTCCTGCGAATGTTTTAATTTCTCCTCTTAAACCTCTCATTAACTCTCTAACAATTCAGTAATACACAGGGAGGGCCAGATATGCCTTTAGAGCCAAATACTCTTTTTGTACCCGGAGCTAGAGAAATTAGAACAAGAAGAAAATAAACCACTACAAAATTGTGCAACCCCAGGGAGCACGGCTTTTGTCTTTCTTTTCAACCTAGCCCAGTACCTTTACAGAGGGGATGAAAATGAGCTGAAATCAGGTCTCCTTTTCCCAGCTACTAGTAATCATTTTAGCCTCCTCTTGTCTCTTCTATTATTTAGTTTTTGCATTTTTTTCTGCCTTTTTTTCTCTTACCATTTAAAAATTATGACTATATTTTATGCTTTTTGTATTTGACATTATTGAGAAGTAGTAGAAATTAAATATAAATTTTAATTTCCCCACTGACTTTTATTATAATTTCACAGAAGTAGTGTCACCAAAATATTTGAGTCTAAAGGCACAGTAATGAACAACTAATATCCATTTCAAAGAACTTTTTGCTACTGGCACTAAACAACCAGTGGACACTTATTCTCTAGTACAGCAAGAAAATAATCAAGTGAACAATGAATTGACCTTTAAGAATTAATTGTTCTTTAACCACCCATGTATTAAATCACATTATATAATACTCATTTTCCTGGGAGTTCTTACTGACTGTTACGGTTTCTATCTAGATGTCCTCCAAGAGTCTCACTGAGAGGTGGGACGTTCAGAAGATGATATTGGGACTTCAACAGATGTGCTATTAAAAGGTGGGGCCTGGTAGGAGCTGGATCACTGAGGCTGAGATCTAGAAGGGTAAGGGTCTTTTTCCAGCTCCTCCCTCCTCTCTGCTTCTTGCCTGCAGCCACGTGAGCACCTTTCCTCTGCCAGAGCCTCCTACCATATTAGCCTAATCATATTAGCCTCTTCTTGTCTTGGAGCAGATGTTGTTATTTTATCCTAGTGATGAGGAAAGTGACTAAGACCTGAGTCTATGAGACTTGGGTAACAAAACCCATGAAGTACACCAGGTACTCAGAAATTCACTAAGTAGAAGAACCTCCTAGAGATATGGTTTTACTAAATGCAGATTCTATCATTCCACTTTTAGGTGCAAATTGCTCTATGAAGGAAAGGGCCACTTCTACATGTTTACTATAAAACCTAGGGCTCAAGATAGGGGCTGATATGTGTTAGAAGTGAAAGAATAAATTAATCCATCAATGTAGAAGCAAAACAAATATTTCCAAAAAATCTAAATCATGATAACAGTTATTCTTTTCTAAAATTAAGTAGTCACTACTTTAAAGTCTCATTCAACTCTATATGTACTACATAGAAATAAACAATATATTATACCACCGAATCATTGGAGATTATGTTTTAATAAGAATAATTTTATAGCTTGAGGAATATTATTACTCTGTGTAGTATTTGAATAGGTAATGAGATGAACTGCGAGTAAGCTCTGTCTCTCAATATCTTGTGCCAAGGTGAGAAGGTGACCTTCACTGAAGCTAGCAAGAATCAATGCCTAATGGACGGAACTAATTGTAACACAGCCGTCTTTACAGTTCGTGTCATTATCCTTACTTTCACAAAACAAAATCTTCCCTTTGTTTTAACTCTATTTTTACCAACCAGTTGTTTGGCTCTAAAGCTAGCTTTCTTGTTACTATTTTTAATTTAGGAAACGTGTCCCTGGATAGAGACAAAACATTGTTTTAGTTCTCTGGAAACTGTGCTTATTATATGTGCAGATCTTAGCGTTGTGTTTTATATGTTAGCCATTTCGAATGTGCTCAACATTAACTGGTTTTCTGGGCATCAAATCATCCCTGACTGAAGTGACTAAAATACAGGGTTTTGCCAACACAGTAAAAAATCATGTCTGCCTTCCCAGAATCCAATTCCTTATAGGAACAATCTTTCTTTTCAATTAATGTCCATATGAATATCACATCTTAGCCCATCTTTTACAGCCAAATTTAATGTCTTTACAAAAGAAAGCAAACGACGATAGTCCCATGTATTAGCATCTATGAAGCTGTAATGGCATGAAGATATCTATATAAATCAGGAGTTTAAAACTTTTTCTTTAACAGTCTCAGGAATCAACCAGATAATGTTGCTGATGACCCATTTACTGATAATTTTCGAGGTCTGTTGGCAGAGGAAGATTGGTGGTTACCGCTGGGGCTGTTGCTGGTTCCATTTATGGTACTGGAAATGTGAGGGAACTGTGGGTGAGAGACTGCGCTGGAGTTCTGGGCTGGGCAAACAAGAGGAGGTGGAACAAATACCTCCTGCTGGGCTGTTGGCCTTGTCACTCCCAGAGTCACTTTCCAGTTCTCCAGCATTTGTCAGTCCATCTCTCTGGTGACAGATCTTCATTCTCTTACAAGTCAGTCAAACTCTGTATTTCAAAGGAAGTGGACCATTCCTTCTCCAGATATAAATGTAGGCAATGTCCATTAGTAATCCCTTAAATGTTCTTCTTCATACATTACATTGATCTGGAAAGTATTAGGTACATCCACTTTACTTCTGAGAAACTTTCTTAAGTGCATCACAGTCATTGCCACTGTGTGTTAAAATTCTCCCATCTGGTTTGACCTTTGCAGATACTCGTATAGATACCTATATTGAGGGTGACTTACCAGTGTAGAATATTTTTAATATGGATAATCTAATTCCAAATTCTGCTCCATTGGAAGCAATTGGCAAATAATTGTTGTACTGACTTTTCTCCACTAGTACATGTTTACTTTTAAAATTAATTGTTGCAGTAAAGAAAAACTTTATAAGGAATATGGAAATAATGCCTTAATTTTTTCATTAGCTGTAATGGAATTAATGTGTTTTTAAATGCCTATTTCTCACTGTAATTCTAAAATTTTTAAGTGAACCAGCTAATTGCTGGAAGAAAGCATTTTGTCTAACGTTATTTTATTTATTTATTTATTGTGGGTACCGGGGGTTGATCTCAGGACCTTGTGCACCAGCAGGCGCCCGTGCCACTGAGCGATATCACTGGCCCTTTTTTTGTATGTGGGTACTGGGAGTTGAACTCAGGACCTTGCACTTGCCAAGTAGGCGCTTATGCCACTGAGCTATCGCATCGGCCCCTAAAGTTATTTTAATATGTGGTATAATAATTTCAGAGTTAAGAGTTATTTTGACAATTAATGGAGCCGGTCTTGGTGGCGCATACCTGTAATCCTAGCACTTGGAAGGCTGAAGCAGGAGGACTGCCAGGAGTTCGAGGCTACTGGGCTACATAGTGAGTTCTAGGCCAGCCTGAAGTCCATAGCTAGACCCTGTCTCAAAAAACAAACAAACAAAAAAACAAAGACAAAAACAAAACAAAATAACATTTAATGGAATATGCCTTTTTTATAATGTCTAGAAATAGAAGCAATTTATCATGAGCTTCTACAGGAATTTTTAAAAACAGCAAGTATGTTAACTTTAAGTATGAATAACCCCAGCAATTTTCAGTTTGTTTTTTGCTCTGGTCAAACTTGGTGTGTATTCATCAACCATCAGTTATTTGTGAGGGTGTTTACTGTATATGAACATTGTTTTATGTTTGTATGGGAAATTGTAGCTAAACATTTCATTGTCCCCAGTCTGCAAAAGAAGCACAGTTCAATTGTTTTGTCTTGCTTATAGTCATTAAATCATCACTTTTGCATAAAAAAAATACAGGGTTTTTGTGTTTGTGCAGAAATTGAGTAATGAACTCATCAAGGCACACATGGACCATCCTGCCCTTTAAAAATTATACTACCAACTCCTGAACACCATCGAACTCAACTCATTCATGCCTAGGCCGCCTCCGAGTCCAGGTTTGCCCAATTTCCACAGAGCCCTGATTTTGAGCAATCCGAGGATAGATGGATTAATGAGGAGTAATTATGTGCCATCTTTGATGTTCTTTTGACTTTTTCATCCAAATGAATCACTTTAGCCCTGAGCCTTTCTGACTGCTTTTTATAGAAGTTTGCAAATTTCTAGTAATGGTGTGCCAGAAATTGAACAAAGGGTGTTCCAGGGCTCCTCTTGTGCCCAATTAGCATCTCCCTCGATTATCACCCCAATAACACTTGACTGTAAGTAGACCAAAGCTTTCTTTTTATGTTCCTCAGAGATACCTATTTAATTGGTGGACTTAATGGTCAATGATAATAAAGTCACTTCCTCACTTTTCCCCAGCAGATTTTATATTTGGAAGTGATAACAAAGCTAGTAAACACGATTTCATTATCTTCAGAGGTATGTTTTTATTTTCACTGATATTTACTGCATATTTCAATTTTAGATAAGCTTCATCATAATATATTTTTAAATGTATTCAAATGAATTCTTATTCTGCTTTCTACTTTGCTGCATTTAAATGCTCTGTTATCATCTGATGTTTATTTATATTGTGGGAAGTACACTTTGTGCACCATCAGCACTGTGTTATTTCTTTTCTAATCTATTCATATTTAAAAATCAATTTAATGCTCATCTTTATTGAATCCACTTAGGTTACTAAAATTTAGGCTTATGCTTCTTTTTTGAAATGTACCTCCAAATTGTCATTTCTAGTCTGTGATTCTAGGTATCATTACCTAAACTAATTGACTTTCAAGTTTTTTTATCAGCTTCATTTAGGCATAATTTACACCCAATACATTTGCTCATGTCATGTATACAGTTGACGAGTCTTGACAAGTGTGATACAGCCATGTAACTCCCACTGCGGTCAAGAGAATGAACATTTCTCTTTCTCCAGAAAGGTCCCTTCCCCTCCTTCAGTCAGTTCCTAACCCTCCCACTCTACTTCCACACTGCTTACCACTCAGGCCTGTAATCGTGTGTTTAGCTAAGTGGAATCATAGCATAGATTGTCTTATATTTTACTTTTAGCAGTGTGTTTGAGATTCCTCCTAGTTTGTTCCTTCTTTATAGCTGAGAAATATTCTATTGTGTGGATGTAACAAAATCTATTTATCTGTTCCCTGACTGACAGATATTTGAGTTGTTTTTGGGCTTTAGGTCTTGTGGTATAATGGAAAATATAAATGGTTTGGTTCTTTGTTCCTGACACAGTTTCCGGATGCTTGGGCTGTGTAGAGTACTGGGAATGTCTTTGTTAATACTAAGGATGTGACTCGTGGAATGGAGGTCAGGGAATCTAGATTGTGTCAGGATCAGGCTGGTCACCAGAAACACCAAACATATGGTTAGAGGGTTGAAACTTTCAGCAGTCTGACTTCATCTGTCCGCATGGTAGGGGCAGGAGATTGAGTGCAAGTACATGGCCCGTGTTTCATCAGTCTTGCCTGAATAATGAAACCCCAATTAAAACTATAAACACTCAGGTTTGGTGTAGCTTTCTGGTTTGCAAACACACTTACTGCCAGGAAACTGATACATGCAGATGCCCTGGGAGAGGGCGTGGCGCCATCTATCCTTTCCCTATTCATCTCTTCTGGTTGGCTGCTACTGAGTTGTATCTTAAGTAATCAACTGTACTCCTGAGCATAGCAATCCTTCTTATAGATTAATATGCAGGGAGGGAAACCTCTAATTTATAGGCTGTCTGTTATGTGAATGGATCCTGAGACTTGTAGCTTGCATCTAAAAAGAGGGCAACCTTGTGGAAGATCAAACTCTTAAACTTGTGGTGTCTGATGCCAACTTGGGTATTTAGTGTCAGATTTTACTATAGTCACTTGGGAAAAATTGTGCAGATATTATGAATGAAGCTGCTGTGAAAATTCATATGCGTGTTATTCAGTGAACACAGTGTTTTAGTTTCTAAGAGTGGGTTACTGAGTTTTATGGTAACTTAATAAGAAAATGTCAAACTGTTTCCCAAAGTGTCTGTAGTATTTACATTATCTTCAGCAATGTATGAGTTCCGGTTCTGCACATCCTTGACAACTTGTGGTATTGAATTTTAGAAATTCAGAGGTGTGTAGAGGTATTTCATTGTAGTTTTAAATTTGCGTTTTCCTAATTACACCAAATAAACTTTTAGAATCCACTCTATAAATGATACTTCCATGTGTTACTAATTTTTAATCTATTGTGTATGTACAGATGTAGATATATAGATACGTCTACATCCTAAATTCATGTAGAGTTGTTGTAAAACATTTTAAGATTTTTCATTGCAGCTATATTTTAAAAACTGACTATTTTTCAGAGTAGTTTTAGGTTTAAAGCAAAGGTGTGAAAGAACAGAGGCTTCTCAGATATCTCTCACTCCTACAAACACACAGCCTTTCCCAGTGCCAACAGCCTCACCAGAGCGTACATTTATTAGCACTGGTAAACTACACTGAAATATCACCATCACCACAAATCCATAATTTAAAGTTCACTCTTGGTATTGTACACTACATGGGTTTGGATAAATGCATAATGACATGCATGTACGAAGAATATCGCATAGTATTTTGACTGTCTTGAAGTTCTTTGTGGTCTGTTATTCCTTCTGGGTTGTATTCTTTGTCCTATTGATTTTTTTCTTTATTCTTTCACCAAGACCACATGGTTTTATATTGTGCCATTTTCATGAGTCTTGAATTTGGGTTTTGTAATTTCTCCAAATTTCTTCTTCTGTTTCAATGTTGTATTGGCTCTCCTCAGTCCTTTGCTCCTTCATATAAAATTTAGAATCAGCTTGTTAATATCTGCAATATAATTTGCTGAGATTTTCCTTAGTATTTTATTGACTCCAGTAGTTTCAAAACCAAGGCATTTACAAGGAACATTCTGGGAAATTTAATGAGTTAGGGCTTGAGTGGCTGTGAAGAGTAGAGTATAGACATCAAAATGAGGTATAAACTTGTGGCTCAGATGGAAAAAAGAATCTTTATCTGACAGATACCAAGAAATATTTAATAAGTGGCTTACTAGAGCTGGAAGTAGGAGAAGAGGGACAACCAGAAATGGTTGGGATGTGTTTTGAAATTTTAATATATGGTGAGATCATAAAGAATTCATTAGTAATTAAAAATAAATTGCATTTAAACATATTACATGACCTAATACACTATAACTAGTTTGTCATATGAATTATATCACGGTTCAAATTTTGTGGAGGAATAAATCCTAAACGCCATAATCCTTGAAGTATCACCTCTAAAGGAAAGTCAAGCAAAATGTTAAAACAAGCAGTAGGAAAAGTGCCAGACGACACTCCCCTTTGAAGCTAACTTTGCTGTTCATTTCAGCCACAAAATGGGCATCCCAAAGTATAAAGACTAGAGGTAAGAGAAGAAAAGGCAGGGAAGGATTTTGGAGAGGGAGGCAGCTGGATTTTGCCACAAATATGTGGATCAGATCACCAAAGTTCTGTACTATAAAATGGATTAATAACCCAATAAATTTATAAGGTAGTCTAGATAAATGTGTATTATTGTTTGGGCTAAGATTTATGTTAAAGTGCTTAGAAAGGGGTCTAGAACATAATTTAATATTTTTAGAATATTTTCTTCACACATATATTCTCCACAGATATACAAACATATACGTATTCATTCTTAAACTAGGTGTCACATTATAGATGATTTACATGTGTATTTTAGATTTTATGAAGGGCATATATGTTTATTTTCAAATAACATAAATCTACACAATATATTATCAATATGTTTTTGGAAAATATAGAAAAGCATAAAGAAAAAATAAGATCCTTTCCACCTAGAGGTAATTATTATTAACATATTATGCATATTTCTTTAGCCTGTCCTGTATGCATATAAATAAATAAATGTTTTTATTTTACAAACTGCATTTGTATTATACATCCTAGTTAGAATGTACCCTGCTTTATCCACCTGACATTACTAAATGACAACCTTAGGTAACCTCTGTCCACTTATGACAGAGGAGCCCATTGGCAGGGAGCTGGTACTTGTCTAAAGAGGATGTGAAAAGTTCGTGTGATGCTAATTTAAGATACAACGGTACAGGGGAAATGGATCAATTTTGGGACTTCTTGACAGGCTATATACTTTAAGTAGGGAAAGTTTTTTCAGACCAAACTGTTGAGCGTTTGGCCTTGCTATAGTTTATTTTTGACATTTCTGAAGTTATTTTTGTTTATAACAGCAACAGTTCCAGAAATATGAATATAAATTCACATTGGGAAGCGGGTTTGTTTGGTCAATGTCTTTTGAAAGTCGTATCTGAAAATGAAACAAAACAAAGTTAATTAAAGTAGCCCCATTAATTTTTCATAAGCAAAAGAATAGTATTGTGAGATGCTCGTATTCATCCAAAGTGCAGATTGTGTAATTTACTGGGTGACATAATACGAAGAGTGTAAAGCACAAGTTCTCACACAAAAAAATCTCGCCATCTACCATGTGTGATAAGACACACACAATTACAGCGGAAGGTGATTCCTTAGCTGTTTACTGTTCACTAAAAGTGACACACGGTAAAGAGAAACCATGACTTATAAAGTGGTTTAAAAATATTTTAATGCTTTTTAGGGCTTGAATATAAGTACAATATGAGAACTTTAAGCTTCATTTAAAAGTGGAAGCTTCTATATTTTTAAAATCCATTTTATTCGATTTTATAAATTTAGATATTTAAGGAGAATTATAGAACAGAATCTTTACTTGTGAAGAGATTTTAGAAAGGTGGAAAGTGGCCAGTGAATGCTAATTAGTAGTTAAATTATTGTAATAAAATGAAGACAAATTGCTCTCATGCTTTAAAATAATTGTAAAACTGGCTCATTGCTGTACTGAAATGCTGAGCATAAGTCTTGCTCAAGCTTTTTGTTTAAATTAGATTTTTATTTATTTTCAATATCTTTCCAGAAGACTGTGAACAGATCACAAAAATAGTCCATTATGAAGCAACAAAATTTAAACTTTTTAAAGACAAAGACATACTCGATGTGACAGAAACCCATGATATCCAGCTTTCTTAGTAAACTCATAAACACAGGCAGCAATTATATTTGTAAGTCACTTTCTGAAATGGTTCTTCACGGAGGTGTACATTAGGCTACTGTTTTGTGAACCTGGAACTGAATGGGGAGGACAGGTTTAGAGATAGAAATTCAGGAATTTTCTGCACCCTTATGGTGTTTGAAGCCACAGAACCAGATTGGTTTTCTTAAGGAGGGAGAGTAGAAAAAGAAGAAAGTGGAGGGCTAGTCCCGGGGTCTTCCAAAATTAAGATTTCTGAGCAAAGTATGTAGTTAGGAATCAAGGCTGAGAAGCAATAGCCACTGAGGTAGAGTGATGACCAGGTGAGGCGATGTTAAGCAAGCCAGGAGGTCGCCAGGCCATTAGGTTTCTGAGCTGATACTAAACCCCAGGTTATCCAGTGGTGCAGGCTGTTTTCTTCCCATTCTTTTTTATAGCTCATTTATTACTGCAAAATAAAAAGTGAAAAGCTGGGTTAATCCTTGGCCCAATCTTCAGTCTTTTGCCTAGTCTCATAGCATGATAATGCTTGTTTGATTTTGTCTTGAACATAATTTGATCATAGTCTTTTCATGTATTTGAAACTACAGATTTCTTGAGTCCAGGATGCATTTTGGTCTTTTTTTGTTCTGTTTTGTTTTGTTGTGCTGGTGACAGTCAGGCTGGCTGATGTTGGAAGCCAGGCTAAGATGTTATTATTATTATTTTTGTACATGTCCTATTAATTTCTTAATAGTATCTCACAGACTGTAATAACTTCCTAAGTCAGTCTTTGTCTTTGACATCCAAACTCACACCCATGGCAAATCCTTTACCTGTCCCATCGATTGCCGGATCTCCTTGCTTCACTTTAAATTCAAGCTCTTTCTTTCTCTACCACTGCCCCCATCTTACCTGAACAATTCTCTTCATTGAAACACTTTGCCTGTAAGCAGCCCATCTGCTCCATTCCAATGCCACTGTTCCAATGATTCTTTCCGTGCTTCTGGCATTTCCATTCTTACTCTTAAATTCTGCATGGGCCTCCCATTTTCTACAGTCCACTTCACAAGCCTTGCCTGCTCAGGTTTTGAATGATTTTGATTTCCTCTCCTCACCCAGTGTGTCTGATTTTTTCACTTCTTTTAGGTTTTCAGAATTCTCTTCTTCACTGTTGTTTCTATTATTCCTGTAAGCAGTGCTGTCCTTTTCAAGAACCACAGTGTCTAAGGGAAATGTGACTTTTGGAGATCATTTCTTTTTGAGGTATGCTTCACTTACTCATGATACATGTTTAAGACATTGAATGCTTATCAAAAGAAGTTAATAGGCAACATGCCCAGAGTTATTTTATCTTGTGGTCCCTTTAAGACTTATTTACTCCAAGCCAGAATAGAAACTATAGAAAATAATCTAATAATGCCCTTCAGGCAGGTTACAAAGAAATAACTTGCACAAGTGTGGGGTCTGGATGAGCCAAAAGGGTGAGAGGAAAATTGTCCTCAGTAACGAAATACCTATTTTTACATTGCCCTTTCCTTTGGTGTTAGAGAGTATTAATATACAGGCAGCGGGACGCTCAAATGGAAAAGGGGAATCGAGTTAGTAAGCACCGGTTGCCATGTGCACAGAGGCCTGTTTGTGTCGCCGACCTTGGCAAATATCAAACCTGAGATGAGAGGCTTTGATAAAAACGACTTCCCCGCAGCCGTGGGGGAGAGTCTGTGACTCCACTGCCCGAGGTGCGCCCTGCGCCCCTAACGCGGAGCCCGCAGGGGAGCTGCGGGCGGGGACGAGGGCAGCCTGCGTGGTAATGACAGTGATCGGGGCTGAGAGAAGAGTCGAGGGGCCAGGTTCCAGCAGGAGTTAGCATGACAGATACCAAGGTATGAAAGCAGCCAAGCTTGCTGCGATCTCAGACAACAGGGAGGGGACAGCAGCTGGAGAAAGCTGGGGAGTGAGACAGGCAGCAGCGGCTTCTAAGAGAGCTGAAGGACTCCAGCTTCAGGTTAGTGATGGCTGGGAAACTCTCAGGGGAGAGGTGAAGAGATCGCTTTCTCTGTATCTGCCATTATTTCCAAAGGGCTCAGTGTTCGTCTACTCTATTCCTTACGGTGGTGCACACTATTTACACTCAGCGAAAAATCACGTGGCTTCTTGGACCAGGCACAGATAATAAATTTATGGCATTTGCCATAAATATTTGTAATGGAAGGAGAGGGCCCAAATCACCATGTAGATTCCAAAATAAGTGGTTCCCTTAGAAACAAAATTATTATCGTGAGTACGGAGCAGTCAAAATGGCACCATTTGAGGAGAAAATAGGTGTATGTCCATATTTTCTCTCTGATACCTGTCTGTCTAAAATTTGTAGTGTAACATATTAATTTCCAATTGTCTTGAATCCATTCAGGGTTCAAAATATAAATAACTCTTGTGAGCAAATGCATATTAACTATATGTTTGACTTACATTTTAATTGACAGCTAGTTAAAAGCAGGGCCACTTGGGAAAGTGACACAAACCAGATACCTGGTAGGTAACTGTACATCCTAGATTTCAAGAAAATGCTGATTTCAATCCACTTGAAAGATTCTTGAGGTATTGTCCCTGTTTTATAGATGAGGAAACCAAGGGTTAGCAAGATTAAATGACTTATATCACGCACCTGGGATTTACACTTTGATATGTCTCTTACCAAAGCATATACTAAATGATTGTCTGGAATATTCACTTTCCTTGAATTACAAAAGTACTGATCAAATATGCTCAGAAATTTATTCTTGAATGCAGTCCAAATCACCTAGCCAACTAAAATCATAGGAAAATTCAGGCAGAAGTTGGACAAAAACCTAGTCTGTTTATTTTCAAAACCACATCCTTGAGCCAGTCAAGAGTATGATAATAAAGGAAAGAACAACTCGGATAGGGGAAAGGAGAAAAGAAGGAAGGGAAAAGAATATATATGTGTATGTGTATATATATATATATATATATATATATATATATATATATATATTGACATATATGATAGCTAAGATAATTATACTACTAATTTCTATTAGTTCATTGAAAAGAACGGTCTGTGCTTATATTGTTTGATCAATTTTTCATGCCTATATCTTGTAATCTGAGCACCTACTTTGAAGATAACAATACGCAATATATTAACCATTGTTAATCCCCTATTAGCTTGTTTTGAAACTCTGTATCATTGTTTTTATTGCTTTTTCTCTTTAAAATAAAAAAAAAAGGGCCGGTGAGATGGCTCAGCGGCATAAGCGCCTGCCTTGCAAGCGCGAGGGCCCGAGTTCGACTCCCGGATCCCACATACAAAAAGGGGGCCGGTGATATCGCTCAGCGGCACGGGTGCCTGTTGGCGCGCGAGGTCCTGAGGTCGACCCCCCGGTACCCACCAAAAAAAAAATAAATAAAAAATAAAAAATAAAAATAAAAAAAAAGAGTATAGCAAAACAATGAGGAAACAACTGACAAGGCCACAGAGCAACCAAAACTCAAATTTGGGATAGATTTAAATATGCCCAGAGCACTGTATCATGAACATGTACCGCAACAGTGAACAAAGTTGTTCACTCTCAAGGTCCTCTTCTCATTCCTGAGGTGTTTTTCCAGACAGTTCAAGATTGTGGCCAATTCGCTTTCATTAGAATAATGGAATGAATACTGGGATAGTTTTTGAATGTGGAAAGTTGCTCCACAAGAGGCTAATTATTTGCAATTTGAATTTTTCCCAGTTCACAGTAATTTCTGCGCCTTGCCAGGCCCAGATGGTCTTTAGAAAGTCAGAGTGACGGTGACACTCGGCCAGATTCTCTGATGCTGCTTCAGAGACGTCGTCTAAAACGGAGGATGACCCTGTCTCCTATTTTGAAAGTCTAATTACTTGTCCTACAACTATAAAATAATAAGAGTAAGACTGAGAAGTGAGACTGATAAATAGTTCCTGGTGTCCCTGGAGGTATAGAGTCTCCAAGTAAATTTCCTGCAGCTTAGTTCATGGTGCTGGGAAACAGGGAAGAACACCGGAGAGGAAAGTGTTGGGTACCAGATTTAGTACCGAAGGTCGCACCTCCTTTCCGGACACAGACACACTGTGAGGTACGCTTTACTAACACAGACTTAAGTTTTTGTCCAACTTCTGCCTGAATTTTCCTATGATTTTAGTTGGCTAGGTGGTTTGCACTGCATTCAAGAATAAATTTCTGAGCATATTTGATCAGTACTTTTGTAATTCAAGGAAAGTGAATATTCCAGACAATCATTTAGTATATGCTTTGGTAAGAGACATATCAAAGTGTAAATCCCAGGTGCGTGATATAAGTCATTTAATCTTGCTAACCCTTGGTTTCCTCATCTATAAAACAGGGACAATACCTCAAGAATCTGCGGTGAGCACTCACTGGAAAAATGTACATAATGTTGTTAGTTATTGTTTAACACTTTTAGGTATGCTAGGTGATGGGCCATGAAACAGCACTGTCTATTAAGAATACAGTGAAAGCCATGTATCTAATATTAAATTTTCTAGTAGCCACATCAAAAAAGTAAAAGGAAACATGAAATCAATTGTAATAGTGAATTTTATGTAGTCCACTATCAAAATATCATTTCAACACATAATCAATACAGAAATCTGAAGAACTATATTTCTTTTTTTTTTGCATCCTAAATCTTCAAAATTCAGTATGCAGTTTATATTTACTGCATGCCTTAATTTGAATGTTAAATTGTAAATGGATAAAGTAAATACCTCTGGTTAATAAAAGACTGTATTTACTTAAAAATTTTACCTAAATTTTACTCTGCTTCGGTTTATAAATTTGAATTTAAATAGATTAAATTTAAGGTGGAAAGTTTAGATTTTTAACATACTTGGCATACTTTAAGGTCAAATGTGGCTGGGACATAGGTGTGGTATCGGGTATTGCGGGACTAGAAAGATGTGACATGAAGAAGTAAGTGCCCAAAGCCTGTCGACTGTTAGTCTCTATCAGCTACGTTGCATTAAAAATGTCAGTTGTGGGCCAGTGAGATGGCTCAGCAGTGTAAGCGCCTGCCTGGCAAGCACGAGGTCCTGAGTTTGACTCCCGGAACCCACATACGAAAAAAGGGCCGGTGATATCGCTCAGCGGCATGGGTGCCTGCTGGCACGCGAGGTCCTCAGGTTGAGCCCTGGTACCCACAAAAAAAAAAAAAAAAAAAAAGCATGGAGAATGAGTGATGTGATCAGAGCAAAATTTCACAAAGGTGGATTTTTTAGGAACAAATCTGTAAAAATGACACCGTACAGGTGTAGTTTTATAGCTTTGTGATACATTTGAGTTTATTATTTTACTAAACCATTATTAATAACTGTGTGAGAAAGACAAGAATGTCTTATTATCTCCACTTTATAGAAAAGATACTGAGGATCAAGTGGATATGCTACCTATCCAAAGCACATGACTAGGGGAAGGTCCCTAGAACTATAACCCAAATGTCCTCACATTAAGTTTAGGGCTGACACCATTCTATTTCAGTTTGTCCTTTAGAGGTAGAGTATCTTAAAAATGAAGAAATGTTTCTGGGTCATTCAGGTACTCTTTGATATACTTGGCGTATCATTTAAAGTGATCATTTGTTTGGACTACTTTGAGCAATATTGTGACTATTCAAAGTTGACAGTGATATTCCTTTCTTTTAGTTTTTCTCTTTAACCTCTTTCCAAACCCAAATGTGTAGGGTCCTCCTCATAATATGACAAGATTATGTATAGCACTTCCTAATTCTGGAACAAAAACCATACCTCCTAGGCATCTTGCCCACTTAAAATATATATACACCTCTTGTCTCATTCTTTCTGAAAGTGTCTAACAGTTTATAGCAGAGGATGGCAACCAACGTATAAAAACCCTATTATTTTACCCAGCTCATTTGTTGTTCTCCTTCGTAACAATGCTTAGACTACTTCGATGCTAGTGATCAGGACTGCGTCATTTCAGGTCGTAAGGTATGAACTGGTAGAAATATTTTATCCTCCTGCTCCTAGTTAGGGCAGTCTTTCTTCCCTTCATCTGCCTCTTCTCACACCACTTACTGAATTCTGGTCAAGTGCCAGCCTGTGTTCACACTCTTTTTAAGGAGCTTCAAACACAATCGTTTTTCTCTTTCAAGTCAGCCTGATCGGCTGGTATTCATCTGAGTTCAGAGTCCAGAGTTTCCTCCTGTGTCAGGTTGCTCAGGGAAGTTTCCAAGTCGCAGGTGCTCCAGGACTTTCTCAGTCTGATTGTTTTAACTCCAATGGCAACAAGCCAGTTGTCAATTGCCGCTGCCAATTTCTAGGACCATATTCAGGGTTGCCAAATTCTCAGGTGGCCAGATCTCTTACTCTTAAAGTTGTTTCCTTTTATGGGAAATAATCTTTGATGAAACAGGTGAAAAGTCTTCCAACCTCCCCAAACCACTGCTTCCAGTGTCCATTGCACCGCAATCTCACTGTGTTGAAGGCAGAGAGTTCATTTTTACCCAAGCTCATCTATGACGTTGCTACTTGGCCACTAATGTTGGCCACCTGCTGAGACCTTATCAGTGATTCTGCATGTATTTGAGATTTACCATCGAAGCTCTCTGTTCTCTTCCTTTTGCCTTCATTTCATTGGTGTGCTCAGAGGTATATTTGCAGAATTGCTTTATGTTTATAATTCTGGTATTCAATAAAGAATAGATTTATCCCTATGGCAATTTCTTTATAATTCAGAAGTAACTGAATCTTGTTCTAGACATGTTTTGATTAACTCCTAAAGTATTGATTACTTATTTTAAAACCTTAAGTCAATGATAAAGATGGGCAAATTCACATAATACTATAGGTTTTTGCTTCTCTTGAACAATTGATGTATTTGGCAACATAGAGCTCACATTTTTGAATGGTAACATTTCACAGGAATTGAGTATTGTGTTAGGCAACTTTCTGCCATTGTGACAAATTAGAAGTTCCTATGTTAATCAGTTTTTAAAAGTTTTATATTGGCTCATAAATTCCAAGGTTTCATTCCATGCTTGGTGACACCATTGGTTTTGGGCTTGTGGTGAGGCAATATAATATGGCAGGAATGTGTGGCATATGAAGTTCTGCAACTCATGACAGGTGGGAAAGAGAGAGAGAGACAGAAGGGGTCTGGAGTCCTAGTGTCCCCTCCAGGTCCTCAGTCCCAGTAAACTAACTTCCTTTCACTGGACATGTCAGAGCTCCTGGCTGGGAGCAGCTGGTCAGGACCCCACTGCACCCTCTGAGCTCTTCCCATATTCAGGCTGAAGAAATCATTTGCTCACACCTTTACCCAAAGCGTGTGGCACCTATAGGAGTAACAGTTTTGGTGACCTAGGAACTATCATTTATACATATGGTTTCTCAGTTTTACAATGCGGCTGAGATTATTTTTACTCATAGGAGAGCGTGCTGCTCTCCCTTTGGGACCGAAGGACTTTTCTTCTTGCTGCTGTGAATGCTGAGGCCGGCTCGCAGCTGGGAACGGACTTCAGCTAGAGTTGCCTTGTAAAAATTCTGTCTCATTCCCAGGGGAAATTGATGTCCAGTATCTGGTGCTCATGGAAGCACAAAAGCCTAATTCTTTGTCCCCAGCTAAGGACAACTCTGAAAAGCCATCTTACTCGCTGCCCTCCTGTGGTTTCAAGTGAAGATGTTCCTGGGAGTTTATTGTTACTCCAGCCTCTCTCTCTAACCAATCTCGATTCCTTCCCTTCCCGCCAGGTATTGATACCTGTGGTATTAGATATTCTAGGAAACTGTGTAGGGTTACTCTATGGCTCACTACCTAGGGAATTGAGCAACGGCAACTGTTTACTGTTAAGAGTCCCAGTTAAACATATGGATTAATTAGATTTGACCCATGACTATGCATGTAATCTAGAGAGTTGGCATTTTCTTTTTTTCTGCTTATAACATAAGTATTTATTAAATACTAGTTTCATAAAAAAAAAAAACCCTCAATATATTTTACCACAACTTAGGAGGAGAGGAAAAGAGAGGGTTTCCTCTGTCCCCATTACCCTTGGAGGTGACAATTTCTCCCAGTAATCCAGGCTTTGAGTCCTTCTTTTCAGCATCTCCTGCATTTCATTGGCAGCCTGGTCCTTTCATTCTGTCCCTACAATTGTGCCTCTTTCCACCTGTCCTTGCTGATTTCTGTCACATTCCATGGCTCCCCGTCACACTTTGACAAAAAACTGCTCTGGTGAACATCCTGGTAGCTCCCAGCACACCCGTTCCCACTTTGTTTCAACTTATTTGTCACATCTGGAGGGATCAACTGTCCACGCATGAATCACCTCAGTTACCAGAAGCACTTCAATACTACAAATGGTTCTGGATTTCTGTCAGAAAAGCTTTGGAAAGCTCTGCCACACCAGTGTTCTATTTTTCCATGTTTTTTTTTCTTGCCCTTATGAAAGATGTGTAATTTTCCACATCAACAGCAGTACAGTGTTGCAGCTCCTGCTACGCATTTTCCAGATCGAATAATTCCATAGTCATTGTAGGATGGGGACAAAAGAGTATATAGCAAATGACTTACAGCAATTACAGTCATGGATAAGACAGATTCTAGGTAAATGAAATTCTGATACAGATTTATCACAGAAGATCTCTGTTTTTAAAACATTCAAAGTTTAATTTGTTTTGTTGAACATTTATTGATGAAGATGTATAACAGTAATAATGGAAAAGAAGTAGCAACTCTATAAAGAAAGTGGGTGCTTCATATGTATCTCTAAATCATTTTATTAAAACCTTCAGAGAAATCTGCCTAGAATATTTTGTTCCCTAACATTCATGCTGAGTGTGTGTTCTATAAAACACAGTGACAATAGTTATTTTTCAGCTTTCTGGTATTTTTCATTGTCAACTTTTTTTCTCATGAAGGGGTGCCTCTTGTTTGCAAAAGCTTGGACTTCTTCCAAAACAGTAAATGTGATAAACACAGCTTTTAGTTTTAGTAATTCTTTAATAAAAAATAGAATTTTATATATAATACTGTTTTCCCTGATAGAAGGTAATGAGCAATTGGTGAACTGTGTTAACAAAATATCATTAGGGTAGTAATAGTTTTCTGAGAAGGTAACACTCTCCTTATTTGCATAACACTAAGATTATATTTCCTGGAAATGTGGGCTTTATAATACATGGCATTATTTGAGATAATTACCTATATAAACAATATTGCAAATGGAAATTAGGCTCCAAGAGAAATGTACTCTTATTATATCATAAAATAAAATGATATATTTTTATTTTGTCATTCGCTGTGATAATTACCTGATACTTGTATTCTCTTCCAGCCTCAAATCCATTTCTTCTTCTTTACTTAGAAGAGAAGAACTCCCTCTTTCCCCCAACACATTTACAAAACTTACCTGGATGTGAACACACAGCATGGCTTTCCTCTTACTGGGTTCAGCGAAATCTTTTTGTTGTTGCATGTGGTCAAACTCTTTGCCAAGGTATGGGATTCCATCAACTCTTACCTGCTCAAGGAATTTGCTCTTGTATTCATATTCTCTCCTTGAAAGAATTGTCTTTCATAAAGAAGTTAACCAAGTTGAATAGTTATATATTTTTTCTCAGCAAAGATCTTATTTAGATAACATTTTAAAAATTCATGGAACTGTGATCTCTATCAATGTTGCATTAAATAAATTTCTAATGGTTTAGTTTTGATATTTGTTTTGAGTCGATCATCAGGATTCAGTTTCTATGAAAGCTGGAGCCTTTTGTACCTGAAGGGTCCACTTGTGAACATCAAGATTCTGCTGTGGAGACTTAGTACCACTCTGGGGCTACTTAATTAATTTATAGAGACATTTTATGTCACCTAACTGCCTGTCATGCTAGTTCTAGATTTTATAAAAAAGAAGCAAGACAGTGCAGTGATATCGGAACATAAACTTATTGAAAATAGCATTTATTCAATCAATTGTTACCATTTCTGTGTGAATTGTACAGACAATATTTAGTGGTTCTGTATAGTGATTCTATAACAATGTAAAAGCAGATCATGTATCTGACTAAAATCTACATTTAAGTGATCTTCTAAAATTGCAATTGCAGGGGCCGGTGAGATGGCTCAGCGGCTTAAGCGCCTGCCCGGCAAGCGCGAGGGCCCGAGTTCGACTCCCGGAACCCACATACGAAAAAGGGGCCAGTGATATCGCTCAGCGGCATGGGCGCCTGCTGGCGCACGAGGTCCTGAGGTCGACCCCCCGGTACCCACAAAAAAAAAAAAAAAATTGCAATTGCAAAGCTCACATATTTTTGAAGTATTTCATTAGTAAAAGGCAAAATGTTTTGAAGTTTGCATTTGAAATTGCTTGCATATGGTATGTTCACAAAATAAGCATGCACACCAAACCTTGAACATTCTCTGCAGAGTTTAGATATGTAAATTAAATTGTTCACTTCTCAAGCATTTTTGCTTTTGTTTTTAAAAGACTATTTCTGAAAGAGTTGTCCATTGATGGCAGCTCAAAACAAAACTACAGAACAGACAAAACAAAATATAAATGTTTATCATTCGCATTCTGAGGTCTTCTTTCTTATTCCAAAATCTGTTGTTTTGTATTCCTTTACTTTAAGCAACTTAAACAATTTTTGTTAGTACATGTTTGGAGACATAATCTTTGCATTCATCTTAGGGAGTAGGTACATGTACTTAACACATCCTGACTTTTTTTTATTCCTTTTCCTCTCCCCTCCCTCCTATATCCCTCTGTCTCTAGACCCCCTTCTCCCATAGTTCACCTTTGCGCTACATATTGATTAAATAATTATGGGAAGTGGGTACATGTACATGACACATCCTAATTCTTTTTTGATCCCTTTCTCCTCCACTCTCTGTCTCCATCTTCCGTCTCTTGGTCCTCTTCCCACTTGCAAAAGATCTTCCTGTTTCCTTTTATCTATCTTTTAGTTTGCTCTTTAATTTATTTATGCTTTGAGTTTCTCATATGAGAGAAAACGTACAATATTTATGGTTGTATGTTTTATTTCTTCCACTTAACATTGTGTTTTCAAAGTCCATCCATTTTCCTACAAATGAATCGTTTACTTTTCTCTAAGCAGAGTAGAACGCCATTGTGTAGCGTATAAATATCACAATTTTGTTATCCATTCATTTGTTGATGAACATACAGGCCGATTACAAGATTTAACCATTATGAATTGTGCTGCTATGAGTATGGGGGTGCATAAATCACTGTGATATGATTTCTTTAAATCTTTTGGGACAATATCTAAGGGTAATAGCTGGGGATAGCTATTTTTCATTTTCTAAGGAGTATTCATACTGATTTCCGTAGTGGTCATACTTGTTTACATTTCTACCAGCAGTGTAGAAGAGCTAATTTCCCCCAACAGCCTCAGCAGCAATTTTTATTATTTGATTTCTTGATAATTTCCATTCTTTATGGAGTAAGGCAGAATCTTAGTTATTTTTTAATTTAATCTAATGGCCAGAGATGTTGAACACTTTTTCATGTATTTATTGGCCATTGGTATATCTTCTGAGAAGTGTCTGTTTATTTCAGTTGGCCATTTTTATTGGGTCTTTTACTTTGGGGCATCTAATTTTTTGGAGATCTTTATATATTCTACGTATTAATCTTCTGTCCAAAGTGTATCTGACCAAAATTTTTCCTATTCTGTAGGTTGTCTCTAAACTCTTCTGGTTGTTTCTTTTGCTGTACAGAAGTTATTTTAATTGATATAATTCCATTTGTTGATTCTTTATGTTACTTCTTGTGTAATTGGGGTTCTGTTCAGAAAGTCCTTGCCTATGGCTACGTCTTCAGGAGTTTTACCTATTTTATTTTCAGCAGGTTGTTTCTGTTTTAATATTTAGCTCTTTGAATGATTTTGATTTTAGTTTAGTACATGGTGAGACATACATGTTTTGCTGTGGTCTTCTGACTGTGTGTAGCCAGTTTCCCCAGCACCATTTACTGAAGAGCCTGTCTTTCCTCCAGCATATGTTTTTGGACCCTTTGTTGATGATCAGGTGGTAGAATGTGTCTGGGGTTGTTTCTCCTTTCTCTATTCTGTTCCATTGATCCACATGTCTGTTTTTGTGCTAGTACCATGTTATTTTTTTATCACTATAACTTTGCAATATAAACAGACATCTGGGGTTGTGATGCCTCCTGCTTTGCTCTTGTTACCTAGGATCGCTTTTGTTAATTTTGTCTCATCTGGTTTCATATGAGTGTTAGAATTGTTTTCTCCAGTTCTGTGAGAAACGGTGTTGGTATTTTGATTGCAATTACATTAAATTTGCGTATCAGTTTTGACAATGTTGATTCTACCTATCCAGGAACAGGAAATGTCTTCCCATTTTCTAATGTTCTTTTTGTTCTCCTTTTTTAGAATACTGTATTCTCATTTTAGAGGTCTTCCACTTCCTTGGTTAGATTAATTCTTAAATATTTAATTTTTTTGATGCTATCATGACTGGTATTATTTTCCTGATTTTTTTCTCAGTAGGCTCATTATTGGTGTACAAAAACACTATTGATTTTTTTCTCTTGATTTTGTATACTGTTACATTGCCAAATTTGGCTATTGGTTCTAGGAGTCTTTCGGTGGAATTTTTTTGGGTCTTCTATGTAAAGGATCATGTCATCTGCAATTAAAGATAATTTTACTTCTTCTTTTCTTACATTTATTTTTCATATGTCTTTCTCTTGCCTGATTGCTCTGGCTAAATTTTCAAGTACTATATTGAACTAGTGTAGTGATAGTGGACATCCTTGTCCTGTTCCTGACTTTAGAGGGAAAGATTTCTGCTTTTCCCCAAGTAATATGATCTTGGCAGTAGGTTTGTCATAAATGGTTTTTATTACATTAAGATAATGTCCTCCTATACCTATTTTCTTCAGTGTTTTCATCATGAATGGACGTTGGATTTTGTCAAATCTTTTCATGCATGTATTGAGATGATCGTGTGATTTTTTTTCTTTGCTTCTGTTTATGTGGTGTATTACATTTACTGGTTTGCATATGTTGAACTATCCTTACATTGGGTTGTAACCTACTTGGTCAAGATATATGATCTTTTTGATGATTTGTTGAATTTTATTTGATGGTATCTTGTTGAGGATTTTTGCATCTATGTTCATTAAAGAGATTGGCCTGTAATTTTCTATTTTAATTGGTTCCTTAACTGGTTTTGGAATGAGAGTGATGCTGGCTTCCAGGAATTAATTCGAAAGTACTCTTTTCCTTTCAATTCTTTAAAGATTTTGAGGAGCATTAGCAGTATATCCTCCCTGAAGTTCTTGTAGAATTCAGAGGTGAATCCATCAAGACCTTACCTTTTCCTAGTTGGCAGGTTTTTTTTTTTTTTCATTATTCTCTCAATTTCATTGCCTGTTATTAAATTATTCAGAGCTTTTTATGTCTTCTTGGCTCAGTTTAGTAATGCTTATGTGTGTGGGAATCTGTCCAGTTCTTCAAAATTCTCTAATTTGTTTGAGTACAATTTTTTATAATACAGCAGTACCTTGGTTCACGAACTTAATTTGTTCCATGAGTTTGGAAAATATGGGCACGTTTATGTGGGAAAGATGGCTTTGGTCAAGTTTGTCACCTGATTTAGAGTTTACAAAAAAAAAAAAACAAAATTTTGACAGACACTTTTGGTTTGTGAACCGAGGCATCACTGTAGTTACTAACGATCTTTTGGCTTTCAGCAGTGTCTGTTATGATTTTACTTTTTCATTTCTCATTGCAATGGTGTGGGTTTTTTCTTTCCTTTGTTTGGTAAGTTTGATTGAGGGTTTGTCTATTTTGTTTATTCTTTCAAAGAACCAGCTCTTTAATTCATCGATTCTTTGTAATTTTGTTGACTCAATTTCTTTTAATTTTCTCTCTGATCTTTATGATTTTCCTCTTTATGCTAGATCTGGGTTTGGACTATTCTTGTTCTTCTAGTATCTTACAGTGTGTCATTAGGTTATTTATTTGTACTTGCTCTGTTTTTCTAATGTGAGCATTTACAGCAAAAAACTTCATTTTTTGGACTGCTTTCATTGTGTACCATATGTTCTGGTATGTTGTACTGGCATTACCGTTTGAGTATAGGAATTATTTCATTTCTTCCTTGTTTTCTTTTTCAGGAAAAAGTGTTCAGGAGTGTGTTACTAAATGCTCAGGTATTTGTAGAGTTTCTGTTATTTCTTTTGTAATTGATTCTAGTTTCAGTGTGTTATGATCTGATAGCATACATGGGATGATTTTAATTCTTTTGTATTTATTTAATCAGGTTTTATGGACTATTTTGGGGACGATTCCATGTGGTGCTGAGATAATGTGTATTCTGTTGTAGTTGGGTAGAACACATTGTAGATATCTATTAATTTCATTTGTTCAAAGGTGTAGCATCTGTGTTAATTTTTTGTTTAGGTTATCTGTTTGTGAAAGTGTAGTATTGAGGTCACTCAATATGATTGCATTGGTGTTTATTTGATCTTTTATGTCCAATAGCGTTTGTTTTATGAAGTCATTTGTACCGATTTTTAGCGTATACATATTTACAATTGTTATCTCTTTCTGTTGAATTTTTCCTTAGCTAATATGTAGTGATCTACTTTGCCTCTTCTGTTCAGTTTCAGCTTGAAATTTAGTCTGAGATTAAAATTGCTGCTCTTGCTTCTTTTCAAGGTCCTGGGGCATGGAATATTTTATTCCACCCTTTGATTTTTAGCCTATGAATTTCTTTTTGGATTAGATGAGACTCTTACATATGACAGAACATTGTGTATGTGTGTGTGTGTGTGTGTGCGTGTGTGTGTGTGCGTGCTATCCAGTTTTCAATCTGTGTCTTTCCATTGGGGAGTTGAGGCAACTGGCATTGAGAGTTATCACTGACAGGTATTGACTAATTCTGTCACTGTGTTCTTTTTCTCTTGTTGATGCCTTTATTTTTTCCTTTTCTTTTAACTGCTTGCCTTGGTGCATGTATTTATTCCATCTGACTTTTTGGTTTTGTTGGCTTCATTGTTTCTGTCTAGGGTATTCTTGAATGTTTTAGGAGTGCTGGTTTGGTGTTTATATATCTCCTAAAATGTTCTTTGTCATGGAATGTCTTTAATTGTCCGTCAATTTTGAAACACAGTTTTGCAGAATATACTAGTCTGCATGGAAGTCGTTTTCTTCTAGGGCTTGAAATGCTTCACTTCAAGCTCTTCTACCCTTTAAAGTTTGTATTGAGAAATTTGCTGTAATTCTAATAGGTTTGCCTTTCTAAGTGACTTTTTGCTTTTCTCTGACAGTTTTTAAGATTCTTTGTGTTGGACTTGTGGGATTTTGACTTTGATGCATTGCAGGGACCGTTTTTTTCCTTGCTTACCTGTATGTCGAGTTCTTTCCCCATACTTGGAAAGTTTTCTGCTGTGATTTCTGTAAACAGATTTTTAAATTCCATGTTTGCTGTCTTCTAATTTCTAACACCACTTAACCTTAGCTTAGTCTTCTTAGTATGATGATTTAGTTGCTGTTTGATGAATTTTTCTTGCTTTCTTATCATTTTTTAATGCTTTCCTGACCATACTATCATTTATTTCCATTTTTCCCTGACTACTGAAACCCTATCTTCACATTGGTCATTTCTGGTGTTTATGAATTCAGTATAATTCTTTAACTCTATGGTTTCTGTTTGGCTCCTGTTATGATTTGTGTCTGGATGTCCCCCCAAACCCTTATGTGGTCATGGGGGTGGGCCTTTCCAAGGTAGCTGAATCTAGAGTTTGTGATTGGTTCATTGTCTAATGCTAGGATTGGCAGGTGTGAATGCTACACCTGCCCTGGGGCGGGTAGCCTGCATACAATGCAAGGGATGGAAAGAGGCTTGCTCCTCTCTTTTGCCCCTTCTGCTCATGTTGCTTTGCTGTCTTCCGCCGCCATAACTGGGGGCCTTCTGCCACGCCACCCTGCCTTGGAGCCAACTGATTATGGACTGAAACCTTTACAAACTGTGAGCTAAATAAACCTTTCCTTCCTTAATTTTGAGCATTAGGTGTTTTGTCTCAGCAATGAGAGAAAAGTAACTAAGATAGCATCTTTTCATGGAGTCTGTTTCTTTGTTTCTTTTGTAAACTTGTCATTCATGTTTCGAGTGATTTGGATCAGCTCTGTCAGTTTTTTATTAGTTTCTCCCATCCACCCACTGGTCGGTTTGTTTGACAGTTCAGCTATCTTCTGGGTTATGTAGGCTTTGAACTTGCCGAGTCCCTTTATTTCCTCTGTAACCGTGTCACACGGCTTGACTATCTGGTGTTTGTTTCTCTCTCCAAGGTACCCCTTGGGCCTGCGTTGCAAGAGTTGTGAGTCTTTTCTGCTGCCTTGTTTTTTCATGTTCCTATTTTTGTGAGTGTTTGTGTGTGTGTGTGTGTGTGTGTGTGTGTGTGCGCCCACACTAAATGTTGAGGGCAAATAGAGTGGAGACAGTTTTTGTTGATAGGAGGCTTTCTTTCGTTAGGGTCTGTTTTACAGCTGTGCACTCTGGCTTTGTTTGTTGAGAGGTATTGTTTACTATCTCACCTTGTTCAATTTAATTCCCGCGGGCTCTGTCACTGTTGAAAGCGGAGAGTTTCTACTGGTTCTTAACAGTGTCAATGGATCTAAGTACGCAAGGATCCTAAACATTAAAGCTTGTATAATTTCTCCCTTTTGTCAGTACCCGGTACAAACTATTTTATGCTGGTGTTTGTGCTTCATCTGGGATGGGAGGGGAGGGGAGGGGAGGAGAGAAAGGAAGGGGAAAGGAAAGGAGCTGTGTCAGTGCGAAAAGAGAAGGTAAGAGCGAGTCAGTAGGTTAAACAATAGGCATTTGGATTCTGTTGGAATTATTCCTACACCTGTGTAAAGGGCTTAGTGTTTAGAGCTTTGCAGATGCGCGGGAGTGCGTTTGGAGATTGAGGGAGGCTTTGAGATTGCTGGAACCCGTTGATAAATTTGTTGGTGGTTTGGTTTGGATCCTCTGAGCACAGTTTTGCTGAGGACGACCCTGACGTGCCCGTGACGGTACAGTTACCTGCTGGTCCTGGTTCGTTCTTATTCTCCAGTGCAGCTGTACTCTGGGTGGAGGGGAGCAAGGGGGAGCAGGGAGGGGAGATGAGGAGGGAGAGGGGAGGAAAATATTGAGGGAAGAGAGTCAAACAGTAGAAGAGAAGCAGCACTGAAAGAGACTGTAGGTCAGAGGGGAAAACCTTGAAGAATACAGTGTAATAATTGAACAGTACCGAAAGGAAGCAAGAACCAGAAGAGAAGAAGAAGAAGAAGAAGAAGAAGGAGAAGAAGGCGAGGCAGGAGAAGAAAAGAAGAAGAAGACAAGAAGAAGAAGAAGAGGAGGAGGAGGAAGAGGAGGAAGAGGAAGAGGAAGAGGAAGAAGAAGAGGAAGAAGAAGGAGGAGGAGGAGGAGGAGGAGGAGAAGGAGGAGGAGGAGGAGGAGGAGGAAAACCCGCTAAAATGACCCCAATCCAACAAAGAATGAAGGAAACGTCAACCAAAATACAGCTAGAAATGAGCGCGAGAAGTGAGGAGCCGTGGCCAGGCTCTCCGAGCGCGGGGCGGTTGGTGTCCGGGGACCTGGCCCTGCGCGCTGCCCTCCCGGCGCCCTGGCGCAGAGCTGGCGAACCTATGGCACGCGTGCCGCCATGGGCTGTTTGCTGTTCCCGAAAGCTCCAAAGGGTTCGCCATCGCTGGTGCAGCCTCCCTGCCTACAGCAGTCCCCAGCGAGAAGGTGCTGGAGGCGCCCCTGGGGTCCCACCTCCTTGCGATAGTGGGGTGCGTGCTGAATGCTCCCCAAACAGTGCTCCTGGTGGATGTGCGGAGGACGGCAACTTTCCTTTCCTTTTCTTTCTCTTCTTTCTGGGTCGGGCAGGCCTCTCCTCTGCCCACAGTCCCACAGGTTGCAGGTGCCCGAGCACTTTTGTGCCTTTGTTTTCCAGCCTCGTGGTGTCCGCGGATCCCAGCCCCGCGAGCGCCCCGCCGTCCTCAGCTCTGAAGCCCGCGGCCCGCAAGGCGCGGGTGCCTGGGGCTTGTTCCGCCCCGCGCTGCGTCCGCGTCTCCTGCTGGTCTCGCAGCCCAGTGGGGAGGTCGGAGTGACGCAGTCTACTCAGCCGGGCTAGCACTGCAGACCCGGCTCCCGCCTCGGCCCCTCCTCCCGGGCAGCATCTCAAGAAGGTCTGGGGTGTGGGGCGGGGTTGGGGATCAGCAGGGGTCCGGTTTCCCCTCACACTGGATTTGAGTCCAGATGGGTTATCTTTTCATTTATCATTCTATGTCAGACTTGTCTTTCACCCCCGCCTCAGGGTGTCTGCTTTTTTCCAGCACTGATGTGGAGCCACTCATCCTCGCCTTACCTCTAGGCCAGCATCTTCCCTCCCCGTAATCAACTTTTCTATGGCTTTCCACTTTGCGCCCCTGCTGGAGAGGTCAGGCATGAGAAGCAATCACTTTCCCATGCTCGTTAGGGACAGGAGGAGGCAGGGAAGCTGCAGTGGTTTTCTGATGGCCATAGAGGCAGGGCTCGGGATAAAAGCCATCATCTTTGTTTTCCTAAGGTTATACTCCTCTGAACAGAACCTCTACTTTAAAAGGAAAAAAAGAGGCAGAAAGTAAGTTATTAATTTGAATGCTTTTCTTAAGCCTTAATTATGTCTTTTATGATACTGCATACCACTTACCTCCCAATCAGACCTGCTACAGGCTCGGCAATGACACCCAGGTAGTACTTTGAGTAGACTCAGAGAGTTAAATGAAGGTATTTAAAAAGCAATTGCCTCTTTTGGGAGACAATTGTATATTGGAAAGAGATTTTTGTACTAATAGTAAGACTTTCAGGATTTGAGCTCTATACTGACCGCTTACCAGCAACATGGAGGCAGGAAAATCAATTTATTTTTATGAACCTGTTTCATTGTAAAATGTAGAAACATCTGTCTCTTATTCATTCACTCAACCAACATTTGCTAAATGTTTTCTTAAGAGAACACAGTCATTGTGAAGATTTAATAACTCAGGAATGTGCCTCATGTATGGAAAGCGATACATATTTGTATGGTCAAATATGTATTAGTCCAATGATCAATATTGGTTTAATAATTATCTTACCAAGGATCTTATTCTGTGATTGAAATATATGTAGAATGGACAGTCCCGGTGTATCAGTCAGTGTTTTATAGAGAAACAGATATAACACAAGATACACAAATGTACAAGAAATTACAAGATTGGCGTACGATGGTCAGCCACAGAGTTGGATGAGGAAGTGTGTGGAGGGTGTCTGCATGCTGGAGACCAAAGTTTTCAGTCCAAGGTCTGGAGCTCACTAAGTGTCCTGTGCAAGTCCATATCAGGAGGCCGATGAGTCTGTGATGTAAGGCTGAAGTTTCTGAGGCAGAAGCCGAAGAGTCTGCGCTAGAAGCCAGGAGATGATGTCCAAGCTGAAGGCAAAGACTGGAGCTCCTCCGATAAATGGAAGCAAGTCCATCCTTACTCATTTCCCCTTTACACCATCTGGGTGACAAGCTGCCCTAGGGTGGGTCTTCTACACCCTGGGGTGTAGAACCGCTGAGCTGATTTAGTTAAGCTGCTAAACTTCTCAAATTGACACAATCGATCAGCCATTACACCTGGGAACCCAGGATCTGTGAGTACTAAAACTAAAAATATTCTTCGAAAAGATGAATCAACTACTGCCACTTTACTGGATTCCACACTTTCTGTTGCAAGAAATATATCCATTTTCTATTCTTTTCACTTTGCTTTACTGTCTCTTTTTCAAGAGCAGAGGGCCCAACAGAGTTAAATTGTGGTCCATCTGGCTTTTGAACTCTGAGTAAAATTGTCTCTTTCAACGTTTACCCATTTCCAGCTTATTTTATGGTATTGCTAGAGAGATGTGCTAGGTGCAAAATGTGAAAATCTCCTTATTTCTGAATTTAGGAGGATCAAATATATAGCTCCAGAAAAATAGGGATGGGTTTCTCATAGTTTACAGTTGGTCCAATTTCAGTTTTGTGGTAAATGTTTGGTGTAACTCCAATGGCTGTTACTGAATGTTCAGTTGACCATATAAGGATAAGGTTGTTTCTTAGAATAGAGGTCCTAATACTTTCTACATCTAATTTTCCAAACTAAACACATGTTGTTACTTTTTCTTAAATTGACCTTTTAAACAATCTGAGTATCAGATAGTATCTACCAGGTTGTTTATGATAATGCTTTAATAGTGTAAGAAAAATCATTGTTTTACTCCAAGTAATTTTAAAGAGGTAAAATCTTGAGGCTTAAACAATAAATAAGAGACAAGTTACAGAATATATAGGTTTATTTATGTATAGTGAGCAATCTCTGACTTCTTTTGGAGTAGAAAATAAAAGACTTTCTAAGTGTGCCATTTCTCTCTTTTAGTTCAGTTAGAGTTTGGTCCAAAAATAGTGCTCAACATATGTGAATGAGGGATTTATAGATCATCTGAGGATATAGTACATCAAAATACCTTGTTATCTTTTTATTAGTCATCTCTCATTGATTAATTCTCCCTGATTAACCTCATGCAGTTACCACATAATAATATTCTATAGTTACATATATAGTTTTTACCAGAAACCTCAAGATTGTGACAATTGCTATTTTTTTTTTTTTTTTGTGGGTACCGGGGGGTTGACCTCAGGACCTCGCGCGCCAGCAGGCGCCCGTGCTGCTGAGCGATATCACCGGCCCCTTTTTCGTATGTGGGTTCCGGGAGTCGAACTCGGGCCCTCGCGCTTGCTGGGCAGGCGCTTAAGCTGCTGAGCCATCTCACCGGCCCCAACAATTGCTATTTTAATCACAACTCTACATTGAGAGATAAGAAGTTCGGGCTACATTATTTCTCCCAAGTAGCTTACTTAGCGATCCCAGGCTAGTCACTTTTGCCCTGTTTTTCTTGTTCATAAACCAGGAATAATGCCACATGCCTCCTCACCAAGCATGTGGTGAGGATTAATTAGATAAATATCAGTGGAGGCCTCTGAGCTCCTCGGGGTTGAGGTGTTTATCCATCTGCGTAGTATTGTCATTACCATTATCATACCATTTCACTTGAATCATAAATAAAACTCAAAGCTGTTAAAGATGGAAAGGATTTTGTTGGCTTGCCAAATCCCACCCAAAACCTCTCTAAGTAGCAGGGCAAGATTGAGGGAGTCCCTGGACAGAGGACATCTAAGGGATTAAACTGATAGTTCATTTGCTCATAGCCAAAAGGTTTGTGTTAATGAGCTTAATAGCATTTACTTGGTGGGTGTCCAGAACAGCTGTCCTTTTTTGTTGCAGGTGCCAGAACCAAAGCCAAGGAAAGTTTGGATTTAGCAAATCCAATTACTGCTCAGGATTTGCTCTTTTGCAAGACAGCACTTGTCATAATCACCCGTTGATAACAGACACCCTGTGAAGTTGATACTAGATACTCATGTCCTGATTCGGGGATCCATTTTCTTCCTTGAAAGCATTACTTTAACTTTATGCGATAAGGCTTATCAGACATGTTTTACATTTAGAGTGAGAGTTTGCCTTTGATAACACCACACAACAAATTCCAGATTCTCTTAATGCGATAATACCTCTACAAGAATTGCATTTTAATTGTTTCTGAGCTTACAGAGATATTTCTGATTAATTTTTCTTGTCTGCAAGAGCGAGAAAGGAATTCAGAGTACATCCTAATTAAAAATGAAAATGGGTCATCACATGAGTAGCTTATTATGAGATGAAAACCCCATGAAAAATGAATATAATCTTTCTCAAGCAGGGTAAGCTGCGTATATTTTTAATAATCCAGAACACCTGGCTATTTCACGTCCAACGAGAAGGCAGAGATGTAAGGTGAAAGTGACCTTGTAATAAGGGAGAATTCACGTATGGAAGGAGGATGCCTGAGTGAGCAGACAAACTGGCGACCAAAATTAGAAATCCTTTCCAATTGGTATGAGGGAGAGAATGCATATGCAGGCACAGTGACTGAAGTGACACTGACAGCCAAGAGCTCTCAGGCTGCTCACGTGCACGCGAGCCCACTAGCATGCCTTAAAAATTTTTATTGTATTTTATTTTATTTTGCAGAGAGGAAGAGCAGAGAGAAAAAGGTCTACCTGGTTTAGAAACATGTAAATATCATTTTAAACTTCATTTTAGTTAGTTTGCATTTTCTGTCATTAGCCATTTTCTTTCTCTAGGTAAGACAGGCTTGCTTTAGTGGATTAGTTAGACAACTGGTTCATCCCTAAAGAGTATGTTAGTATTCCTAGACAAAAAAAAGTCACTTTTGCCTGTTTGTAGCACGTAGAAGATATTTTGGTATCTGATTTTGTTAATCGTAGGCTTCACAGGATGTCATATTTGTTGGTACGTAACAAATCTTTCCATATCTAACTAAAGAAGATAGTATTGATTTTCTATGCAATTTGACTATTGAATTTGCTTTTTCTTTTGTTTCTCTTTGCCCTAGCCTCCAGCTTTGTGATTTCCCAGAGTTATAAGAAACCATGTAACTCATACTTTCAAGGACTGTTCCAGTTTTGTCCTCAGTTGCACGAATCACTGAAATGAATCTCTTAGGCTCCTGTACAACATGAGCTATGCTGCCCAGCCCATCATTTTTAGCTGCGCACAGTTCCTGAGCCAGACATGTTCTGACTGGTTATAAGGAAAATCTGTCTGTGTGCCCATATAAGGCACACATTTGACAGCTTAAATAAATGCACCTATTTGTAAATCATGGAGGCTTTACTTTAGCCGGTGTGTGTGTTTTCACAGTAGCAGTTTGTATAGTGTTACTTTTATTTAGGCCTTTAAAATGCTGCAGCGTGCTGGTAATGACCCAGTATTTCACCATTCCAATAGTTAGCTCTATTAATATTTGTTGAACATTTACTTTATTCATACTGTCTTTCATTTCTTTGCATTATAGAGCCAGTTCCAAGTTCCCAGAGTACAGAGATTAAGATGTAAAGTGAATGAATAGTCTATGTCTTAATACAGTCATTTCAAAGATGATTTTTTTTCATGAAAGTATAAATAAGAAAAATTTTAAAGAGAATAAATGCCATTATATTTGCATTATCTGTATTATTATAAAGTCAGAACACTTTGAAGACTCATAATCAGCATTTATCTGTAAGTTTTTTTATGCAAAGTCTAGTAATAATCTTATTTATTGCTCTTCCATTGATCAGAGGTTAAAAAAAATCTGATACAAGAAATCAAACTGTATCCAGAGAGAGAATGTTATTTATCTTATGAGATCTCAATATCGAAAAAATCCGAGCCTGGAAAAACCCTATCTAGATGGAATTTTCTGAGAATGTAGGGCAGGGTAGAGAGTAGCTGAGGTCTGGAGGTGGGGACTCCGTTCTCTTAATTATGCATGCTCCTAAACCTGGACTTTCTTCTCCATTTGGCAAATTATATGCTATATTTATGAATTTAGGCAAAAGGAAGACATATTGGTAACAAATGAGAACTTTGCCAACTTTGATCTTAATGTCTTTAATAAACTTGTCTTTTTTCCCTATGTCAATTATTGTGTTCTTTTTAAATGGAGAATTTGTGGAGAAAATTACTTCCAAAACAATTAAGATGTTTTAGCCATCTGATTGCTTCTTTTGATACTTTTGTAATGACTGGAAGCTAAAACTAGCAGATTAATACTGTGTTTCCAGCCACATGGCTTCTGCTTGTCTAACAATGTTGGTTGAACCAGAAGATCAGATACCAGGAATAAGAAAAAATTTGCAAGTATATTTACACACACACAGTACAGATATAGAGATACTAGTATTATGTATTTACCTATCTGTCTGTCAGTCTGTCTGTCTATCCATCTATCTATCTACTTACCTACCTGTGAGAGCAGGAAAAAGTATGTTAGCTCTTAGATAAGTCTGGATTCTTATCTATGAAATTATCTTTGGTGAAATAAAGAATTATTTGTCTACTGTACATTATACTTTACTCATTTCTGATTAATTTATTTATGAAATTGACCCAAGCTTATTCTCTGTAATTTCCATCTAATGTGACTACAGCGTGTCCATATTTTCCTGAATATGTGTGGCACTTAAATAGCAATTTAAAAACTTAGAAGCATGTTAGCAATGATAGATACCCGATTTATTTCCTGGTAAAGTATTTCTGAGTACAATTAGTTCTGCCAAGGGTTGTAAATTATTTTCTTAATGAATAATCACCTCCCAATTTCTACACAAATCTTCATAACTACCTAAAAGATAAAGTTCCAAGAAAACAAGGCTTAAGAAACTATGTTTGTATAGATTCACTTTTAAATATATTTTATGTTTCTGTGGGTTGAACACCTGACATCTCTCTCTTACATTAGAGAAAGTATAAAAGTTGCAGGGATACAATGATTATTATAATTGTATGATTCTCAATTTAAAATAAATTTAATAGTCCATGGGTTCTACAGTGAGACTAACTGTACTTATTTATTATGTAGTCTCTACATTTTTAATATTAATAAAATATCAAAATGCGAATTGGAGCTTCTGATCAATACCAATAGCTGAAATCACTAGCAGTTTGTCTATAACAAGTCAGGCTCTGAGTATATGAAAGTGAATAGAGTGTAGTCTTGGCCTTTAAGGACTTAGTCATCTGCTCAGAATTATATATAGTATATAATATATAATATATAATATATAATATATAATATATAATATATAATGTATAATATATAAATATTCAATGATGTGATAGATTTCCAAAGCAAAGAAAACCATTTTATGTTTTAAGTTGTCCCATCCTCTATAACTTTTTATTACATAAATGTTTGATTTTCATTAAATGTTTTGAAATTAAGTAAAAAAAAGAATATCCTTCCTGACAACTTCTTAGTAGGTTGTTATTACCACAAGTAGTGATGGCGAAAGGCATTTGACATTGTTGGAATTAGAGCTCCAAATAGCAACCACCAAAAAAGGATTTTGCTAATTAAGTGGTTCTTGCATGTAGTTTCATTACCATTAAATGAAGTAGATTAGCATTAATGGGAAAATCCTGACTGTGTTTTGTTTTGTTTTGTTTTGTTTTCTAAATTTGTTTTTTGTTTTACAGTTTTACAACTTTTTTTGGCAGTTAGCACTTAGTTCTCATCCACACTGACTATAGGATTTTGTAAATGATAACGAGTTCGTAGGTAACCAAATTAACAGAACTCGTTGGCTCGGTCTTCATCCTCATTAGGTATTCTGGACAACCACGCTTGGATTCTATGTGGGATATTCCTTATTCCTCTGGCCCGGATGTGTTGTTGAGTTTGGTGCTAGTCTGCGCATTTCGAATTCTCATCACCTTCTGGACACACCTCTGCCCCTCTTCGAGTACCTAAGGGCGCACTTCTTGATGCCCATTCCATGAATGTGTCTGTGAACGTCGACGATGGATGTAGCCGAGGTCATCACGTGTTTGGTGGTAGACTGGCCCTCTTCTCGTCACTCTTCTTTTGGAGGGTGCCCTTCTGTCTACCCCAAGTTGGAAAGGAAGAATGCGAAGAACTGTGCTGTTTTTATAGTTTCTTATGAAGGGGTGATACAGTGAAAAATGTTAGATTTGCTCCCAAACTGTCAAATGTATCTAAGCCACAAGAGGGAGAAATAAATGCTTTTCAAGAGGAAGTCTATTTTTATGAATGTTGGTTGGCATTTTTGAACTCAACACAGCCTCAGGGGAGATTATTTTCTAGTGAACAGAAAGACGTGGGTGAACAATGAGAATCCCGGATTTATTATTTCTGAGTAGAATATAAACCTATGGATTGCTGTGATTTCTTCTACTGACTGACATAAGAGTTTAGGATGAAGAAGCGTATTGTGTCTCACTGCAGGTTCTCTATTAGTACACATTGTTTATCTCTCTCATTCACAAATACACATAAACACACATACTTAAATACATACACATTTAGACACAAAACCTCCAGGTATTTGGACAGTGCTATTCATGAAAAAGATGGGCTCTGGTTTCTAAACCATGTAGTAATTACTTTATTTCTTGAAGCATGAGATTTGATTATCCATTTGTCATTTTGCATGCTGCATAATATTTTTTACTGTCACTTTATGCAGCTTTTCTTGAACAATGAATCTTACGATTTAGCTCAGGAGGACCAATGTTTCAAAGGCAGAGAGAGTTAGCTGCCAGCTCTGGGGAGCAGCAGGCAGGGTTTTGGGGAGTCCTGAAGTGGAGGCTGGACCGATGACTGTTTTCTACAGAGCAGCTCTTACAATGAAGAGACAGAAGTTTGGAGGTTTAAAAAGGTGAGTGTATTAAGAGTGGGGCAGATAGGTAATAATTAAATACCACATGAAAAAATGCCATGCTTATAATTCAAGATTAGGTCCCAAACAGTAAGAAGCAAATACAGATTATTCATTTCATTGAAATATGATTTAATAAATGCAGCCAATGTCCAGTGAAGGTATTTACCATTTTGAGAACTTCCTGTGAAATATATTTGTTCTAGGAATACAATGCATGATAAATATGGACTACAAAGCAAGAGGGAGACACAGTTTAGTGTATGGCATTGAAAAACTCTGACTTTTTTTTTTTTTTAATGTGGGTACCAGGAGTCGAACTCAGGACCTTGTGCTTGCCAGGCAGGCACTTATGCTGCTGAGCTCACTGGCCCAACTCTGACTTTCTGTTTGGAGAAAAATAAAGGTAATCCCTGTTTTACCAATCCAGTGGTAGACCTGAAACATGAAGTGTCTTATTATGAAAGGTTAAATGCAACTGATAGAAGAAAACATAGTGAATATTTTATAATTTATGAGAGGAATTTTAGTTGAAATTCCAAAAGTATAAATTCTAAGGTGATAAATGACTTCTTTTGATTATGTTGAAATGCAAGATTTTTTTGTAACAAAGGTAAAGTGCTACACAACTTCTTGGCAGACAGTATTTGCATGCAAAGTCAAAAAACGCTCAATTTTTAAGATATAGAGTGAACTCTTTAAAAAAGCAAGAAAAAGGTAAGGAATGGGAAAACAAGAAAAGGATAGGAATTAGCAATTGAGATAAAGGGCAGGCTGATTTGTTAATGACTAAGATAATAATCTAAGAAATGGAATTGAACGTAACACTGAGATATGATTATATATATATATATCTGTTATCTATATCTGTATTGGATTGTTCATAATTAGAAAGGAGGATGCTACCAAGGTTGGAGAGGATGTGGGGAACTACAGATTTTATAGTCTGCTATTGGAAATAAATGATACATTTTTCTCTAGCAAATCTGCCTACTAGTCCTTAGCAAAAATGAGGACATGCATGCATTTTTGTCAATGGGATTGCATATTACAAATAGGGAACATCTTCTCTGGAAAATCAACCAATGAGTTTTGTTAGAGTAATGTTATGGCTGTAGTAACAGTCCTTCACTTCCTTGAATTAATCACAACAATTTCTCTTCTTTAAAAATTCTGTCATATATTCTAAGATTTGGCATATGACAGATGATCTTAGGGGTTTAAAATTATTTTATATTCAATGCTTCAGAAAATTTTGTATAATATGATCCCATTTTACAAAATTGAGAATGACAAACTCCTCTTTTATAAACATGTGCATATATGTGTTAAATTTGTGTATGTGTAAACATACACTGATACTAGGAAAGAACTTCATCCGTTCATTTAGTTACAGACTTCGTGTTGTGCATTTCCAAGGCTAAATTGCTGTTCACATCTCCATTCATCTCTCATGACCAGAAAAGGGGAAAATTAGTGTAGAGTTTCCATGGGCGTTATCATTAATCACCTACAATTCGTTTCCACTTTCTGTCCTTGTTGACTATGTGTGAAGTTTTCCCATAATTCTATTAGAAAGTATAACTCAGACTCTTTTCTGGGCCTTTGACCTACAGTTTTCTGTGCTTATTTCCCTCTCTTTATGATGTTGGATGCTGTTTCTCTCTATCCTGGAAAGCCTTTACACTTTCTTGTTTGTGTGAAACTATATGAATTAATTTTGAAAATCTACTTTCTGTCATTTCAATGGGGCTTTGACTCGTTCTTTTATCTTGGAGCAGGCATCCCTGTTTTTTACAGGGTGCTCCCACTTAAACAACAAATTTAGTAGCTTTACCAGTCCATCTTATTTCTTTCTTATACTTCAGATAAAACGACTTTGAAATTATCACCCAAGAAGCCATAAAATTTCCTGTCACCTTTGTGTCATCTTAGAAAAATATTACTGCACTTTTCATCTTCAAAATTATAGGGGTTTGTTTCTTGCTTTGCATTTTTAAAAAAGTTATTTCAATTAAGGAAGATTGTCCTTCTTTTTCTCATTGCTGAGACAAAATAGCCAACACCCAAACTTAAAGAAGGAAAGGTTTATTTGGCTCACAGCTTGTAGCTGTTTCGGTGCATACTCAGCTGGCTCCAAGGCAGGGTGCACTGCAGAGAGCATCGCAGAGGAAACAGTTTATGGCAGGCAGAAGGCAGCAAGGCAGCGAAGCAGCAAAGCAGCAGAAGCAGCAGCAACGAGCAACAGCAGCAGCCCTCTTTCTGTCCCTTATAATCCATCCAGGCTACCTACCCTTTGGGCAGGTAGCACTTACACATAGGGTGGAGGACCCTTAATCCCAGAATCGCACCACTAATCCCAGCATCACATCCTTAATCCCAGCACCACACACCCCAGATCCAGTGACCTCTGCAAAGCCCCACCTATGACTGCATGAGGCTTTCTGGGGACATTTAGATACAAACCAAAGCAAAGATACCTTGTGTTTACTCTTTTCAAATGCACTCTAAATGTACTAAATTTGTGATTCAAAAGCAAATCTTCCTTTTTAATTTGAGCCATAGAGCATTGAGGAAAAAGTCAAATGTAAGAAGAGAAGAAAATAAAAATCTCTTTAAAGTAAATATGAAAAATTTTGACTTAGAATATCAAATATTTAAAGAACATCCAGTTGAATTATCTCCTTTTATTGGTACATAAGTTAAAATTTAAATTCCTAGCCTCTTTCATAGATCAATGAGAAAACCAATTTAAATATGCAGGGTGGACTCACTGCTCACATTCTAAAGGCCAAGGGAATATAGTTTTTTAAGGAAAGTGCAGCAAAATGGTGACTTATGGCTGACCACAATAATGCTGTTGCTCTCGCGAGCCATTCCGGACAATCCCAGGAGACCAAAGCTTTCCTTCGCACATCAGTCATGACTGGAGCATTGCATGGGTGGCTAAGAATGTGGCCTGTGGTTATATTCACGTCTCTTTCTAGGAGAACAGTGATCTTCACATTTCTGCTCTAGCCCTGGGCAGAGCAGACAATGAGAATAAAATTTTCTATTTTCTGTCCAAAGGATGGAAACGCTACCTCAGAGGCTGCCCATGCTGAAAGCCGAATCTACTGTTCACGCTCACATGGTGCTCCTGTACATTGAACAATAAAGCTGCAGTTTCCAAACTGTTCATTGAAAGTTAGAAAACTGTATCACATGTTAGTGATTGATACCAGTTTTGTATCACTTAACAATTAGATAATGAAATGAGAAATTATTGCAGACGCTGATAACGTAACTCCCCAGATGAAGTGACTAGAGTGGCCTCAGAGCTGTGGATCATGATACAAGGGCTGCGGTATTGTCTAACTTACATGAGACGCTGCAACACTGCCAAGCGGTCAGGGTTCAGCGTGAGAGAGGCATTCGAGTGAGAGCAAACCATTTACTTTAGAGTTGGAAAAAAATAATTCACCTAGTGTAGCTAACATGCTATGCCCATTATTTACTGCTACAATGACCTCTTTTTATCTTTAGTCCCCAACAATATCATATTCCTATGCTTTTGTCAGCATTAATGTATATCTACTTCTATATGTAAAGTTGCTTATTTCGTTTGTGCTAATTAAAATGTTGCTGTGAATTTAATCTTCTGATCTTATTTTTAGTATTTAGCTAAATTGCTTAGAATTTTCAACTCAGCTTCCCATTTTCAGTCCATTTATTAATTATGTGATATTGGGCAAGGCACTGAATTTCTTTAAAGGTGATGGGTACTTTGTATGCGTGATGCTGTTTTGGATATTCTAAAAATGTGATTTAAAGACATCTTCTCTGCCCTTCTGCGGTAGTCAGATTTCCTGTCACTGGGACAAAACATAACCTAAAGCAGGAGAGGTTTAATTTTGGCTTACAGATTTAGTAAAATGCAAACTGCCACAATGTGGTCCTATGACTAATTCCTCAAAACCCTTACAATATTGTAATATTTTGACTCTGTTTACCAGCAAATGTGTGTAAGAATTTGAATTCTTTTCTTTTTTACTGTTGTAACATTGTAGTCTAGATGAGAGTCTGACGTGGCAGAAAGTCAATACATAATTCAGGAATAAATGTGTAAATAAATGACATTTCCAAACATCAATTCATTCATTCATCAGTGTATTTCTCCACTGATTTTGGTAAACTTGAATGTCTATTAAAGCAATTCAATGATTTTTATGTCTTTCTCTAACGTTATTTTATAAAGATTTTACTAGGTTAATTCCTATATATTCTATATATTTTATAAATATTTTGACCAATATATCATTGTCTAAGTGATAATTATTGTTATAGATAAACTTTACTGATTTTTTTGGGTATTGTTCATATATCACATTGCCACACACTTACTAATTTTAGCAGTAAATCTATTGATTCTCTTTGTTTTCTATGTACACAATTATATTTTTTCCAATACCATTTTGTCTCTTTATTTGCACATTTATGTCTTTTGTTCATCTTGTCTTATTGCACTGGCCAGGACCTCACGATGATGGTTTGCATGATGATTGCTATGCTTTTGCTAGTCACCTGCTATACTGTTAAATTAAGATTTCTTCTAAGTGTACTTTTTATAAGGCTTTTAAATATAACAAGCACAAATTGCATTTTATTGAATAGTTTAATTTTGTGTAATTTAAAATAACAATTCATAATAACTAAGTCTTGAAAATAGCCTACATGTCCATCAATAGATGAATGGATAAATAAAATGTAGTATTTATACACAGCAAAGTACTACTTTGCCATAAAGAAAGATAAACTTGAGTCATTTGTGGGAAAACGGATGCACCTTGAGTCCATAATGTTAAGTGAAGTAAATCAGACACACAAGCTTAAATATTGAATGGTTTCTCTTATACAAAAAACTTAATATATGTATGACTTATATAATAAAAGACAGATGATAGGAAAGAAAAGAGAGAAAAAGAAGTATTGTAATCCAGTGTGGACAATGTGCCTAAAAGTATACCTTGACTTAGTACTGCTTTTTACAATGTTTTGTATGTTTTTTGGCCTATTAGTCTGGTTTTTAATCTGCATATATAATAGTTAACCTTATAAGTTCTTATAAGATGAATAAATGAATCTGATGCTGGCAAAATAAAAGGGGGGTGGAGGAAAAGAGAAAACAAGAATTGAAATGTGTTGTGTACATGTACCAATTTGCTACAATGAATGTAATCATTATGTACCACTAACATGTACTAATGAAAGTAAAAAAAAACATGAAAAATAACATTGTTTCTCTTTTAATCAATACAATCATTCAATTAACAAATGATCTAACTTTGAATCACCTTTGAATTTGTAAAATTAATACAACTTTGTTATCTATGTTTCCACAAAATATTTTCGGATTCATTTAGGGGATCCTTTCCACAGAATTTTTGTGAGTATATTCACAAATAAGAGTGACTTACAATGTTAGCTTCTCAAATATCTGTGGAATTTTATCGTAAATATTAAACTAGCATTATAAAAATTAGAGTCACCTTTGGGTATACTTTTGTTCTCTAGAACAACTTTATTTTATTTTATTTTATTTTATTTTTGTGGGTACTGGGGGTCGACCTCAGGACCTCGCGTGCCAGCAGGAGCCCATGCCGCTGAGCGATATCACTGGCCCTTTTCTTGTATGTGGGTTCTGGGAGTCAAACTCAGGACCTCACGCTTGCCAGGCAGGAGCTTATGCTGCTGAGCTATCTCACCGGCCCCCTAGAACAACTTTAGAAGAAATTATTATTCTGTATTCCTTGGCTGGTTGGTAAAATCTGCCTGAAAATCTGTCTGGGTGGTGATTTCTCTTGGAGAGAAGTTTTCATCTGTGACTCTGTTACTCTTAATGATGACTGATGTCTTCCAAGGTTCTATATGTCTATATATATTTTTTTCCCTTCCTTCTTTTCCCCTTTCCTGCAGCCCAGTTGTTCTTTCTTTTTGAGCATTTTCTTTCCCTTTCCCAATAACTATTGTACATTTTGGATCTTATTTACTCTTTCAGTTTCACAAGGGAGACAATACAATGTTTACACATGCGAGTCTGATTTATTTCACTTATGAGTATGGTCTTGAGTTGCATCCATTTACCTATATAAGTCTCCAGTTTATCCTTCTTTATAGCTGAGTAGTACTCCATTGTATAAAAATACCACATCTTTTTTATCCCTTCCTTGGTTGAATGGCATTTGGGTTGTTCCAAGATTTAGCTATTACAAATTGTGCTGCTATAAACATGGGTGTACATATGTTGCTGTGGTATGATGTTTTTAATTCTTCTGGGAAAATAGAAGGGGAATAACTGGTTCGAATGGGACCTCTAAGCCTAGTTTTTTAAGGACTCTTCACACTGATTTCTACTGTGGATTTACAGTGGTTGCACCAGTCTACACTCCCACCACAGGAGTGGTGGGAGAAGTGTTCCTTTTTTCCCCACAGCCCCTCCAGCATTTGTTATTGGTTGATTTCTTGATGACAGCCATTCTTTCTGGGGTGAGATGGAATCTCAATGTTGTTTTAATTTGCATTTCTCAAATGACCAGTGATGTTGAACATTTTTTCATATATTTATTTGCCATTTGTATTTCTTCATCTGAGAAGTGTGTATTCATCTCAAATGCCCATTTTTGGGTTAGGTCTTTGAATTTGTGGGGGCTGTTTTTTTCAATTCTTCATATGTTCTAGATAGAAGTCCTTTGTGTGAGGGACAGTTGGCTGAAAATTTTTTCCCACTCTGTGGGTTTTCTTTTCACTCTGTTGGTGATTTCTTTTGATGTGCAAAAGCTTTTTAGTAAGATGATATCCTAGTTGTTGATTCTTTGAAGTACTTCCCGTGTAGTTTGATTTTTGTTCATGAACTCTCTGCCTACCCCGATGTCTTCAAGATTTCTACCTAGTTCCTCTTCCAGTAGATTTAGTGTTTCTGTTTTAATATTTAGATCTTTGATCCATTTTGACTTTAGTTCAGTGCATGGTGATAAACATGGTCTAGTTTTTAGTCTTCAGGATGTAGAGAGCCAGTTTTTCCAGCACCATTTATTAAAGAGGCTATCTTTCTTCCAGTGTACATGTTTGGCCCCTTTGTCAAAGATGAGGTGGCTGAGTAGTTGTGTCTGCATCTTCTAATCTGATCCTTTGATCCTCAGTATGTTTTTTTTTTTTGCCAGTCCCATGCTGATTTTATCACAGTAGCTTTGTAGTATAATTTCAAGTCAGGGATTGTGATGCCTCCTGCCTTGCCTTTGTTGCCCTTGGCCTGGTTTTGATGATGGTTTTTAGGCTTCTTTTATAAATAAGAAGATTTTTCTATATGCAGTTTGGTCTAACTAGAATGTATTCTATAGGAGACAAGACGATGCACCAGAACTAGGAGGTACTACTAATGCTTTGCTAGAGGAAAGATCTCTTTAGGATGTGCTTTCCTTACCTCTGGCAGATTGCAGTACAGCAGGTTTTGGGAAGAAGAGTGGTTACAGCACAGGAAAAGAACCATTCTCTCATCGATGCTTGCACACTCAGCTCTGCAGCCCACCATCTGTGTTTCTGTGTAATAGGGCCTGATGGATCCTGCTGAACGTGACCCTCGAGGGTTTCAAGCCTTCCACTCATATGATGAGGAGTGGTGGGATAATTACTTGCTGGAAAAGTTCCTCAAGATCTTTAAAACCTGTCCAGCGTGTGAATTCAGAGCGTAACTTATGAGAGGGAGAGAGAGGGCACACACCTGAGCATGTTTTTGGTAGTAGTTTTATTCATCTTTGTCTGTATTATAATTTTTTTTTCAGAAACATGAGGGTCTTTCTGTGGACTGCTTCTTTCTTTATGGAAGTCTGGCTCTTAGCAGGCAGCTCTTGGAAACAAAATGTTAACAAAAGTAACACGCCGGCACTTCTTTGTTGCGTGGGACTTCTTTTCACCCTCTGGCGTTTTATCTTCAGGCCTTCCCTTTTGTTTGGTATTTCTGCATCCATCACCTCACGAACAGCTGAAGTAAGGGTATTATGAGATGGACAGCTTAGGAGATATTAGGAATATGGCCAATTCGAGCTTTTCATTTGTAGTTGGAGTTTTCAATAGGTCTCTAAGTCTGTATTTACATTCTCATCAAAACCCTCTTTTAAAAGAAGGCAGGTATTAGGCATTCTTCCTATCTCATTCCCCAAATGTCTTTTATGATTCCTATTTCTGTGTAAGCCTCTATTACACAGGTAAGATTCAGAGACAGAGAATCACTTATATTCAGTGAACTACCTAACTTAGTGCATGCTGGAAGTTCTCGGAGCCTGTTTTCCTACGAGGCAAGATAACTGTACTCCTAGGCTTCCTTTTCCTAACTCAATGGGCAGCAGCATGGGGAACGAGTATGCAAAAGGAAATTTTATGATTGTGGTTTTGTCATTTTCAAATTGTGTCCTTTCGGAGAGTTGGAAATGGGGCTTGATACAGAATTTTTAAATAGGTAAAATGTCTTCCTAGAAACTCAGTGCTGATTGCATAAGAATTACCTTTGATGAGTGATACGTTTACTTTTTAAAACAATTCTGATACTCTGATTTTACTCATCACGGAAAATACTGTTATAGCACTTCGGCACTTAATGATAATTGAAAATGAATTTCCATGAGCAGACAGTGAGTCGGTTTTATTCCTTCCTTGGTAGGTAGCTTGTACCTCATCTTGAAGGGAGGTCTTGCGAATTGTTGGGGAGTGTCACCTCTGCACAGCCAAGTCACAATTATGCAGCATACATTCAGCAGCTCTGTTACCATGGCGCCAAAATATCTAGCCCAGCAGTTGAAGTTCAGGTCACCATCTGGCTACCACTAAGTGCTTGCCCTATATATTTAGAAACATTTGACTTAGACTAACACAAGTTTTGACTTTATATTATTTGTTTATCCGGGTAGCGTAAATACCTAGACAGCCGAGCAGTCCTCTGTCACATGGTTGATGTGTTTCCCGTCTACCTCGTCACTGAGTCTTGCCTTCTTTGCAGTCTCTCATTCTTCTTGTCCTGTAGACTGCAACCCCCAGATTAGCCATCCACCACAGGTGGTGGTCAGTATTCTGGGAACCTTGGCCAGCTCTGAAAGGGCCTCCATCCTCATGCTGTCCTAAGTTTGGTGCTCACAGCGTGCAAAGTTTACCCGGGGCTCTTGTGGTCCCTGAAAGTCGGGCTTTTAGAAGCCCCGCCTTATCTTCTCAATTTGTATGACTAGGTTTCTCAGTTGATTTCTGTTTCTTCACTTCTCCTAGTAAAACCTCGTTTCTCTAAGTTAAGGCTCTGTTACCTGTATAGATACCATTTGCTGTCATTTCCTTATTCCCCATGGAGGCCGAGTCCCATTGTAACCACCTCCAAAGATACCATTAAGAATTACCTGCCTACCTCTGCCTGTGTATCGTCATTTCTTGCTGTTTTCCACTCACCTTATGTGAGGCCCTGGATTATAGACTCCCACACACACCAAACTCTTCACCACACGGTTGAGACACTCTCCGTCTGAATTCCTTTAAAATCCAGTTCTCCTTTCATATCTATTATTATTATTACTTTTATAACTGCATCCAGCTGGCTTGTTTTATTGGAGACAGGGACATGTATATAACAATATGAAGACAGCTGGGCCCCCAAGTTGGGAAGAACACCTTCCCCTCCCATATTGCCAACTGTCTCAAATAAAAAATAACCAGCTACTGGGGAGCAGCTGAGATAGCAACCGGGGCATGGGAGAAGGAGACATGAAACTTGAAGGCAGCAGTGAGGAGACCACGCATGTCCTGGGAGGCCCGTGGCAGTGGCTGCATGAGTCTGCGTTGCCAAGGTAGGAGTGTATAAATACAAGGATAAGCTGCTCTTTCTCCCCTCTCCCTCTGCTGTGCTGCTTGCCGCCCTCCTGTCTTTTAACATTAGGGTGAAGGGAAGACAGGCGCAATGGAATTGCGATCAGACCCACATCCATGACCTTCTGGATCTTCTGCGCTATTGCAGGGTTCTTTAAGTGTTCGCTGAGCCCTTGTGGGTCCATCCGCATTTGCTCCAGGATGAGCTGCATAGCCAGGTCATTCATTATCTACTGCACCTCAGGGTCAGCCCAGGCCCATGGCTTCACATCCCCAGGGTTGTCGTGCTGCACTGAGCATCTCGCAGTGCTGATGACCATCTGCAGCCTCCTCACAGCTGGAGTCCAGGTCTACTGCCTTCTGCTAAACATCTGTGGCCTTTGTGCAGTCCTCCCTGACCTCCAGCACGGTGCCTTCCTGGGTAGAACCCTTGATGAAGGTGGACTCCAGCTGGATACATTCTTCCCAGCCCTTGAGCACCAGCTTAACTCCAGGAGCTTGGTGTAGCAGGCAGCTCGACTGCTATACAGTTTGGCAGCTCATGGGTTCTGTTTAATGGCTTCTGTACAGCACTTGATAGCCTGGGGGTTGTCTCCTTTCTGAAAACACTCATTGCACTTGTTCTTTTCCTCCAAATCCAGGTCAGGGTTGATGTAGGCCAGCCGCTCTTGCTCCTTTACGGTTTTCTCTGCCTGCTGGCATTTCTTCAGTACATCTGGGGTTTGGTGCTATGCCAAAGACTTGTAGAGATGGATGGCATCCTTGTACTTTTCCTCTTTGAAGTAAGAATTGCCAATTTGAGCATAAGCTTTGGCAATCTGTTGATAGTCTTCCCAGTTCTCTCTCACCACTTCGGTGGCCTTCTCACAAAGCTGCTGCCATTTATTAAAGTCGCTCTTTTCAAAGTGTACTGCTGCTTGATTGGTAATGTAAGTCGTGTTGGTGGGGTCCAGTTCCTTGGCTGTCATAATGCTTCAGCGCTATGTCAAAAATCTTTCTTGTTGTAGGCATCATTCCTCAACTCTTTTTCTTTTAATGCCTGCTTCTTGTTCTCTGGGAGATCCTCTTCCATTGGCTCTGGCTTGGTGTCCTTTTAGGAAAGAGGAGGAGGAGCAGGAGGAGGAGGAGGAGTTGTTACAGCCTCTGCCTCCTTGTCCATACTGCCCAGATCAACCTCAAGGAGGACACTGGGTGTGGTCACGATCCGAGGATCTTGTAGTTTCGTGCCCAGGTCGGACGGCTTGTTTCGTAGTTGTTCACTCAGTTCCCAGTAGGCAGGATCAGGAGCAGCATCCTTGTCCTGAAATCTTCTCCAGCTTCTGATACAGGTTGGGCGTGTTGAAAGCGTTCATGAATCTCCTCTCTGCCAACCGGGCCTCCATATTCTGTAAGCCCTCTTAGAGTTGACGGTTATTCGCTTCTTATTTTAAACTGTCCTCGTAGGTTTGCTTGGCTTCTTCATATTGGTTTAAGAACTCAAGAACTGCTGCTTTTCTCAAATAGCCCTTGCCCCAATCAACAGTTCTGCAGCCATCCTCATAAGCCTTCTGGCAGTCTCCTTTCCTGGCATAGGCTGCAGGACAATTGCTACAGAGCACACGGTTGTGGGGGCTCAGTTTTACTGCTTCAGAGTAGCACCGTAAGGCATCGCCACTATTGCCAGTGCTCAGGGCCTTATTGCCTTTCTACTTTAGCTCATTCACATTCTCCGCCGCTGGGCTAGGAATGCCATTAAATCAAACCCATCCGCTCTGTGTTACCAGCCCTTATATCTATTTTATTATACTGGTCCTGTTGATTTATAACTTTATTTTTCCACCACCTTGCTCCTGAGATTTCAGTGTGTGTTAAGGCTGAGTCCACTCAAGTCAGAGCTTTATTTAATTCCTGGTTCTCAAAACTGTTGCATGGAGCAGGTCAGTGATGAATAACAACTGCGGAGCTGAAGGGTGGTGTGAGCATGTATTCCCTTGGCCTCAGGTTGGACCTCAGTGTCCCTTTATTTCTTCGGTAGTTAGAGATCTCAGGCACACATACCGTTAGACACTTTTACAGTTGCACTATATGTGATAAGAATATTGTTTTTAATTGTGCTGCCTTCTAAAGGGAAAATGGGTGGTTGCATGTCAGAAAGTTGGACCTGTCACTCATTTGCAGGCCACACCTAACTTCATCCTTTTCTCTGATGGGCCACACTGTCTTTCTTTGCAGTCTTTGCTCTTGAAATGTCCTGTCCATTAACTTCTTCTCAGCAGTAACTCTTATTCCTTCTGCAGTTTAAGCAGTCATGCTAGGCTACCTTAGGTGCCTCCCCTGGTGTTTCCAGAGCCTTCTGTGCTGGCTGCTATTCTAGTACTGGCCACCGAGCTCCAGTGTCTCCCTGTAGACTGTGAACTCAGGAGAAGCGCTGTGCCTCCTCAGCCACCGCACAAAAGGCGCTCAGCAGATGATGACCAAATGCGAGGACAGTGCTTCCGCTGCTCTGGTCAAAGTTAGGGCTTAGATGTTTCCACCAAGGTAGTTCTTTCACTCCTAATTAGTTTAAGAAGTTAAAAAAAACACACCCTGAGGAACATTTTTTTTGTATAATTTTCTTTCATGAGAACATTTTCATAAAGAAATAAATGAATCAGAAATACTCTTTTAACAATATTACATCAGAAATTTCAGGTATCATTTTATCTCTTTTATCCTATTTTGTGTCATCTTAACAGTATTCACACTTTCTTAATAAAGGTTTTATAGAAATGAGGTCTTTGAGGTAAAATGATGGTAGCCAAGAAAATGATTATTATCTTGCAAATGTTTCCATCTTTTCCTAAACTTACAAATGAGAATATATTAACTTGCTATGTGTAGGTAAATATATGCTATATGATGTATGAGACAGTTGCCAGTGGGGGAGGTAAGATTGATACAACCTTCTCAATAAATGTAGAAAAATAAGGAGAAATTCCTAATTAGTACCATAAATATAGTCTTTAAGTTTGATTAAAGATTTAAATATAGAAGTGAAAATCATGACTGTGTTTTTCAATGTCGTTTTTGTAACATTGATTATTTTGTTCATCACTGAATAAGCACCATATATATTTTTCACTATGTGTCATTGTATAAACCTTAATATTTGGTATTTTCCTCTCTAAATTGATTTATTTAATGGTGTTTATAATTCCACATAAAAGTGAGAATAAGTTTGACTATAATTATGTGGTTAATCTGAGATAATTGATCTAAAAATTTTTAAATCATTCTTTCCATGATCATGGTAGGTATCTACAGTTTATCAGATCTTACTTTATGTTTTTCAAACACATAAAAATGTAATATGATTCCATGCACTTTAATAGAGATTTAATAGATTTGAAAGACTGTTGGACAATTCTTAGATTCCAGTGCAGCCTCGGAATTCACAGGAGTTACATTCCTAGAGCACCCTCAAATTGTGAAAAACCGTGAATTTCAGATATAGTTATAAAAATGCCTATAAGTCCCTACTTTTATAGTTTAAACCCTAAATATGTTATGTCTCCCACAATTATGTAATTTAATTTAATAAAATACTTATTAATAAAGCCTTAAAATGTTCAGAGTGTTTTGGCGGCATCTTAGGAATTCTAGGGCTTTAAGAGAACAAAACCAAGAACGCTGGAGACAGCTACCTGTAGTACAGCGACTTGTTACTATGCTGGACTGCTGGTGCGTCCGCCTGAGATGGTTACAGGGCAGCAGCCAATCAGTAGCAAGGAGAATTGAATAACGTTTTTGGATTGGCTACTTGCAAACCTCCCGCCAACCGCCCCCCAGAAAAAACAAAAACAAAAAACAGTTGCAGAGGATATTTGTGGTTTCCTTGAAATTGCAGGGGTTTCCGTGAAGAATTATTAGTAGTTAGATTCTCAGCCTGTGAACGCTCAACTGTGACTTCACGGGGTATACTGTATTATTTTCTCTGTAATAGATACCTCAGATTGCGCAAAATTTTCCATTTAGTCATTGATGGCATAGAGGTCAGAATGTGGCTGGCCTCTTTCTCCAGGATGATGAAGCATCCTAGATTTCCCAGCAGCTCCACAAACAAGGCATAGGGCTGAGAGGGCCGCAGGAAATATTTCAGGAATTTGTGGTGCTGGTGGGGGCTGCTGAGGTCCTCTGCTTACCCATTATCTAGGTGTGAGCTCCTCCTGCTCAGGGTTGATCTGGGTTGGGGAGACAGGAAGAGAGGTCCCCGGCCCGCCATAGCGAGGTGGTACTGGGTCTCCCAGTTTGTTGGCATCTCCTATGTCCCTATTTCATTCTGGCACTCTCCCTCAAGCCCTCTAGTAGAACAGAAGTTACTTTTGTTGATTTTGTTCTTTTCTGGTGGAGAGACACCACCAGCCTCCTCTAGTCAGCCATCCTGTTGTTGCCACCTCTGTGCTGCATCAAATATGAAGTGAAAAAACTAGGATGTGATGTGTACAGGTGCCAACCCGCTCTGTGAACGCATTCATTATGCATCCCAAACATGCGCTAATAAAAAGGTAGAGCCGCTCAAAATAAAAGAGTCTCTGAAATCTGGCAAAAGCATGAACTATGGAGTAAAATGGATTTCAAGTAAATTTTATTTGTACTAGAAACCTCTGATTTTGTGTCGGTTGCAATAGAAATAATAATTCCCAATTTATAGGGAACTATATGCATAGCTGTTATAAGCACTTAGAAAGCGCTCAATAAATATTTGCTTCCTGTGATAATAATAATAATAATAATAATAGTGTCTATCATGACAGGTTACAATGACGAGGTAAAATTGTTCTTCTTTCTTCCATGTACCTTCAGTTATAATGAAAGATAGTGAGTAAATATGACTAAGTGATGAATATGTATAAAGTATCAGAATATATCTATTCAGTCGTTAAGAGTCAAAGGTATAGTGCATATGCTCTTATCTAAAATAAGAGTCTAAAGGGAAAAAAGGAATAACTTGGTTCTGACAATATCACAATTTAACCATTATCTTGCAATTTATGCTGTTAGTTTTTTTGGTTTTGTTTTGTTGTGTTTTATTTTTTCAGTGTTAGGGATTGAACCCAGGGCCTTGCATATGCTAGGCAAGCAAGCACTCTACCACGTAGCTACCAAGAATCCAGAATTTTAGCCAAGAATCCAGATTTTAAAGAATCCAGATTTTTTAATCCAGCCAAGAATCCAGCCAAGAATTCAGATTTTAAAGAAAGGAATAATAAATTTCTGAAAATTTTGTCTTCTTTTGATTTGAAAAACCTGCTTACATGATATAATTTTCAACTTAATTTAATTTTGATTACATTTGATGCTATTTTATCTAAGACATGAGCAAAGCTTCTGTTTTGGCTTTTAATTCTTTATGAATTTCCTGTTTACATATTTTGCTTTTTCATTTTGTATTAATATTTATAATTTTATACCGCAGAGCTCAGGTTGGAAGTATGCACCACAAATGAAGTCCCTTCTGTTTTCCAAAAAGGCTTTTCCCTATTAGCATGACTCCTGTTTTTTGGGATTTGGAATTTTTGAAATCTCATTCCAGTGACCTCTTCTAAGTTTTTCAACACATAATGAAGGACTAGTGTTTGTTCGCCTGCATTCATTTAAACAAGCGTGGACACGCGGAGCGGGCGGGCCCTGCAGGAAGAGCCGCAGAGGGCGGAGCTGCGTCCGAGCTGCATCTCCACGCTGCCTGGGACGCTGCCTCTCCTGCTTCCCCGGCGGCACTCTATGGAGATGAACCACTAGAAAGCGGAAGTGAGAAAGTGATTTTGATTCAGATTAAAAATTTCTGACAGCAAAAGCTGATTATCCTTCTATAGAAAGGGATAAAAGCTATCTGTAGAGAAGACTATTATACTTCTGTTTAAGACTAAATACCCTCGGGCTGGTGAGATAGCTCAGCGGTACAAGCGCCTGCCTGGCAAAGCGCGAGGTCCTGAGTTTGACTCCCGGTACCCACATGGAAAAAAAAAAAGACTAAATACTCTTAAGATAGGTTTAAATATGAACATAATACCATATGTTTCAGTTGTGTTGTATTTGTTTATGTAACAGATACATTTAAAGAGAACATACCTCCACTATTTTTAGTCTCAGGTTTTGCATAGCACTGATAAGTTCTTTCACTAATTTATTTAAGGTACATTTGTTTAATACTATGTGCAGGTATTGAATTCAGTCCAGAAAACTTAATCTTCCAGAGCTCTCAAGCCGAGGCCTTCCCTTTAGTACAGTAGAAAGAACTGTCCCTCACAGCACACGGGGCTGTTGCCCATGGCTGAGCTGTTGTTTAGCACTGATATTTTTTCTGTGCTAAAGGGAACCACGGGTTGAGCCCTTTCATCCAAACTCCTTATGGCCAGTGATGGGAATTTCCTGGTTTGGTGCAGGTATAAAATTCATTGAAGGGAAAGTGTTCTTTGAATACAAGAGGAATAAACTCAACAGACTGAACATATTTTAACATTCCACATGACACATGTCTCTAATTCCAGCACTTGGGAGGCTGAGGCAGGAGGATCACTGGGAGTTCAAGGCCACCCTTGTCTACATAGCAAGTTCAAGGGCCAGTCTGAAATTTGTAGCAAGACCCTGTCTCAAAAAAACCCCAAAAACAAACAAACAAAAAAACCACCCCAACAAACAAAACCAAAACCCCCAAAATATTCCACAGATTTCATCAACCAATTTCAAGGTTGATTAGCAAATAACTATTTGTTTTGCAGTTGCTTAATTTGAGCCTGAATTTAGGAGCTGACTTTATGTTTTAAAATTTAGGGTTCTGACCTGTTTTCCTTTCTCAAAGTAAACACACTAAGAGTTTGAAATTAACTATCATCATTGCTGGTAAATAATACACTCAGACCTCATCTGGCTGTACAAATAGAGCTCATTCTCTGTAGTGATCAGAAGCAGCAGCGTCTGGCCATCGAAGGTGGCTAGCCTCCTTTACAGACTGCAATCTAATTCCTTCTCCCACAAATGCTGATTAAGAGAAAAGAGGACCCTTTGTAGGGCTAATTCAATAGCACCGTCTCCTCTCCTGAGAGGCTGGAAGATGATATCACCATCACATGAGGCCATTAGCTTCCCTTGCAGCAACACCCACCGTCTGGCCATTTGCTGGACTCCGCTGATTGGACTGGAAGCTTTTCTATCACCTACTCTTTTGGTGGCGCATGGGAGAAGGACAAGCTAGAGCTGGAAAATGTACGAGCGCGCTTATCTCTCGGGGAGCCAGGTGAAGTCTGGGTGCTGTCTGAAAGCAGCAGGACCTGCCTGACTCTGTCTACTGTCCACTGTTAGTCACAGATGACTTGGGCATTTGTGATCTACCTGACACTGCGGACAGCAGAAAACAGCAGCTCTTCTTTGTCATCATGCAGTATTTGACTTTCAGTCCTGTCATTAGACAGCTGATCTAGGAAGTTCACTGAAGCATCGCTTTTAATAGCAATGGAGAAAACTTTTCAAAATAACAGTAACCCCAAGCCTTGAATCAAACCTCAGTTTGCTTCATTACTATTCCTTATGTTGGGCCTGACAGTAGTCCCTGTTTTAGCCTTAGTGTCACAGATTTAGCATTCTGACTGAATCATTGAAAATAGAAGGCAAATTGAGCATTGTGCTGCCTTTGTTGAATCTCCCTCTGGGTTAATTTCTGCTAATTATGCAGCTGCTTTTTGGTTCAGTTCTATGCAGTTCTACATCTCAACCTAGGAGAAGGAAGACGTAAGCCCCAGAGTCAGACTCCAACAAAGGAGCTGACCATAAGCCGCATGCATGACTAACAGTTTGTTCTTTCTTGCATTTCTATAGTTTTTTGGAGTTTCTGATCGAATAACAGAACAGAATCAGTGTCTTTGTCACTATCCTGTCTCTTGTCCCACTATCCGGGGACAGGATAACTGACACCCACAGTTTAAGAGGTTTATTTTGGCTCATAGTTTTGGCCCATGGTTGTTTGGCTGTAAGGCTGAAACGGGCTGGTGGAAGGGCATGGTGGAGGAAATCTGTTCAACCCATGGCAGCCAGAAAGCAGAGAGAGAAGGGAGGAGCTGGAAACAAGAATACACCCTTCCAGGTCTTTCCCCAGTCATCAGGGTCTTAAGAGGCCCCACCTCCTAACAAAAATGAGACTGCTGAGAACGGATGAACCCACTGATGAGTGCAGCATCCATGACCCAGTCACCTTCCGCACATGTGAGAATTTCAGGGGGCATCCTAGATCTGAACCCTAACAATCAGTGCACGTGACAGCAGCATCTGTGAGAGGTTGGTATGGCTGCTGTTGGGTGGAATATTTAAATATTATTCTTGGGGCAAAGAATGGACTCTACGTCACTGAAGACATGAAATAGAAGAAGGGATAGCGAGAACAGAAAAAGCTCCTTCCCAGTCCTGGATGGTGTTAAGGCCACGCGGACAAATCGGGGAGTCACTATTGTGTGGTCAGCTGTTTAGGTTTTGAATGCCACATGCTAGTATAGTTTACCTTGTTTGACAGAAGCAGTCAGTCTTACTTGCTTGGAAAAACATCTAATGTTCTCATTTTTTATTGTATATTTATTTAGGTAACTTTGCATGCCAAGTGCATAAGAAATAATTTATTCAAGTTTATTACCATTCATTAGAAATCAATTGTAGTTGAATAAGTGTTCAGGGTATTGAACCCAAAAGGCACTGCAAGTTTTAAGACATTGATTTACAGAGGCGGATGTAGAATGTATGCACAGAGACAGAAACGCGCCTACACGTAGGCTGGAGGAGGGACACTAACTTGGCTGAAGATGGTACCTCCGACTTCTCCCCTCTCCCCACTTCAGCTTACTCACTCTAACGTAGGCCCAGCCAGCATATTCAGCCAGTTCTGACGGAGGCCTGTCTGAGAAGGAACCATAGTAGCTGAGTCCTGTTTTGCCTCCACCCTCCAACCAAAGTACATAATCAAGTCCTGTGAAAGTTTCCCAAACGATGGTGTTTACTGACATCTGCCTATTCGAGAAAGTCAGCATTTCTTGGGGTGCTGATGACAGAACTAAAGGTCATTCACAGACGGGTATCTTACCAGTTGGAGTGATCTGCATGCTCTAATTAAGTAGCTAAGCAATGAAGGGGTGTGGCATAAAAGAGGACAATGGACACTGTACAGCTAATCAAGGATAGTTTTGGGGAAAGGGTATATTTTCCATGAAAACGTGTTTTCCTATAAGTGAATAAATATGCATCTGCTGAGTGACAGCCATATGCTAAGTACTATGGGATTTTTATTCACCAAGTCTTTTCATCCTTGCAGTGGTCCCATCAGCTTCATTTTACAGAGAGGAATTTGACACCAGATATCCAGTGACCGGGTCACATATGTGGAGAGCAATGGAAAGCCTAGGAGTTTGTCCTTCCAGCCCTTCTCCTTGGGTCGCCTGCCCTATGGTGGCCTATCTTAGGGTCACTCACACAGAGGCAGGACTGATGCTGCAAGGGGAGGCCGAGGCACTTCCTGACCTAGGGCGCCCAGGGCCTTCCACAGTGCTTGCTGTCATCGCTGCTATTGTCTGCCCACCCCGCCACTGCTGATCACAGAAAAAGCCATAAAAAGATGTTCTCCCGGCTGTGCGTTCCCTATGCAGGCACCAATAGAACCTGATAAGTTGATTTGCACTTTGTATTTCTCCTCCTGAGAGCAGCTCATCTTCCTCTCAGCTTTCACCTCCCACGCCCCACAGAGCATGCCTGTGCTGGCTCCGTTTCTCAGCTGTCAGACGGGGAGCAACAAGCAGGACTGTGACACAGTACTCATATTAGGCAAATCTTTCCCCAGCCAGTACTTTCTATCCTGGGATTATTTTGTGAACACAAATTTCATTGGAAAGCGATCGATCTGAACATCTGGGGGCCCATACACTGGCATCAGCTCCTTCTAATTGCGATAATGTGGTTCCATTCCGATTTTATGCAAGCAGTGCAGGCTCCATGCACAAACTATTGATTCATTACACATTTAAGGCATTTGAGAGTATCCGTGGTTCCCAAGGATTTTCTTCTTTGTCTTCCCTGTCTGAACTTTTCCTTGTTCTTCACTACTCCCTTCTACCCCACTGCCATTCCAATTTGTCTCTAAGGCTTTCGCTTTATAAATAGAAAATCAGAATTATGCTTTACCATTTATCTTCTAACTTGCACTGGGCTCTGAGAGAGTGACTGGCATGATGATGACGCATAGGAACATTATTTTTTCCTTCTGTCCTGAATAGTCTCAGTGAGACGCATTTGGATATGAGGATGGCGCTTAGGCCAGTTGGGGCAGCAGATTGCTGACGGGCAGGCATGTGCATGCGGCTTGTTCCCGCAGAGTGGCCTGTCCTCCCAGAGAGGTTCTGCTGCTATGTGCGCTACGAAATCTCAAATAAAGGAAGAACAACAGCTGCAAAGGGCCCAATGCAAAGATGGCAAAAGGTGAATAAAATTACTCCCTCCGGGAAGTAAAATGCTCATTTAGTGGAAGGAAATTATCATTTCCAAGTAGAACATTTGGCTTCCTGAGAGTGAAAGTGTCGGCACAGCTTGACAATCACACCTCGGAGCTATAATAGCACCCTTCCCCCTCTGAGAGCTGGGCTCTTTCCCCTAAATTTATCTTTACAGCATCTTGCAGAGGTGTCATTGGCCCTGTTTTATAGATGGAGAACACGACAGCCTGAAAAATTTAGCGATTTGTCCTTGGAAGCCTAGAAATCAATCTGGATCAGGGCTTCTCAAACTTGACACTATTGACATGTTTGACCAGTTAATTCTTTGCTGGGGGTTGTCTTGTGTACTCTCGGATTTTATCGAAATCCCCTGTCTCTATCCACTAGATGCCAGTAATGCCCCCCAGCTGTGACAACCAAAATGTCTCCAGAGTGTCAGTGTCCCCTGAGGGGCAAAATCATCTTCCGTTTAGAAGCAGTGATCTAGATTATTCAGCCTGCAAAATCTCCTGTAGCCTATACAAGCAAAACTTGAAATAAATAGAACTTGCTCTTTCAACTGCATAGCTTCTCCTCTGTGTGACAACAGTACTTACATAGTGTTCACCATTTTAAGGGTTTTATACATTAATTTATTTAATTCTTACGGCGATTTTATTTGAATCTCATTTTGCACATATAAAAGAGAAATTAGCTAACTTGCCCCCAGTTTATCCACCAAAGGAGCAAGGCTGGCTTTATGGGCATTCAACCCCTGCAGCCGCACAGGGTCCCGTGTTCAGCTCTGTGCTTGGTTTAAAGCTGTGTTGCCACTGTAGCAATTCTTTGTCGGACTCTTTCACGTTTGGACAAGGGGCCCCACATTTTCATTCTGCTTTTTCACAAGTTACATAGCCCTACTAGGAGGTGGAAGAGCCAGGAGTTGAGCACAGAAGCCTCAGAGAATGTACAGACTGTGTTCTTAACATCTCTCCATAGTGTCTCTCACTTTTTTTTACTTGTTCATTCACTCATTTATTCACTCAGCAAATTGTACCATAATATTATTATGAACCAGCCGCTAGACTTGGCAGTGTGGGAATAAGAGAGACACAACAGACGCTGTCCCTCCGCTCCTGAAGCCTCAGGAGTGATACAGACCAGTCAATAGGCGTTTGCAGTTTGTCAGTGTGTAAGCGGAGAGAGGGAAGTCCAGTTGCTATGGGAGCATATTAAAGCGTGTGTAACTCAGGCCAGGGGGATCGGGAAGGTTTACAAACCAAAGCATATGGGTGAGAGTTACACAACTGAAAAAAAGGAGAACAAATGTGACCCAAGGCAAAGGAAGGAGCAGTACATATGCCAAGAAGAGGGGAAGTGTGGCACAATCAGGGAATAACAACATGGCTCGGCACGGATGGAGCGTGGAGTTAGTCAGCTTTCACCGTGTGGTGCAGTCGCAACACAGTTTCTGTGGATTATTACAACACAGATTCACTTCTCAGTCTCGTTGCAGGTGCCATGCTATTGAATTGCGAGCTTTGGCGTTGCTGCCCAGCTCTCCCCTTTAGGACTAAGGCTGGAAGAGTAATTCCTAATTGGGATGTGTCATTCTCACGATGGAGGGAAAAGCTAGAAATGATAGAAAAGATAGAAACGGTCAGTCGTGCATGTGGCCAAACTTCTCACGAGTGGAGCAGGCGTGTATTCTCCCTCCTGTGGGGGGACAAAAAGCCACAGCAATGGGCGGGTATGCAGTGCTCTTAAAGCCAACAATACATTCTACCATGGAAGAGAGGAATTTTTGGAACTGACCAGGAGCTAGTTTATGTGAAGTTATGTAGACCATATTAAAGAGTTTAGGCAAAATCCATTACTCCTTCCATTAGCTACTATTTATTTTTTCCGAAGTGTCCTACTCAAAACTTGTTTTCAGAAAATGAAAAGATCACTGACAAACAAACCAAAACCAAAGGAGATAAGCCCGTTACACACTAAAGTAAAATTATTCACATAAGGTATTTCTATTTTTACAGGAACAGAGAGAAGAGTCATTGTAAGGCATCAACCTACAATGTACTAGTGAAGGGTGGATTTTACTGAGGAAGGCATTTCTTGCAATCTTAGAAATCGTGCCTCTTCACTCTGTTGACTTTGCTAGTATGGTCCTGCCGATTAGAATCCATCGACCAATAATTATCTGTTGCATTCGTCCCTTGAAGACCATGGTGATGCCTGAATGCACATCTTTGGGCTATAAACGAGATTGATGAGAGCCAGGCCAGCAAAGTAAAGAGATGAATCTTGACTTCTGATATACCTATATTGGACAAAAATCAATTCCATTAAGACTGTGTGAATTTAGGCAAGTTATCTAACATCTTGGGTGTTTGGTTTTCTTTTTTGTAAATGAGATTATAATATCTCCATCACAATCACAAACCCAACAAAAATAATGACTAACTGTTATTGAGCACTTCCAGATACACGCAGATGGCTAAGAGCTTTGTCCTACTACACTTTAAACCTTGCCACGACTCTATGGAGTGAATATTTTGATTTTACCGAGGAAGCAACCGAGAATTAAAGATATTAAGCAACTTGCCCAAAGTCAAACATTTAGTAAGTCCTTCAGTCTGAAAGTGAGCCCAGCCACGTGAAGATCGAAGTTCTTATTACGCAAACAAAAATAACGATAGCAGTGGTAATAACTAACCAGCTGCCACTCCAAGTTCTTTAAAAATGTTAACTCATTTAATTTTCACAAATACCCTTTCAGAACATGCAAGTGATATAGAATCCTGGGGAGGGATATAGATATATAGAAAGGTGCGATGTCGAACCTATTTTGAGTCTGTGATTGTAAGTGTAGTATTTGAGGCTAATTTATTAGTCATTGCCATACTTTTCAGTAGAAAATGCTAACGTACAAGTTAGAAGAAAATTGATAGGAAGCTTCTTGATATTGTGCCTAAATTAAGAGTGAAAAAGAATGTGAGGTCTTCACTCATTTGTCACAGTGACAAATGGGCTTCTTCCTGTATTGTCGGTGTGCTCTTTTTACCCCCTCTGGATTCAAACTGTGTTTGAGATGGTATTTAAATACTCGGTTCAAAGACTTACACATATGTAAATTATTTTAAACCGTTTTCTGGTTTCACTTCTGTGATTTTCCTCAGAGTTCAAGTTCCCAAATACGTTTTTAAAACATTTTTTTCAGTATCATGTACAGTACATAAAACAGTCGCAGGCTCATCTAACAAACTGAGGGATGTCCTAGATTTTGCCCAGTATTTTTTGAGATGCTGTGTGTTTGGTTTTCTTTTTATGTGACTCTTTTCCCTCCTAAAATCAAAGTAAAAGAAATTACAAGTTGAAAAACAAAAACAAAAACAAAAAACCAGTCCAGAAATGCTATTTATCTTTCAGTGCAAACTCTGACTGCGATTTTTTAATTAAAACAAGGCTTCTAGAACCATCCTTCTCTGATCCCCTCAGCTTGCTGGCTCTTGTTAGCTCTTCTTATAATACCCTAATACAGTTTGAAATATAACAACTAACAATTATCGGAGTTAGTTACTAGGCCAAATGGGGTTTTTGTTCTACCCTCTAGCACCGCACTGCCTTTAAGAAAGAGTGTAATATTCCCAACTAAACAGTTAAATGTGCCTAGTGGCTCTTTCTCCCACCCGTGCTGACAAAATGATTCTCCACAAGTGAGTGAGTGCGTGCTTAGGACAACGTGTCAGTTATAAAGCTAAAATTAAAAGTAAATGACACAATATAGCCTGTTTTGAACCCAAATTAAAATAGCTTCCAGTGGGGTGGAGGGAATGGATAGTTTGGCTAAAGGGTACCAGGGCGCTGTTGCGTGGGAGAGATAATGTCTGATGTTCTTCAGCACAGCTGTGGAACTGGTTGGGAGCAATTAATTGAATGTCTCAAAATAGCTCTGCAGATTATGAAGGTTCCTAACACAAAAAATGGTAAAATTCTGAGGTGAGGGACGTCCCAGTTACCCGATCTGAACATTACACATTGTAAACACGAGTTGAGAATCCTTCGCACCACATACACATGTATTATACACCAATTAAAAATTTAAAAAGTTAAGTGAAAAATAAAAAGCCTTTCAGATGGTCCAAGCGTGCTTCCCTCGCTGAGGCGGTGCTTCCGGAGTGCCCGCTTACCCACCATCAGTGCAAGGTGACGCGAGAGACTCGCTAAAAATCCAGCTTCTCAGCTTCTCCCTTGTCTGACTGGAATCAGCATTAGGGGCTGAAGCTCCGTCGTATGCACCCTTAGCAAAGTCCTTACAAGATTCTTGTATACATTCATATTTGAGGAGCAATTTTATGGCTAAAGGAAAAAAAAAAGAGGAGAGAAAACTTAATTTGCCAACAGAAATTTAGTAACTATATGCTATTTGCAGTTTGTTAGTGCTGAGTTCAGATTCATCAACTACTGTGTTACTTGCACGTGAAGATTTAGTTAATTTGGTGGCTCCTCATCCCTGAGCCTGAACAACTTCATGATCATCTGTCCTTGACTTAATTTCATGATTTAACAAGTAAGACTGGAACATTGGCTACTGTGCAATATTCAGCAATAAATATTTAAGGATGTTTACAATTTGGTATCATGACCCATTAAAATATAGTGTACTTTCTTTTGTTTTCTTTTTTTAGAGTTAAAAAGGAAAGCTTAGGTCCAAGTGTTGAATGTTTAGATTAAGCAGAAACTTAACAAACAATCCCATGGGGGAGAGGTGCTGATCTTGTAAAACAGTGGAAAATTCTATTGTTTTTGTTCTAAGCGGTTGCATCTCAAAATATGGTTCCCAGGACAGCAGCATGATTGTAACCTGGGAGCTGGTCAGAAATGCAGACTCTCATGTCCCACCCTCAATACACTGAATTTAGCAAAATGCTTAGGTGATTAAATTTGAGAAGCACAGTTCCAAAAAAGCTACTAGGTTTTAGAATATGTAGCTTACATACAGGCTTAGGGCTGTTTGTCTATACAGGTCTTGAAGATTTCTCTTAGCGGCAAAAAATTTAGAAAGCGTAGTTACCAGAAATGGATGGTCCTTGCAATATTTAAAGGGTAAACAATAAGCCTTTGAATGTTAGCATTGTTGGTTCTTAAAGACTGCGGCAATTACTGGGGTAAATAAGCGTATCTGAGCAGAATTGACAATGGTTTCATAGAATCCTGGCAGTCACTTGAATGATTATTTGTTAATTTTGAACAAGAGCTTTCTATTCTGTCATGAACTACACAGCAGATAATGTCTGTCAGATACAGAAAAATCACAGATAACAGGAGCATCTATGTGGTTAGAGATTGGTGGAGGGGGTAGGGTGAAAGCATAACAGATTCATTGCATTTATGTCAATACATGAGAGCTAAAATATTTCATAACTTGTTTTTTCTGATATAATAAACAACTTTTGGAAACAGATGGCAAATCAAAATAATTTCAGTGTGAATATATGATGAGAATGAGTAATACGGTTTAGGATATTGGTATCTAAAAGAAAAAATATTGCTCAATATTCAGATCTAAGAACAAATCAAATGTCAAAGAGTCCCTAAGGAAACTAGGAGAACCCCTTGGAATTATTCAAGTAGGAACTGGAAAAATCAGTTTTTTTGTTTATCTACAAAGGAATTAAATGTGTCCTGATATGGAAATTTTATTCCATTTCTGAACATTGCTGAATGCATGAACTGAGCAATATTGTACTATTATTGATGACTAAGCTTAGACCGGGCTTAGACTTCCACTGAAACATTGACGTTGTTATTCTGTCTTACGCCAGAGACACCTGTATGAGGAGAGAAATATGGGCTTTTTAAATTAGGCTCATAATCAAAAAGCTCAAACAACTTCATGGTCATCTGTTCTCAACCTAATTTCATGACTTCACAAGTAGCATTGGAATATTGGCTACTGCGCAAAATTTAGCAATAAATATTTAAGGATATTTATGGTTTGGATTCATTCACAGGAAATTTTGTCTTTTGGTAAATCCATTGCTTAGGGGTAGGCCATTTTAACAGATACTCTTAAGATGGCAGAAGCTTGAAAATAGCGAAACATTCCTAGGCTAGTCATTTAGGATGACTAAATGGGCAAAATAAAATGTAAATTAAAAGCAAAAATAAAACCCACTAGGATCCATTTAATTAGAAGTGTCAGTCTTTTTCTGAGGAGGGAAGATTAGCCCTAGAAGAACTGACATGGTGATATCCTGCACAGTAGAGCATAATCAAGTTGTGGTATGGTATGGTCCATAAATAATTGTTCAGTATCTACTTACGCTGGCATTTAGCACTAAGACACAAATATTTTTAGATGATAGCTACTTATCCATTTTCTGGGATTTGATCACAGTAGGAAGGGACATTTTTTTTTTTTTTTTTTGGTGGGTACTGGGGGTCGACCTCAGGACCTCGCGCGCCAGCAGGCGCCCGTGCCGCTGAGCGATATCACCGGCCCCTTTTTCGTATGTGGGTTCCAGGAGTCGAACTCGGGCCCTCGCGCTTGCCAGGCAGGCGCTTACGCCGCTGAGCCATCTCACCAGCCCAGGAAGGGACAGTTTTACATGTAGAATAGAGAAGGAAATGTTATCTCCCTTTTCCCTCTGCTTGTGTCTCACTTTGTCTAGTTAACAAAATTTATCTTTTCAGAGTATATATTGCATGATATAATGATGTGCTCCCAAAGTGGCAAAATAAATGGAGGAGGGAGAGTGTCTGTCATTCCTGGAGATGCAGTAGCCCGGGAAAATGATTTCCTGTGTTTCCACATGTGACGAGGTGAGAGTCTTCATATCCCATGAGTTCTGCTCCCGTTTCCTGTTCCTGCATTTTCCAGTCTGTACAATTGAAGACAAAAACAAGAAACAAAATAAAATCACCAAGCAAAAACTGAAAACTTTCTGAACAGTTTTCAGAGGCATAAATTGTCTTTCCTGGGACATGAGATGAATAAGAGTTGGCATTTTTTGTTGTTATTGTTGTCGCTTGCAGTACAGAGGGCAGAGGTCATTGTCTAACCCGCATCCAAATGGAATCAATCCGTTCCTTAAAGATTCTGTCAGACACACCTGACCCTCCCAGGGGTCTGCCAGAGTGGTTCATGGTCAAAGACAGGAATGGATATCGGCAGTCCAGGAGAAACTATACTTTTCTATCAATAGACAGAAGATTGCAGTGTTCTAGACAGGTAATCCGTTAGAAAGCACCACAATCAGTTCACATTTAAACATTAAACAGGTGGGGCAGGAGACAAGTAAAATTTATCATCTTTACTAGGCTTGCCAACAACAACCTTATCCTTGTAAATCACATCTAATCTGTGCTTCTTGTTAGCAATTTTCCAAAAACTTGAATATTGTTTTTAATCTCCCTGGTAAATGCTTGGTGGATTCTCAGAGTCAGATGATATTTTAAAAGATCTCCCATTTTCCTGTTCCCCACAGTTTACAGCCGGCCCCTGTGATACCCAGGTTCTGTGCCACTTTGGTGAATGGTAGGAGAAAGAACCTGAAAAAGCCCAAAGCAAACTCTTTGCTAAGATTAAAAGGTATGTGGTTGGTTCAGACTTTTTTTTTTTTTTTCTATTGCACCATTAAAAGTAAAGAAGGGCTTTTCTTTTTCTCCCTGATTAGAAGGTTTCACTGGATTTGTGGCAAATAAATTGACAAGCGAGGGCACAGATGACAAGAGAGTGATAATTGATGGTGGCAAGTGGGGGCCCGGTGTACTGGCATGTCTTGTGGAGGGTGAGCCAAGGACATCCATCAATCAAATTGGTGGCAGCAACCAGGGAGACTTAATTGGAGATTCATTGAACCTTTAGTGATGTGACAGGGAAAAATAAGGACACTTAAAAGCCTCCTGGGCTCTTTCTTTTGCTGCCTTCCAACAATTCTCCTAGAAAGAGTGGAAAGTGGACATCGCTCCAGTGTTGAACATTCTCTGTTTCCAACAAAGTTAATTACATTGTTTGGAGAGGTAGAGAAGCAAAAGTATTTACCACTGGCCCAGTGTGGAGTGAAATCTATACCTGCAGATTGAGAGAGCTGACTGCCCCGTGGCTTCACATAATCAGGGACACTTAGCAAGGGTTTGGATACCAACTGCCTAACACTGAGTTGCAGCTGGGGCACACAGATTTTCCACCAGAATGTAGGTTCCAAGTACAATCAGGTAAGAAGTCTTTCTTCTAATTCAATGATGTCCCCTCATTTTTTTGAAGACCTCCCTGTGTCATATTAAAATGGAAATATTTTTCAATTTATCATTATTTTCTCTTTGCCAGAGGCTCAAAATAATTTTATTTCCAATTTAGGAAAGGAAAGAGCCCCACAGGTATTTGTCCTTTATGCTCAGAGGACTTCGTTTAATGTTAGTGGTGCAGAAAAACTTCAACTCTTTCAAGGCACTCTGCATGGATATAATTTGTAAAAAGATAAATAAAATGCTATTTGCTATTGAAGATCTTATGTTTTCATATTTATGAATCCATGTATTTATTTGTTTTAAATGGTAATTTTGGACACCTGCTATTCTTTGTTCTGGTAAGTCCAAGAGCAACAGGGGTTGGCTAGTTCTTTGAGAGAAGTTGCAGTCAGGGCAGGAGGGTGCACTTGTAGGTTCAAAGTGACAATATGATGGGTTAGAATTACTGGGGGTCATGAGGATGCTGTCCAGAAGGGGAGAGGTTGTAGGTATAGGGCCACTTAAGTGACATGTTTTATGACTCTGGGAAATCACTTTATTTACTAGAATTTTCACTTTAAAAAAAGGTGGAGAAGGAAGGGAACATCCTGAACTTGACGTGGCAGAGATTTTATGTCTCATGGGATCCAAATGTAAAAAAATGTGGGTCATTTTATTCACAAAAGAGAGAGATTATTCACCTCTTCTGCCCTTCCCTCGAGTTTTAAATTTAGCGTCTTGCTATACATTTTTTTCTTCACCAGTCAGTGAATACACACATGACCCATGTTTATTCATTGGAAAAATAGGAACCAATTTTTTAAAGTTCTCAACAGGTTAGCATTTCATTCTACCCAGGCAGAATGCACTTTTCCCTGTGCAGAGGTTAAAGCTCAGCGTTTATTCTCTGTGTTGTACACTTCAAGATGGTGATTCTTGAAAGTCTTCTTGGTGTTTGAGCCTTATGAGGTGTGATCAAGATATAAGATTAATGTTAAGTTAAAAAAACTTTGTTACAGTAGAAGACATATTGCCACCCCCTTCTCAAAGCATTCCCCTCCTTGTGAACACCCATATTGCATCATTCTTGCCTCTTTCTGAAGCAGTTCTAGAAGTTCTCTTTCATGAAGTGTGATAAAAAATATGGTGAGTGCTTCACCCAATGGAAAAGCGGTTAGTGACGTTACAGCGTGTCCTCATCCACCTTATTCTCCGGTCTGGCTCCACGCAACTTCTGGCTCTTCCCCAAGGGCAAAATGACCATGAAAGGTAACTTTTTGAGTCAATATAGTCCCTTAAGGCAGCCACAACAGTGCAATTAAAGATACTTATGGAAGAGGACTTCTAGAACTGGTTCAGAAAGTGGCAAGAATGATGGATAAGTATGTCTAAAGTGAGGGGAGTGTTTTGGGGTGTATTAATGGCAATGTGTCTCTTCACTGTAAGAAATATTTTTAAAACTTAAAAAAAATTCACCATATATAGATATAGTTTAATCTCGTTTTGTAAATGGGCTGGCGGCACACTACTCACCAGTCTCCCTTCAGATCAGTCCCCTCAGACAGAGTGGTCTCTATCCGTACACCGATCCGGAGATGTTTTTAAAAGAAAAGTCACAGAGGCAAAAAGCATGTTAATTAGGAAACTGCACGGTAGCAAACAGTGTGTAGAATTTCATCACGGAGGACAGCTGCCTGTAGCCAAGTGCGTACTACACTCTCCAGAGAAAGTAATGGAAAAAAATGAGAGGCCGGTGGTATAGTAAAGGAAACGTGCTAATTAGAAAATCTGGAGGATATATTTTGAAAAGGAAGGCTCTAGATTAAAATTTTATTCTATATTTCATTGTGCTATTCACATTCAAAATTTTGATGTGCAGAGAATTCTCTCACCCATATCTTTCTTCCTAGCTGACGGAATCTTACAATTCTCTAGATGCTAGAAAGATATTACTTCTAGGCTGGAAAATTTTCTCAGCAATATCAGTTGTCCATAATCATCAGTCTGGACAATGAATCACCCCAAAATCTCTTTAGATATGGTAATATGGACTCTAAGGTTTGAACAATTCTTGACAAATATTTTGGTTACATCATCAATGTGGCATTCTCATTTTCCTCAGGACATTTCTACCATGTGGTCATCTCATCCACATCTGCTCAGGGGCCGCAAGGCATCCTCTTCTTCCTGGGCTTCCAGTGACTTTATCTGATAAACAGCTTGTTTATTTTGGGCAGCACTGGGTCTTCTTGTAGTGTTCAGTCTGTAGAATGGATTCACATTTTGTCTTTGGGTATTTAGATAAAATAGGCAATGCCACATCAGAGTTCTCCAACTGAAGATAGTTAACCTATTCCTTATCAATCTCTAATTCTTTTTTTTTTTTTTTTTGTGGGTACTGGGGGTCGACCTCAGGACCTCGCGCGCCAGCAGGCACCCGTGCTGCTGAGCGATATCACTGGTCCTTTTTTCGTATGTGGGTTCCGGGAGTCGAACTTGGGCCCTCGTGCTTGCCAGGCAGGCGCTTATGCCGCTGAGCTATCTCACCGGCCCTCAATCTCTAATTCTTAAAAATAAATAATAAACTTTCCCCTTTCCCTTAACCATCATTGCTGTGTTAGGGTTTGAATCCCTTCATTTTGGAGCTCTGTGCTGACCTGATTATGATTTGATGACTTGATTTGATTGTGAAAAACATCTTGTAAGACTTGAACAAAACTCCTGAAAAGGTCTGACTAGATTTGAACACAGCAGGACAATTTTTCTTCTCTAACAAGTTGTATCTCTTCACAAATCTTTTTCTTGCTCTTTTCAGGCCTGGACAAGTCAGCCTGGCTGCGTCATGGTGCCCTAATATTTGATTGCACATTATTATGTATTTTTTTTTGGTGAGAAGTTGGTTTTTTAGACGAGATTAACATGTAAGTCTGTGTACTTTGAGTAAAGCTGATTAATGTGGATGGGTCTTGCCTAATCATTTGAGGCTTTAAAAGAACAAAGGCCCACATTCTTTTAGGAAGAAGCAATTCCATCAGCAGATGGCCTTCAGACTTGAGAACAGCATCCCCTGCCCCCTGGGTGTCCAGATGCCAGCCTACCCTGCAGATTCTAGATTCAGCAAGCATCAGCAATTGTGTGAACCCACTCCATACCCACCCCACCCTCCATTAGGCTCTCTCTCTGCAGAACCCTGACTAATCTAAGTCCCCATGAAAGCCTGTGTCTATTGTCCTCTCTATGGTATCATGTAATATATTTCCTCTCACCACCAGCTTTGCATCATCTACAAATCTGATGACCCCAGAGTTGAGTGTATTCTCACAAGTCTGAAAACAATGAATTTTTTTCAGTTTAATGATTATAAAATTGACTTTGATGGCAGTGGTTCTTCATAGAGAAGTTTCTACCAATCATTGCTGATTATGCTCAGCAAGCGAAGGATTGAAAACATGAACACCGCATCTCAGCTTCCCCCAGCACACACAAACATCACAGACATCCTTCAACCGTGTGAACTGCTGTGCACAGTAATCGATATTACTGACAGAGTATAATGGCACATGGCTAACTGTGACTCTCCTTTTAAATATGGTACTTTAATAACCGTGGATTATAACACCACTTTGGGATTTTAACTATCTGCTAGACCCTAAGCCTCTTTCTCCTTCCCCTGTCAATGCATGATAACTCAAGAAAATTGTACTGTGAATGTTGAAACTATTTAGAAAGCAGCTTGCACAGAGTTAATGTGAAACTTACTATGGTAATTTATTTAACTTGGAACTATAAAATACAACCTGCTAATCCAATGTTTATTTTATTAAGCAGTAATAAAACCCCTTGTATTTTATTTATCCAATTCTATTATCTTGTTATCTATTATGATTTAAAAATATTATAAAAGAACGTAGCTTAAACAGAAGAAAAACTCCTTATTTATAATAAAAATAATAACAACATTGTGTCCGTGTATTATGGCATCACATAATGTAGTTTACATTAGTTGATGCTCATATATTCATAGTAACTCTATAGGCTAAGTGGTCTGATCTCCATTTTATATTTAAGGGTTGGAAATCTATGGGTTACAAAATGAGTATAGCCTTTGTATGGCCACATTTTATGGCCAGTGAATTTAGCATTGTTTTTATACTTTTAAATCATTAGGAAAAACATCTAATAATAATATTTTATTTATATAAAATTTAAATTTTCAGAATCCGATCGGAACACAGCCATATTTACTAATTTGTATATTATCTATGGCTGTTTTCATGCTATATTAGCAGAACTGAATGGCTACAATGGAGGCAAAGTACACTGCAAATCCTGAAGTTTTTCTTGCTTGGCCCTTTACAGAAAATACTTGGTAAAGCTGCTATTGCTGATGAAAGTAAGTCTTCACATTTTTAAGTGAGTTTTCCAAAAAACATTAGATTAATTAAAGTAATAGTTTCTTTATTCTTGGTTTTTTTTATATACTAAATAATCTTATAGTGAATTTTCAACTAAATATGAATTTATGCATATAATGTTGGAAATAAGAATAAAAGTTTTTTTTAACAAATTTTAAATCTTAATATTTATAAGGATTGTGAGTATGTGTGTGTGTATGTGTGTGTGTGTGCGTGTGTGTGTGTGTGTGTGTGTGCAGCAATAAGAAGATGTGTAATACCCAGAGAGAAGTGCCCGGGAGTATACAAAACTCAATGGACAGATGGACAGATATAAACTCTTAAAATCCACACCCACTCATTAAGATGTCTTGACTAGGTGCTCAATGTAGAAGAGAGGCTTCTTTTCCCATACTGGATTTATATTTTTCCATTTCTAAGCCTCTGTGTTCGACTGTACTTCATATGGCATTGATGATGACATTTGAAAGGGATCATAAAAGGATGCTTAGGAATGAATAACTCCTGTGTTCGTGAAATGATATCTGGAATTAAATAAGACAATGCATGTGAAAGGCTTGGCAGAGTAGAAAATCAATAAGCAGTAGCCTTCACCAGAGTTGTTAGAAAGTCATGGTTAGAATATCTGTAACTCTTCAGAGAAATCCAAAAACCTAAGCACAGTGGGCAACTTTTCAGATCTCCAATATGTCTTACTGCATGTTCTCTAATGCTGGATGATGAAGGTTAAAGATGATTAAGGAAGAGGAAAAGTTACTTCTTTTATTGGAAAACACCGGTCAAATATAACTTTCCTTTTCTCAAGGCTGCCAAGCAACTAAAGAGTAGGTGTAAATACGTTTTTTTCCTTCTGCATAAACTGTCTAGATTCCAGAAGGATTAAGAAAGGGAGAATACTTTCTGTTTAGTTTAGGATTCATCTAGAAACTGAGAGTTGGAAGGGGCCCTTTTTATTTTCAGACACAGCTCCTGTGGGAATGAGAGAACTGTGACCCAGCTAGGTGAGGTGACCTGCCCGAAGCAGAGCCGGAGCAACCTCAGGCTCTAGTCATGGTGTCACGCCACGGTGCCACGCCAGTCCAAGATTGTACGTTTCATTTCTTATCAAGAGTGAATCTGATTTATCCTTCTTCTGAAGTGTCCCTCTAAAGGCATTTCTTGAATTCTATGAATAAGTCATTTTGTAGTCTTTAAGGCTCCTCCAGGTGCGATGGCACATGCCTGTAATCCCAGCACTTTGGGAGGCTAAAGCAGGAGGATGGCAAATTCAAGCCCAGCTTGGATTTAGCAAGATCCTGACTCAAAAAAGTTTTTTAAAAGGGGGTTGGGGTGGGCTAAGGACGTGGCTCAGTGTGAAGGCCCTGGCTTAAACCCCCAGTATACCCCCAACAGAGATCTAATTGGCATCAAAACTTCTTTCACGCCATATCTACTCCAGAGCTGTTCCTGAGATGTAAAGTCCTAGATGACAGAGCCCGGCAGAGCAATAATAAAGAAGGCGCTACTGGTGCTAGGAATGCAAATTCGAATGGTGATCCGGGCCTGACAAGTAATGACTGTGTATATTAGTAAGCGACAGGAGATCGCTAGCAGGGAGTGATGGGGATGTGCTCAGCTTCAGCGGATTAGCAAATACAGCAACAAAGCACGAGGGCCGTTCCTCATCACACGTGCCAGTGGCCATGCAGGGATATCATTTTGAATTTGCCAAGTCTGAGAATTCGAAGAATCCAAAATCCAGACATTTAAGTGTGGAAATGTCCTGCCTTCCTTATTACTAAGTAGGTTAAGTGAACATACCTGTGGCCAAGTATGAACCCTTAAGAAGCATCATTAGCAACAAAAAACCATGCTGTTTTCAAAAAATATTAGAGTTTCATGTGCAATTTGGACTGTTGGGTTTGTAGCTTAACATTTTGTGCTATTTCCTCATCTTTTCTTCCAGGGAGCAAGGGCACGCCACGATTAGCCTGTGATTTCTGCATGGCTTTGTGGTTCAAATACTAGATTGCACCGAACGGCTCTGGTTTTGTTTTCTGCTTGATAAAACTGACACCGGTTATGGTCACACTCCCTGTGTGAACCACCCCCTGTTGACTTCTGGGCAATCCCTATAAATCCCTATTATCCTGCTGTTACTGTATTGTTGAGGTATCTTCTCAAGGGAAGCAGGCCCAGGTGCGCACATACAGAACAAAGAATGCTCTCCTTTAAACACACAAATAGCTATTCTATTTGGCACAACACACATAAAGGTTAGTGTAGCCAAAGGAATCTTGAACACTTATCTGCATTGCAAATATTTAAAAAACTGGAGCAAAGGTACCAGCTCAATCTGCTAGTCATTTGAATTTTGTTAGTTCAGAGAGTAACCCATCTTTTATTATTTTTTCAGTAATAAGAATTGAAAGATTTGAAATGCAGTGCCTTGCAATCGAGCTCCAAGGCATAAGAATTTCTCATAAAAAAGAATGTATTCTTGTTCCCTCATGAAAGTCAGGTCTATCCACTTCCTTTTATGGGTACCCTTCTTTATGGGCTTGTTTAGAGCAAATGCGTAGGGTTAAGCTTTCCTGCGCTACGCTCTCCACACTGATGGGAGACTGTGACTGACCGTGCTTTCTCAGAAACCTGGCACAGGGCCGAAGGTCTCAGAAGTAAAATTATGCCAACTGACCTGGTGACAAGTGTGATTAGGGCTAAATTGTATTCTGGTACTTGCCAGTTTATGATGTGGCAAACAATTATATAAAGAATGAAGTTTGATAGGAAGGGATATTTCGAAGGTGTGAATAGAATTTTGGAAAAGTTTAATAAAAACTGGGAGATCAGTGTCATGGTTTTGGAAACTGACAGAACACTAAATCTATATTTCTGAGAATAGGGTAAGAAAGAAAATAGAGATTGGGGGCAATTAATTTTCTATTTATGTGTGTATGGGTTTATTTGTCTTTTGATAAAGGATCAGATTATTGTTAGTGAGATCCTTGGTGAATTTCTGATTCCTGCTGTTCTCCTAATTTTGTAAAACATTGAAAAAGGAAGTGAGAATTACTCATATGCTTGAAACTTCTGGAGAAAAGATATAATAAACAGAAATATCCCCTTTCTGCCCTACAGTACTATCTTCATCTTCAGGCTTTTACATGAATATATGTCAAATACATATCTAAACATACAAATATTTTTAAATTTACAAACATAAAATGTGCTCTCTTATTTCTCTCTCTCTCTGTATATATATTCTATCTGTCCGTCTGTCTACCTATCTATCCATCTATCTATCGTCTATCATGTTATCTAGATAGATATATACTTAAGAACTGTGGTTCAGTTGGTGATATGTAGTAATATGTATCCTCCCTAAATCCTCAATCAAAAGAAAGCATAAAAGTCAACAATTCTTGGTTCACTAATCTCAGTTTGTGTGAACTGCCAGCACAAAGGACTTTTCAGCTGACCCCCAGAAGGAGCAAAAAGGCCCCCTGTGAGCACTCTGCCTTTATGTAGGTTTGGGATGGGAAGAGGGAAGGATACAGAAGCAGCCCCAGTAGTGAGTATATCAGTAGGGTAAGTTTCGCTGTGGGTTATGAAACAAGTGTGGAGTGTGATGTTATGAAGAATGCAGGGAAAATATTTTTTAGATTTCTTGGAAAGGAAATGACTAGGGGAAAATAGTTCACTTGTGGTAACACCTCATTGACAAGAAGAGTCCAGACGTAATGAGTGCAGATGATTCTATGCAAAGGATGAAATAAGTGAAAATCCTAATACAGAAGCAGAATCCTAAATACGTTATTAGTATCTGACAGTGTGTTACTAGAATGAGGCCATATACCTTGATTCCAACTGGATTTTATTAGGGAATTTATAATGCAACTCCTTATAATAAGAATTATTTAAAATCATCCAGTGGAGAAACAACCTGATGATATGTACATAAACCATAACTTAAATGTCAGCTGGCTTTACAATGATAGCAATGGAAGTAGATGATCATAGACGATCATAGGAGAATACAGCCAAAATATGAAGAAAATATATGCTAACGTTGGATTTTATACCGAACAGTGTTTTATTTTCAATGAAATACATTTTCACGTGGACAAAGTCTGAGATTTTACTAACAATAGAATTAAAGAATAAAAATCATTGTAGTGGGCAGGTCAGAAGTTCAACTATAATGAACTAGAAGTTGGCAAGCCTGTGGGACTATCTAAATAGCCACCAGCTGAAATAAAACAGTGCTATCTAGCTTGAGACCAAAAAACTCGAAGTAGAAATAAAATCTTAGTAATTCAGTGGGCAAGAGTCTAGTTTCACTGGAATTACACACTGGGGGAGCATTGTATCATTGAAAAGCAAAATAAAAATATTCTGCTAAGAACTGAAGTTAAATAAGAATGCTAAAATTTCATGGAAAACACTTAAATGAATAATATTAGACAATGTCTTAAAATGAACAGAGAGAGAAAATCAAATGGGGATGGATGAGACCATGTCAATCAAAAAAAAAAAAAGAAAGAAATAAAGAAAAAAGAAAAAATATAAGAATGGTGGAGAAAGGCTGGAGAGAAAGGACAGATGCATAATACAAAGATGATAGAAATACATCCAAATTTACAATCAAGATGAATGAAACACTTTTCCTAATGACAAATGATTAGAATGAAATCAGAAGCAAAATGTAAATGTGTTTGGTTATAGGATTTAAATCTTCAAAGCAACACTTCTAAAAATATGTCAGAACATGTCATTCAAGTTTTCAGAACCCTGTGACAGCTAAGTCACAGAGTTGGTACCAACACTGTACCATGCCTGAGAAGGACTTATGTGCTACGATCCTTCAGCTCTGAATTTCTTTCTCTCTTTGCTTAGATTATATCAGCCTCTTTGCTGGTTCTGGAACTCACTAGACACACAGTAGCCTACATTTTCAATGCAGTTATTCCCTCTGCTTGGAGTGCTTTGTCCCTAGATTTCTGCTTAGCTAACCCTCACCTCGTGTGAGTCTTTACTCAAATTTTACATCCTCAGTGCAGCCTTCGCAGATGTCCTCATTTATTCCTGCAACTTTCCCCCCTCCATTTCCTACTTTGCTATCCTGCTTTAATAATTATTGGCCCTTATCAACTTCTAACGTGTCATGTAACTTAATTTTTAAAATGGATTGTTTATTGTTTATTTTCTCCCTTATATATGAATTCAAGGAGGGAAGGAATACTTTACATTTTATTCATAGATGTCTAGAATCATGCTTGGCACATAGCAGGTACTTGATAAATATTTACTGAAGAAACAAATGAATACTATTTGTACTCCTACTTTATAGGACCATGTCTGGTACTAATGAACATCCAATAGATCTTTGTTGAATAAACAATAAACAAGTAGAAAGCAAATGGAAAACCTTCGATTTCTGGATTTCCTTCTCATGCTCATGAATGTGTTGGGAAGAGGAGGTATCAGGAAGACATGGGAAGAGGGCCATGGTCGGTGGGCCTTTCTGCTGGGTGAGATGCTGAACATCAGACCCCCAGTCTCTCAGCGCTAACAAAGAATTATCTCATCTCTTTCTCACAGTGATACTTGAAGCAGGATCTACGCTAGAGTGTTTTAAAATCAACAGGTGCACGACAACTGCCAGTTTAGAAAAGCGTGGCATGACTGATGATCCAAGCACTGTCAGCTTGTGGGGCCCAACAGGAAGTTTTGACATGATTAGTTAGTGTTGAATCTGTATTGGAAATGAAGCAGTTGCCTTCTGTTGTCAGCTTAATTGTATCCTCTCCTCTTGCCTCAAACTCGTCTATTGAAGCCCTCACTCCCATGTGGCTTTATTTGGAGGTAGGGTTTTTGAGGAGGTGACAGAAGATAAATGAGTTCATGGCATGATAGAACTGGTGTCTGCCTTCATCTGCATCTTGAATGTCTCCCAAGTGCTCACGTGCTGAGGCTTAGTCCCCATCAGTGATGCCACTGGGAGGAGTGGAACCTTGGGAGGTGGGGTGCAGTGGCATGAAGGTAAGTAAGTCACTGGGGCAAAAACGAAGGAGATATTGAGACTTTGCTGTCTCCCTCTCTCTCTGTCTTGTCTCTCTGTCTCTCTCTGTCTCTCCCAGCTTCCATGAGGTGAACAGGACTCCTCTGCCTCCTGACCCCATCATGAAGTTCTGACTGCAGCAACAGGGAGAAGTTACCACGGACTTAAATCTCTAAAACCATGAGACAAACTAAACCTTCTCTTCCTTGTACATTGATAGTCTCAGGCATTTTGTCACTGTGACAGCTGAAGAATAGTGTCCTTTAAAAGAGAAGTGAGAGCTGTATCTCGAGCCACTATCACACATGAGAACAGAGAGAAGACAGCCATCAAAGCCAAGAAGAGTCCTTAACAAGAATTAAATCAACCAACACCTTGATCTTAGAATTCCCAGACTCCACACTGTGAGGAAATAAATTTCTGTTTAGCTAGTCGGTGGTATTTGTTACAGCAGACCTGAACTGACTAACCCACTTTCCTAAACTCCAGTCTGATTCCCTTACATATATTTAGAAGAACACACTATCTTATATATATTTCTGAGCAATCTAAACTAAAAATTTTTTCCTTTCTGATATGTCCAATATAGAAGTAAATGACTTTTAGTGTGTGCTTTTGACATTATGTTGGGTAATATTATTACTGTGTTTTCTATGTTCTTTTCAAAAGGAACATTAAGAAGGAGAAAAAGTATGCTTCATTTTACAATTAGTAGTCACCAAAAATCATAGTTTTCATGTACAATTGATAAAATAAGCAGACCTCAGAATTGTCTGTGATAATAAGAGTTAGAAGGGGAGAAATAATGGAAACACAAAATTTTAAATATCTTAAATCCACTCAACACTGTAATACCCTACAAAAATGTATAACTGAAATTTTACTAAGAACTTCACCATGAAAGACTTTTTAAAAAGCCTTAAATATTTCAAGCTCTTTATGCTCCTTGAAAGGTACACTTAATTATAAAATAAAATTTATGTTTTTTGTTTTTTTTTGTGTGTGTTTGGGTACCATGGGTCGACTCAGGACCTCACGCGCCAGCAGGCACCCGTGCCGCTGAGCGATATCACCGGCCCTTTTCTCGTATGTGGGTTCCGGGAGTCGAACTCGGGCCCTCGCGCTTGCCGGGCAGGTGCTTACGCCGCTGAGCCATCTCACTGGCCCTGTTTTTTGGGTTTTTAAAGAATTACTACTCTGTAGAGATTTATTTTACAAATAGAATATTTATATTCCAGTCACATTATCTAAATATTTCCAAATCAATTCTCGCTGAAAGTAGAAACATATCAAGAAATGTGGGGAAAAACATTTTATGGGAAATAGTTTTATAAAGTTATTTACATGTTTTTCTTAATTAGAAGAAAAAAAGAAACAGTTGGAATTCTTCATGATTCTTCAAGTGGTTTTAAACAGGATTTACTAGATGGTGCCTCAGGTCATGCCTGACAATATTTACCTTCAGTTTTATATGATACCAGAGAGTGACTAAGATATTTTAGTACCAGAGAAATGGGGCTGTTGCTATGAATATACCTGGCCATGTGACCCTTTGGAACTTGTTTGCAGGAGGAATTTGGAAAAGTTTAGAGATGTTGGCCGGAAAAGCAGCCCTAAAATGCCGTAAGCCAAGCTTGATGGAAGATTCTGGTCAGAGCTCAGAAAATTAAAATTCTGATTTAAAAAGGCAGATGTAAAGACCAGCCTCGAGAGGCTTCACTTTGAAACAGGGCTCCACTGGCAGTTGGGGTCCAGGCCGTGTGCGTTATGCTTTGGCAGAAAACTTGTCTGAGAATTTGCAGGACAGTGAGATTAAAGGTGGTGGACTAATTATTCTGGTAGAGAAAATTTTAAGGCAGCCTAATGGTGAGGATATGGAATGAGTACTGGTTGGGGCTTTTAGCCAGGTCTTCATTAATTTAAAGAACATGACTTTATCCAGTGGGCCCATCCCTTACTTTTCCACTGTGAATTTGTACTTTAGTGTAAATTGTAACCAGCTGTGCATCTCAATACCTTTCCCTGAGGGATTCAGGAAGCAATCTATGTCTTTACCCACGTGGTATGATGAACAGCAAGGAGTGTGCACATGTGCGAAAATGTCAAAATGGGATTTGTACCCACCTTTATGCTCCATCTAACTGATTTTGTGTATGTTTACCCAAGCATCTCAGAGGGTCCAATAGACCCACATCACTCCAGGATTTGTTAAAAAAAAGTTTGGAATGGAGACCTTCTGGATTCAGATGACAAAGAAAACAGCAATGTGAGTACATATTTGACTAGTTGAAATGTTGCAAAATGCCTGCACAACCAAATGAAACAATCCAATGTTAGTACTAGGTCCAAAAATATTGAGAAGGTCTTGGCAGAGGTGAAACATATAGGACAGAATGCCAGCACTGCCATTCAGTGTTGGAAATTGTGACAGATGAAATGTTACAAGAATGCTGTGAAATACACAAAGGGGGAAATGCAAGTAAAACGTTCTTTGTGCTTCAATAGCTATATTCGAAACTGTGTTTATTATGACACCTCACTAGCTGAACTGAAAGCACTCAGGTCTGCTGCATTTAGCACAGATTTCTCATGATGATTGCAGGAATGTAAAAGACTTATAGAAAAGTGATGGGTCAAAATATGGCATAAACGGGCCGGTGAGATGGCTCAGCGGCGTAAGCGCCTGCCTTACAAGCGCGAGGGCCCGAGTTCGACTCCCGGAACCCACATACGAAAAAGGGGCCGGTGATATCGCTCAGTGGCACGGGTGCCTGTTGGCGCGCGAGGTCCTGAGGTCGTCCCCCTGGTACCCACAAAAAAAAAAAAAAATATGGCATAAACATTTATGCTCTTGTGGGTGCGAAAACATTATTCTTTCAATTTAGACATTTTTCCTGGAACTCAGCCATCAGGTCCTTATTTGTATAGTAATAAACTGAATGATGTAAACAGACTCGTTGCTCCCATTTCCCAAACTAATCAGAATGTGACATTCAAAAATTGGTTTACCCGTTTCTAGTTGATGTTACACTAGCTAACATACCACAAGTTAACCGGCACAGGAAAACTGTACACAGGAACAAAACAGAAATTCCAAATGAAATGCTGCAGTTTCAAAATAGAGAATTGTATAGTACAATCTTTGAATTTCAGAAAGATCTAATATTGGTCTCATATGTGGCAAAGAAAAGCAAACTGATACTGCTGATGTCAACCATGATGATTGCACCATGGTGGAAATATTGAGAGGGAAACCTCAACAGAACAGGAGCCTGAGATGGAAACTTTCAACAACAAAACAAAACGTGGAGTAGATGCTATTGATGAGTTATGCAGCTACTATGATGTCACTCGAAACACAAAGCATTGGCCAATGGTTGCATTTTACTCAATCCTAAACATGTGTGCCATAAATAGTTTGATAGTTTACCAAGAAAATAACAAGCGCAAAATATAATGGAGAAAATTTCTTAGAGGATTGGGACTGGTGCTAGTAAGAGATCATTTACACCAAAGGAAAAACAAAATGTTTCTGCCCAGGGAACTATGCAAAAAAATTGTGGAGTGCACTGGTGAGCTGACAGGTGAACAGGCAGGTGCAGCATCAGACAGACCTACTACAACCACATGAAAATAAAAAAGATGTCAACTGTGCCCTACAAGAAAGTACAGGAAAACAAAACATATGTGCTATCAGTGTAAGGGATACTTGTGTGTGGAACATGGCAGTTGTCATGTGTGAAGACTGCCTTGGGTGTGACAGTTGAAGCAAAGCTTATTTCTGTAGTAGACTTTTGTTTGTGTTTACACTGTAGTTCACATAGGTTTTTATTTTTGATATTATCTTTTAGGTTTTTTAAGCTCGTAAACAGCTGATATGAAAATGTTGATGTCTATTCTAAGCACTCATTACATACTTGATACTGTATTTTATTGACATCTTATTTCCCTGATAAGTGCATGTTATGCAATACAGTAGGAAGCTCCTCACAAAATAGGAAGAGAAGAGGGATGACAAGACTGTCACATAGGAAAGGAAAGCTAAGCACACATGCTGTCAGTGTAAATGAGACTTGTATATGGAACATGCAGTTGTCATGTATGAAGACAGTTGAAGCAAAGTTTATTTTTGTGGTAGAGTTCTATTGATATTTTCATTGTAGTTCATATAAGAATTTATTTCTGATGTTATCTTTTAGGTTATATAGGGAAGTACACAGCTGATATGAAATTATTGATGTTTATTATAAAAGCACAACATATATTAAGAATTTAATAATTTATTTTATTGATATTTTATGTTCCCATTAACTACAGACTGTGTACTATAATAAGAACCTCCTGACAAAACAGGAAGACCACTGAGATGTCAAGTATTCCTACAAAAAGGCCAGGAAAGCAAAAGACATGTGCTGTCAGTGTAAGTGATGCGTGTGTATGGAACATGATGCTGTCATGTGTGCAGACTGCCTTAGGTGTGATAATTGAAGAAAAGATTGTTTTTTTGTAGAGTGCTATTGGTATTTTCATTGTAGTTCATATGGGAATTTATTTATTTCTTGTGTTCTTTTTTAGACTTTGTATACCAAAAACCAGTTGATGTTGAAAATTTTGACACCATTTTATGTTTATGTATTATTTAAAAAAATTTTTTTTTGTGTTTTGGCTTTTTGAGACAGGGTTCCACTATGTAGTTCAGACTGGTCTTGAACTCATTCTGTATCCCAGGCTGGTCTCAAACTCATGGCAATCCTCCTGCCTCAGCCTCCTGAGTGCTGGGATTACAGGCATGTATCACCATGCTCGGCCAAAGGAGTGGCAAAATTTTTTTTGAGAAAGGGTCTTGCTATGTAGTTCATTCTGGCCTTGAAATCACTATGTACCCCAGGCTGGCCTTGAACTCACAGTGATCCTTCTCCTCAGCTGCCTGAGTGCTGGGAGCACAGGTGTGTGCCACCATGCCTGGCTGATGCTTTTTTATAAACACTCAATGAATATTAAAAACTCAATACTTTATTTTTGTGATTTTTTTCCTGTTAAGTACTCATTGTTTTAATAGTAAAACTCATAAAATTAAAATTAATAATTCATCAATAGAAATATTCTAAAGAATAAACATGGGTCTGACAGACCCACATTTATGCCCCTTGATGACAAAATTAGTCTTATGCTCCAAAGGCTAGAAATCAAGAGCAAACAGCGCAGCAGAGTGATTTTGAAAGTTTTGAGTTTTATCGGAAAGTAAGCTCCTTTAAAGTTGGGCTCTGTAAAGTTGGAACAAAAGAAAGCTTGGTTTCTGAAAAGATTAGTATTCTTTTAAAGCCAAGTACTTTACAATAGGACTATAGAAAAATGCCTTGAGGGCATGTGAGGAACTAGCAAGACCCCACACACTTCACAGACTCAAAATTGGAAAAGTAATAGACTTTGTTTTGAGAAGTAAGACTGTGGAAACCATACTCCAGTATGGCCAGAGAAAGAATTTGTTCCTTGGAATTTGTTTCAGAGTGCTCAGCCAACCAGGCAGCTGGAGATTTCTGCAGGCATGGTTTAAGATTACGTGGCTGTTGCTCAAGCTAAAGGCAGACCTTGGCATCATCCACATGCCACTGGTTTTACATACATGTAGAATGAAGATTTGTGGAATAACGAAGGCTTCCACAAAGATTTCAGAAGAAAGCCTGGGAGGCCAAGAAGTGAGCCATGTGTGAAGCTGTGAGTAGAAAGCCCAAATTGCAGAGGAGAGCCCAGAAGGTGGAGTTGGCAGGAACGTGGAACATCTAAGGAAAGCTATAAGGAATGAGCAAAGCCAGACAAAGACAGAAGCCATGAGAGCTGCAACCACAGGCAATGCTGTCAGCATGGTGCTGCCCCAGGCTTTTGGAGGTCACATCTCACTGCTACAATTTGCCTTGAATGCTAAATATGGAGCTACAGGGTCTAATGTTTGCCCTGAATAGCTTTGGACTTGCTTTAGTTTCATTGGTTTCTATCTCCCTATTTCTCCCTTTTGGAATGGGAATGATTACCCTATGCCTTTGTATACTGTCAGTGTTTTACTTTTTTTGATTTTTTTTTTTTAATGTGGGTACCGGGAGTGGACCTCAGGACCTCATGCTTGCCAGCAAGCGCTTGTGCCACTGAGCGATATCACCGGCCCTTTTTTTCCTTTATGTGGGTTCCAGGAGTCGAACTCAGGACCTCGTGTTTGCTAGGCAAGCGCTTATGCCACTGAGCCATCTCACCAGCCCCTTTTTTTTATTTTTACAGGAGCTCACAGTTTAGATTTTTCCTTGAGAATCAGCGGAGACTTTGGACATGGATGCTTCAGCTATGCTGATGCTGTTAGGACTTTGGCAAATCTTAGAGATGGAATGAGTAGATTTTTCATAAAGGGATGGACTTGAGTCTTTTGGGGGCTGGTGGTAGAATGTTACGGTTTATATCTAGATGTCTTTGTACAGCCTCATGGCCTCATAGGTGGGGCTTTTGAGAAGTAATTGGACATTGTCAGCATGATATGCATCAATGGATTAATATTCTGATGAGTGAGGTGGTGAGTGTGTGGCCTAGAAAGGTATATCTCTTTTCCTGGGTCCTCATTTCAGTTGTTCTCTGCTGTCCTGCCACCATGCCATGAGCAACTTTCATCCTCCCTTCTGCATTGCCATTCTGCCTTGGATCCAGCTGTCTGTGGACCGAAGCCTCTACAAACTGTGAACCAAAATAAACCCTCTTCCTTCAATTTGTGGGTCTCAGCAGTGAGAGAGAGTAACTAAGACATCATGATTCTCCTAGTGGTTTTCAGCAAGATTTTGTAGATGCTGCCTCAGGTCATTCCTGTCAATATTTATCTTCAATTTTATATACCCAAGAGAATCTTTCTTGGTCAAGTTTTAGGTTGCTTGTTTCTTTCAACTGTAATGTTTAGTGGATGCTGCAGAGAGAGTAATGGAAGCTTTTATAATTGTTGTACACTATACAGACCAAGTTTATTTTAATTAAATTGGTTAAATATCTAAAGATTTAATCTTTTGGCTTCATTTTTTCAGTATTCCTGCTATGTACTGAATTGTGTCTCTCCTTTCAATGAACCCGTATGTTGAAGCCTTAACCCACAATGTGACAGTGTTTGGAGACAGGGTCTGTAAAGTGGTAGTAAAGTTAGATGAGATATTGGCTCTGACATTAAATGATTAGTGTCCTCACAAGAAAAGACACCAGAGAGCTAAGTTTCTGTCTCTTTGCTGTGGGGGGACACAGTGAAGCATCAGCTGTCTGCAAACCAGGAAGAGGACCCTCCTCAAGAATGAAACCAGGCAGACCCTTGATCATGAGCTTCTCAGTCTCCAGAACTGTGAGAAAACAAGTTTCCGTTACTTCAGCCACCCAGTCTGTGGTACTTGGTTATGGCAACCTGAGAGAGGACTATGCCCCTGCCCCCTTTGCTCCTTTTCAGATAAGATTAATTTTGTTCTAGGGCCATGTCCTGTGGAATAAAAGTGACAAAACAAGATACAAAACAAAGAAACACAAACAACTTGGATTCTGAGATTAGTTGGTTTCCTTCTAAAAGTGAAAAGAATAATTAGCTGAAAAAAATGTATTTAACTAAAAAAGAACCTAAAAAATATAGGAAAACAATGCCTTCCAAAGTGGAAAGATGTATTCAGCAGGTGGAAAGCCAGTATTTCCAGTGCCATTTATTAGAGAAGCTTTCTTCCAGTGAATGTGTTTGGCCCTTTTGTCAAAATAAGGTGGCTGAATGTTCTTAGATTTGTTTCTGCATCTTCTAATCTGTTCTATTGACCCTCAGATCATTTTTTATTTGCCAGTACCATGCTGTTTTTATCATAGTAGCTTTGCAGTACAACTTCAAATCAGGGATTGTGATGCCCCCTGCCTTGCCTTTGTTGCCCAGAATTGCTTTTGCTATTCTAGGTCTCTTCTGGTTCCAAATGAATTTTAGGATTGTTTTTTCTAGTTCTGTGAGATATGCTAATGATATTTTGATCAGGATTGCATTAAATGTAGATAACAATTTTGGGAGTATGACCATATTCAGTACTTTGGTTCTTCCTACCCAAAAGCAAGGGATATCTTTCCATTTTCTGATGTCCTCTTCAATCTCCTTTTACAGAGTATTGTAGTTTTGAGGGTAGAGATATTTTACATCCTTTGTTAGATTGATTCTTAAGTATTTCATTTTTTAATGCTATTGTGAAAGGGATTGTTTCCCTAATTTCTCACTCAGTGAGTTTGTTGTTTGTATACAGGAATTCTATAGTTTTTGAGTGTTGACTTTGTATCCAACTACACAACTGAATTTGGTTATTAAATCTAAAAGTCTTTTGGTGGAGTTTTTGGGATTTTCTATGTAGATGATTGTATCATCTGCAAATATTGATAATTTAACTTCTTCCTTTCCTATTCTTATTCCTTTTATTTCTTTCTCTTGTCTCATTGCTCTGGTTAATGTTTCTAGAACTATATTGAATAAGAGTGGTGACGGTGGACATCCTCGTCTTTTTTTTTTTTTTTTTTAGTAAACATTCTCATGTATTAACAAACTCAAGCATTAGAGAATGTACAAATACCTTTTGGAGAAAAATATTACTCAGTATAAGATTAAGCCATGTAAAAGCTAGGTAAAAATAGAAGACTAAGGAATGGAATAGTCACAGTGAAATTGCATTTTCATACTAGGGAGACAATACAATGTTTACAAATGTGCATCCAGTTTATTTCGCTTGTGAGTATTTTCTTGAGTTGCATCCATTTACCTATAAAAGCTTCCAGTTTATCTTTCTTTATGGCTGAGTAGTACTCCATTGTATAGAAATACCACATCTTTTTTATCCATTCCTCGGTTAATGGGCATTTGGGTTGTTTCCACGATCTAGCTATTACAAATTGTGTTGCTATAAACATGGGTGCACATATATCACTGTGGTACGATGTTTTGAATTCTTCTGGGAAGATACCCAGAAGGGAATAGCTGGGTCAAATGGGACCTCCAATCCCAGTTTTTCGAGGAGTCTCCACACGGATTTCCACAGTGGTTGCACCAGTCGACACTCCCACCAACAGTGGAGAAGGGTTCCTTTTTCCCCACAGCCCCTCCAGCATTTGTTATTTGTTGACTTCTTGATAACAGCCATTCTTTCTGGGGTGAGATGGAATCTCAGTGTTGTTTTCATTTGCATCTCTCGGATAGACATCCTTGTCTTATTCCTGATTTCAGAGAGAAAGCTTTCAGTTTTTGTCCATTTAGTATGATGTTGGCTGCTGGTTTGTCATAGATGGCTTTTATCAGATTGAGATGAAGACAATCTATTCCTATTTTCTGTAGGGATTTTATCATGAATGGGTGTTGAACTTTGTCAAATGCTTTTTCTGTGCCTATTGAGATGATATTGTGAATTAGTCTTTGGCTCTGTTGATATGGTGTATTACATTTATTGATTTGCATATATTGAACCATCCCTACATCCTGGGGATGAATCTTACTTGGTCATGGTGTATAATCTTCTTGATGATTTTTTCTATTCTGTTCACCAATATGTTATTGAGGATTTCTGCATCTATGTTCAATGGGGAGATTGGCCTGTAGTTCACTTTTTTGGTTGGGTCTTTCTCTGGTTTAGGTATCAAGGTAATACTTTCTTCCAGGAGTGACTTTGGGAGTATTTTTTCATTTTGAATTTTATTACAGAGTTTGAGGAGTAGTGGTATTAGATCATCTCTAAATTTCTTGTAGAATTCAGCAGTGACTCCAACAGGACCTAGACTTTTATTTGTTGGTAAGATTTTAATTACATTTTTTATTTCATTAACTGATATTGGCTTATTTAGAATTTTTATATCGTCTTGATTCAACTTTGGTAATTCATACATATCCAGGAATCTGTCCGTTTCTTCTGTGTTTTCAATCTTATTAAAAGTTCTCAAAGTAGGTATTGATGATCTTCTGGATTTCCACAGGATCTTTTGTGATTTCACCCTTTTTGTTCCTAATTGCCTAAAACTAGACACATATCTATCACCATGCACTAAACTAAAATCAAAATGGATCAAAGATCTAAATATTAAAACTGAAACACTAAATCCACTGGAAGATAATATAGGTAGAACTCTTTAAGACATAGGTGTAGGCAAACACTTCGTGAACAAAACCCAACTGCACAGGAAATACTATAAAGAATCAACAACTGGGATCTCATCTTATTACAAAGCTTTTGCACAGCAAAAGAAACCAGCAACAGAGTGAAAAGTCAACCCACAGAGTAGGAAAAAAATTTAGACAATTGTTCCTCAGGCAAAGGACTAGTGTCTAGAACATATACGGAATTAAAAAAATCAGATCCCCCAAATTTAAAGACCCAATCCAAAAATGGGCACCTGAGATGAATACACCCTCATCAGATGAAGAATTAGAAATGTCAAATAAATATATGAAAAAGTGTTCAATATCACTGGTCATTTGAGAGATGCAAATAAAAACAATGCTGAGATTCCACCTCACTCTAGAAAGAATGGCTTTTATCAAGAAATCAACCAATAAAAAATGCTGGTGGGGATGTGGGAAAAAGGAACCCTTCTCCACTGTTGGTGGGAGTGTAGACTGCTGCAACCACTCTGTAAATCTGTGTGGAGATTCCTCAAAAAGCTAGAGGTCCCATTTGATCCAGCTATTCCCTTTCTTGTTATCTTCCCAAAAGAATTAAAAGCATCATACCACAGTGATATATGCACACCCATGTTTATAGCAGCACAATAGCTAAATGTCAGAAACAATTCAAATGCCCATCAACTGATGAATGGATAAAAGCAATGTTTTTTTTTAATACAATTGAATATTACTCAGCCATTAAAAAGGATAAATAAGACATTTATAGCTAAATGAGATCATACTCTTTGGTGAAATAAATTGAACAAATGTATAAATATCACATTGTGTTCTCTGGTGTGAGAAATTGAAAGTGTTAATAAGAACCAAAATGTATAATAGATATTGTGAAATAGGAAGAAATTGTTCAAAAGGAAAGGGGAATGGGGGGAGGAAGGAAGGGAAAAGAAAACAAATGAGGAAAAGGGATAAAATGAAAACAAAGCTTTGTAAATAAGGAGGGGAAAAGCGGTTGAAGGGAGGGGTGGTAAATGGGAAAAAAAGAGGAATCAAGACATAGCATGTACATGCGTTTGTACCATGTATTTATGTACCATATACATAAATTTCCTATGATGAATGTGATCATTTTGTATATCTAAATGGTACCAATAAACTTAATAATAATAAAAACCAAAAAAAAAAATGGAGAGATGAAACATTTTTTCACAGGCCAAAGAGCTTCCAACAATAGGCTCACGTGTAGTACAAGCAGAGTATTTATTTTAAAATACTTCTCACCACTGTATAATTCAAAGCTAATCAGACACTTAGTGGAAATATAAATTATAAAAACATTATGTTTAACCCTGAGTCTATTATAGCTGAAGATAATTATTTTTCTTTAGGAAAGCCTGTATTGATTAAGTATGTAGAATGTAAGAGTGATTGAATTTTGCAGAAATGGCCTCAGTAATTTACTTCCCTCTATGATATTTAAGAGTTTTCTCTCACACTCTTACTCTGGGCATGACAATGTGTCCTAATTCGAGCAATAGAGGATAACAGATGTGAGAAAAACCAATTTGAAATTTATATCATGTTAGTGGTCTTTCCCTCTATCACTGCTTTTGGACCACTGTGACAGGCCTACATCCGTACCAGAACTAGCCTGCTAGGTGATGATACACTGGACGCCAATCATCTATGTGACCTCCAATGACATCAAACCAAGCAATAGAGATAAAAGAGGGCATCTTACACAATCTTGCTCCCGTGGGGTTTGTCCAGACCAGAAGTACAAGATGACCCATAGAATTGGGACACATTATAAATGTTGCTTATTTAAGTCACTAATTTTAAAGATAACTCATTGTGAAGCAAATTCTTATTCAAGAATATATAAATAAATCAAAATAGAACCACAATCAAATTAAACAGGAGATCACAGAGCAATTGTGAACACACATTTATGCTTCTTATGGATGACCAAGGTAAAATTGGGCAAATGAAACAACTTTTGCTTTAACTGCTATATATATTTAAGCATAGTAATAACTACAGTTTCCAAAAAGTCTCGATGCTCTACGTGATGCTTACTTCTTTGCATATTTCATATCGCTTAGCCATCATGAGTGCTTCACAAGGGAAATATTTGCTCTGATTATACCAGCCTCTTTGCTGGATGTGAAATCTGAGGCTTAGAGAAATGTAGAAACTTGCCCTGGGTCACTCAGCTATTGAGGGAAGTAGCTGAAAGTTCTGTTTTGTTGATTGCAATTTTTTACAACGAAACAGTATCTGAAGATCATCAGGTCTGTGATGCTGTGCTAAGGACTTCAGGCATGATGTTGCGAACACTATCTATTTTAGGTATGTTATGCTTCCATGCAGTGTCTGTGACACATTTGCCAGAGACTAAAATAAAAAATCAATTATAAAATAGGAAATTTCTATTTTGATGCAAAAGATTTTTAAATGGCTTGAGGGAATTCTACAAACTTAAGTGTCAAAATTGTTTTTCTTATTGGCAACTATTGATCTCTGACCATTCCACTCTGTCTCATTAACACTTTTATTACCTTGTCAATCAAAGCTCCACCTGCACCAACCAGGGACTGAGAGGATTTGCCATTATTAACAAGACTGTCTGGTGCCCAGGAGCAATGAAATCCTGCTGAAAGTGTAAGGATAAATCAGCAAGGATTTAGATAGCATTCTAGATGCAGAAAGCAATTCAGAAGTTTAAAAAATAGGTATATTCTAAAATGATTTGAAGAAACAGAATTTCTCACTTATGCTTAGGATTTTAGTTAAAAAAAAAACCTCATTTCAAGGCAGTAGACATAAAAGCTTGTTATTTTAAGCTTCTTTGGGGCCAGTTTTATTGTACAAGTTCACAGAATTGCACTGGTCTCAGGGCAAATGTAATATATAGAAAATAAATGTTTCTTATGTGCATAGCTAATTTTATCATTTCCTCTAATAATGGCCTATTAGAGTAAACAGATTAGCAGTTAATTGGTATCCAACAAAGAACCATTTTGGCCCTTCTTTGTTATTTTTAATCCATTAGTGATCTTAGTCAATACCAATACAAAATCCTGAATTCCAATGCTTGCTGTTACCTTATAAAAATGCTGCATTTAGAAGGTCATTATTTGCTAGGTGTTCAACAAATTATGCATAAATTTACTCTGGAATTTCCCTCCTATGATTCATATTCAGCCTTCAATAATTTCATGGTGATTATTTTCATGGTACCTTGACATTTCCAAATGTGTATCTAATTTTGTTTTCTGTCTTACATTAGCTTAACAAGTAGGTATTGAACAGATAGCCTACACAAAATACCAAGCTAGGCCCAAAAGAAGATGATTTTACTATGGCATGTACACAAGAAATCATAACCTAAAACATATAATGAATGTCATAAGAATGGCATGCAAAAACCACCACAGGAATCTAATGCATTGTCAAATCCAAAGTGCTCAAAAATCAGGCAAAGACTCATGGATCACAATTTATAGACAGGATTCTTATGAGGAAATGATGGCCAAAAGAAATTCAAATGAAGACAAGTATCTGCTTGAATTCCTGTAACAAAATTCCATAAACTGGGTTGATTATAGACAACAGACATTTATTTCTGGAGGCTGTAAAGTATAAGATCGAGGCAGATTCTGTGTGTAGTATGGGTTTACTTTCTGGCTCACAGATGGTACCTCTCCTATATTCTCACACGTTGGGAAGGATTAGCCAGATCTCTGATGTCTATTTACAAGAACGCTAATCCCATTCATGAGGGCAGAGTCCTCTTGACCGAATGAACTCCCACAGGTTGCACCTCCTGGTAATGTCACTTTATGGGCTTAGTTTCAACACATAAATTTGGAAGGGGACAAACATTCAGGTCATACAGCTCCATAAAGGAGCATGTTTATATGTGTATACATGGTAAAGTAAAGTTTGGAAAATAATGATAAGTCCTGGTGTACTGGAGGAGAATATCCTAATAGGAATGCAAAATTCATGAATTTAAAGTTAATTTTGTAGGCATTGCAAATCTTGAAAAATTTTGTATCAGAGAAAGGCATAATTGGAGAATGCTTTAGGCAAACTCAGCTATTAATGGTATATTTTAGCACATCTCAAATCTACGATAATACATGGGATCCTCTTAAAGAAACAGTTGGGACAAAGACTTCCATGAAGATGGTGGAGTAGGAGGCAGCAAATAGCCTTTCCAAGATTTGGAATCCAGATACTGGAAGGTAGCAACTTGGGGAAGAGGAGAAGGAAGGAAGTGGATTCCCAGGACCCAGGAGGGATCTGAAGGAAAATTGGAACCCACAGAGAAAGTAAAGGGACAGACCTCAACACAGAGTAAGGAAGGGGCAATCTGTAGCTTCTCCCCAGCTCCTGGCCCATGGTGTGGGAGGGGAGGATTGAATCTACAGAGACACAGTGAAAGCAGGTGATTCCAGAGGCCTCCAGGAGAAATGCACCAGTGGAATAGAACAGGGGATGCTGTAAGCTACAACATCTGGTGAGTGACTCTAGTCCAAGCAACTGCAGTGTCCCCTGGAGATAGTGCTTGGTTAGACATCATTTTAGGGAGGGGCAAACTGAACCCAGAACTTCAAGCAGTTGTGGGCTGGCTTCATCTCAGGGCTCCTACTGTTAAGAACCCACAGTGATGGGGTGAGGGACAACAACAGGAGACATTCAGGGTCAAGGTTCCAGGGTCAGGCTGGCAGGTGACACCCAGAGTGTGATAAGCTAAATGACTCAGGCCCCAACTCCATGACCAGAGGCCAGGATCACCCTGAACTTCTGTGGATTTGAAAGTACCAGAACTGGCACTCAGCCCTAACACTACTTCATGCTTGCTGAGATTATCCAGCACCGCCCCCACCAACCCTACTGCAAGCTTGTGGGATTATACAGCATGGATCTGGGCTCTGACTGCCACCTTAGTCTACCAGCAAGAGAGCCATACCCTGAATTGGACACTACCAAAAAACTGTAGACCCCAGAAGATAATCACATGTTTAAAATCACAGAGAATATTTTTTATTACATATAGGTTTTTGTTGTTGCTGTTGTTTTTTTTTTTTTTGATTGCTTATGTTTTTTTGTGAGTGTGAACACTGTTTTTAGTTTTTTTGTTCTGTTTGTTCTTGTTCTTATTTCTTCCTTCTTTCTTTCCCTCCTGTCTTCTTCACCAGTTTACTGAGGCTTGGATAATCTTCCTTTGCCCTTCAGCTTTGCTTCTAATTTTTTCTTTTCTTTTCTTTTTCTGTTTTTCTTCTTATCCCTTTTAAATGTCCTTCCCTTAGTGTAAAATCACTCTATTGTGAGGATATTTACTGTATATAATTTTCTGATTTGTCTTAGATTTAGTTATATAACTATAAATCGTGTACCTATGGATAAAGATGACAAATTAATATTTATCAGTTTGTACCTCTTTAGCCATGGTGACACAGTTGTTGTAATCAATTGATCTTCCTTGCATATCAATACTTAGACTATCCAGGCATCATAAACAATACCACAGTCCAGTACCAAAGAACTGGGTACCATGTGAAACAGACAGCAACCATTTATCCATAATAATTGAAGTGGCAGGATCCTGGGGCAGACTCAAAAGCCAAAAGCCAGTTACACCCAGAAGTCATCTCTGAAAAGTAGTCATCTCCAGTCTCAATACTAGTAATAATGCTACCTACCATAAGCAATTTACAAGCCTTAGTGTAGAAAAAAAATAGAAAATGAGGAAACATAGAAGCAAGATGCAACCCATAATCCCCAATTTATGCAAGGCAAATTAGGGGGCCTTGTGTGGAACAAAGCAAAAGCTACCCAGCTGAACTTTCTGAAATGATAGCAGTGGAAGAAACAAAGAAGATGAGTGAGTCAGTAGGAAAAACAAATGAGAAATAATTATGTGGATAACTAAAGAGACGATGATCACAATAAAAGACATGGTTAGTGAATCTACAGTAGATACAGATAGAAAAATAGAAGATGTTAGGAAAGTGAGGGAAATTATGAATGCCTAACATACGAAAGAACTTATTCAATGAAACACATTCAAATAGATATACAGGAGATTAAAAATTCTATTGAAAGTTATGCAGCAGCATCAACCAAAGTGAAGATAGACTATCAGACCTATAAGACGGGGTTGCAGTTAGTGATCATCGAATGAAAGATTTAAAAATAGCAAGGGACTATGAAAAATCAACCCAATAACTGCTAGATGGTGCAAAGAATAACATAAGATTAATCAAAATAATTGAAAAATCAGAAGATGGCACAAAGAACATAAAAAGCCTGTTCACAGAAGTAATAGCAGAAAACTTTCCACACATGTAAAAAGAATTTGACATAAAGGTAATTGAGGCATATAGAACTCTAATTAACCATGATCAGAAGAAACTACCCCAAAGCACATAATAGTCAAGATTCCAGAAATTCAGCACAAGAACTGAATATTAAAAGCTGTTAGAGAAAAGAAACAAATAATCTATAAAGGAAAACCCATACAAATCACAGCAGACTTCTCAACACAAACTCTTAAATCAAGCAGACATTGGAGAGAAATATTACAAGTCCTAAAAGAAAGCAAATTCAAACCCAGATTGATGTATTCTACAAAATTTATCTTTCAAATTTGATAGCAAAATAAGCTACTTCTATGATAAAGAACACATGAAGAAATTCATGACCACCAAACCTGTACTCCAAAAAGCTCTAAAGGATGTTTTTGAAAAAGACAAGACAACACTTCAAGAATCCCAATAGAATGAATCTACCATGCAAGGCAAACAGTTTAACAGCAGAGAAAAAGGGAACAAACAACAGGAAAATAATATGTCAAGGTTGTAAATACATATCAGTTATAACCAACAATGTGAATGGTCTCATTTCACCAATCAAAACAAACAGGCAGAATGGATCAAGAAACAAGATCCAACAATATGCTGCATAGAAAAACATGTTTAGCTCAAAAGTAAATTCATGGACTGAAAGTCAAAAGATGGAAAGCAATATCCCACTCATATTATCAAAATATAGAGCAATGAAATTTGAAATCAAAGGCAACAGAAACCACAAAAACTACACAAACACATGGAAATTAAATAACCCCCTCCTGAACAACCAATGGGACATAGATGAAATCGAAGAGGAAATTAATTTCTCCATACAGCAGGAATCTGGGCTACATAGTGAGAGCCTGTCTCAAACAAACAAACAAACAAATAAATAAATATAATAAATGGTGCTGGCAAACAGGCTTTCCAATTCTGAAAATTGAACCTAGACCACCATCTCTAACCATGCACTAAACTAAAATCAAAATGGATCAGACATCTAAATATAAAAATGAAAACACTTTATCTGCTGGATGATAAAATAGGAAAAACTCTAGAAGAAATAGCAATAGGCAAGGATTTTATGAACAAAATCTCAATTGCACAGGAAATATTACAAAGAATCAACAACTGGTTTCACCTCAAATTAAAAAGCTTTTGCATAATGAAAGAAACCATAAATAGAGTGGAGAGAAAACCCACAGAATGGAAAAAATTTTTATCAGCTACACATCAGGCAAAAGACTAACTTTGAATATATGAAAAACTTAGAACGTATATAAAGAATTAAGAAAAAAGACACCCCCCATGAAGACCCAATCCAAAATTGGGCGTGTGAAATGAATAGACATTTCTCAGATGAAGATGTACAAATAGCAAATCAATATATGAAAAATACTCAAAATCACTGGTCATTTGAGAAATGTAAATTAAAACAACACTGAGATTCCATCTCACTCCAGAATGAATGGTTATCATCAAGAAATCACCAATAACAAATGCTGACAGCGCTGTGGGGAAAAAGGAACCCTTCTCCATTCCTGGTGGGAGTGTAAACTGGTACAACCACTATGGAAATTAGTATGGAGAGTCCTCAAAAGACTAAAACTAGAAGTTCCATTTTACCCAGCTAGTCCCCTTCTGGGTATCTTCCTGAAAGAGTTAAAAGCATCATCCCACAGTGATATGTGCACACCTATGTTTATAACAGCACAATTTGTAATAACTGTGTCTTCGAAGCAGCCAGTATGACCACCAAACAGTGAATGGATAAAGAAATGGGTATTTATATACAATGGAGTACTATTCTGTCATAAAGAAGGATAAACTTGGGTCACCTCTAGTAAAATGTTTGCACATTGAGACCATATTCTTAAGTAAAATAAATCAGACACATAAGTTAAAATATCACTTTGTTTTTCTTGTGTGAGAAATCCAAAGGATAAACAAAGAGGATTATTGAGGATAGATACTGGGAAGTAGGAAGAACATGTTGAAGTCGAAAGGGGAACAAGAGAGCTGGGAGGGGAAAGGGAAAAGAGGAAAAAGAGAATAGAAGGAATAAAATGGAAACAAAGCTTTTGTAAATGGGGGGGAAAGAAGGGTTGAAAGGAATGGGGAAAAAAGGAAGAATCAAGATATACATGGGTACATATTCCCTATGATGAATGTGATCAATATGCATGACAAATACGTAGTAATAAAAAATATAAGGTTAAGAAATTACAAAAAAAAAGAAACAATTTTCTTGCACTTCCAATGTGGATGCAAGTTATAGTTAATACTACATAAATATGGGAAACTGTAAATGAATTATAAATCCCTAGATATGTAAATCTGATTGCAAGTATAAAATAAAAATATGGGCTGGTGAGATGGCTCAGTGGCGTAAGCGCCTGCCTGGCAAGCGCGAGGGCCCGAGTTCGACTCCTGGAACCCACATACAAAAAAAGGGCCAGTGATATCGCTCAGCGGCACGGGTGCCTGCTGGCTTGCGAGGTCCTGAGGTCGACCCCCAGTACCCACACACAAAAAATTTTTTTTTAAATTAAATACCAACTAAGTAGGGAAAATAAGACAATTCTAATGAGCAACATTAAATTATGTGTGATAGATTATATGGCCATTTTCAAAACGAATGTGGTGCTGGCCACTACAAGGCACGTTCTCTTGAACCCAGCCAATTTGTATTCTCAGATGCTATGTGATCACTCCTGTCTCTCACGATGCTTTTAAAATTCAACCTATTGACATATACTTCGTTATACAATGTATTCTCATTGGAAGAAATTCTTCTTAGCCAAATATAACCACAGTAATCTTATCATCAGTACTCATCTCTATTAGGAGATAGAAGTTATATACTACTACTCAATCCTCAAGTTCTTTCAGATAAGACAGAAATTATCCACAAGAACCAACTTTCTTTCTTTCTTTCTTTCTTTCTTTCTTTCTTTCTTTCTTTCTTTCTTTCTTTCTTTCTTTCTTTCTTTCTCTTAGTACATGCTTGTAGTAGATAATGTTTAGATTCCTTTTGGGAAATTGGTGCATGTAAATAACCCATCTTAATTTCTTTTTTTAATCCCCTTTCTTTTCCCTCCCTCCGTCTTCCATCTGTCTCTTGATTCTCTTCCTTTCTTCATTTTGCACTTTTTGCAGCCCATATTGTTCACATTTCTTGTGTGGAGTTGGTACATGTATGTAACATATCTGAATTCCTTTTTTTAATACTCTTTCCCTCCCCTCACTCCCCTCTCTCTTCATCTTTTATTTATTTATTTATTTATTTATTTAATTTTTTTGTCTTTTTGAGACAGGGTTTCACTCTGCAGTTCAGGCTGGCCTTGAACTCACTTTATAGCCCAGGCTGGCCTTGAACTTACAGGGATCCTCCTGTCTCAGCCTCCCAAGTGTTTCTTCATCTCTTGATCCCCTTCCCATTTGAGAAAGATCTATCTCACCACTTCCTATTATCTATCTTTAATTTTGCCCTTTATTTACACTTTGTGTTTCTCATATAAGAGAAACATGCAGTATTTAAACTGTGTGTCTGATTTATTTCACTTAATATTATGATCTCAAGCTGCATTCATTTCCTTACAAATGACTCAAGTTTATCTTCCTTTATGGCAGAGTAGTACTGCATGGTGTGCAAGTACCGTATTTTCTTTATCCATTCATCTGTTCCTGGACATTATAAGTGGCCATTATGTGGCCACTTCTGAGATGTACCCCTTGTGAATTGTGCTGCTATAAGCATAGATATGCGTGTTTCACTATAATATGATGTCTTTAAATCTTTCAGGAAGATAACTAGAAGGGAAATACCTGGGTGAAATGGAATTTCTAGCTTCAGGTTTTTGAAGAATCTCCATACTATTTTCCATAGTGGTTGTATTAGTTTACACTCCCACCAACAATGTAGAAGGGATCATTTTTCCCTACAGCACTTCCACCATTTGTTATTATTTGATTTCTTGATGATGGCCATTCTTTCTGGGGGTAATATGGAATCTCAGTGTTTTATTAAATTTGCATTTCTGTAATGACCAGTGATGTTGAGCATTTCTTGATTCATTTATAGGTCATTTGTACCTGTTCTTCTGAGAAGTGTCTATTCATTTCCCTTGACCATTTTTGATTAGTTTTTTTCATTGGGGGGGGGGTCTAATTTTTTGAGTTCTTTATAAATTTTAGGTATTTGTGTTCCACAAGATAAAAGAGAGATAATAGAAAATAGGAAGATAAATTTTTATCAATTGAGAAGGGATCAAGAGATGAAGGGATAAGGGAGTGAGGGGAGTGAAAGGGGATAAAAAAGGAAGTAAGATGAATTATGTACAGACATGTAGATCAATGGAACAGAATAGATGAAACAGAAATGACCCCAGGCACATACAGCTATTTGATCTTTGACAAAGAGGCCAAAAACATACACTGGAGGAAAGGCAGCCTCTTTAATAAATGGTGCTGGGAAAATCTGATATCCCCATATATAAGATTAAGTCTAGACACATATGTATCATGTATTAAATGAAAATTAAAATAAATCAAAGATCTAAATGTTCAAACAGAAGCATTCATTCTGCTGGAAGACAAAACATGTACAACTCTTGAAGACATAGGCATAAGCAAAGAATTATTTATTTATTTATTTATTTTGTCTTTTTGAGACAGGTTTCACTATGCTGTTCAGGCTGGCCTTGAACTCACTTTGTAGCCCAGGTTGCACTCAGCAAGAAATATTTGAACAGAATCCTAATGGCACAAGAAAGAAGAACAGATTGGATCATATCAAATTGAAAAGCTTCTGTACAGCAAAGGAAACAACCAACGAAGTGAAGAGGCACCCTACAGAATGGGAAAAAAAATTTTTTTTGCCAGCTACTCCTCAGATAGAGGACTAACATGTACAATATATAAAGAATTCAAAAACATTAGACTCCCCTAAATAAAAGACCCAGTCAAAAAGTGGGCAACTGAAATGAATAGACACTTCTCAGAAGAAGTACAAATGGTCAATAAATACATAAATAATATTCAACATCACTGGCCTTCTGAGAAATGCAAATTAAAAATGCATTGAGATACCATCTTACTCCAGAAAGAATGGCTTTTGTCAAAAAAATCTAGTAACAAATGCTGTTGAGGCTGTGGGGGAAAAGGAACCCTTCTACGTGGTCGGTGGCAATGTAAATAAGTACAACCAGTATGGAAATCATCGCAGAAATTCCTCAAAATACTAAAACTGAAAATTCCATTTGATTCAGTTCTCCCTCTTTTAGGCATGTTTTCAAAAGAGTAAAAAGCATTATATTACAGCGATATTTGCATACCCATGTTATAGCAGCACAGTTTACAATAGCTAGATCTTGGAAACAGTATATATTTTATCAACAGATGAAGGGATAAGGAAAATGTGGTATTTATATATAATGGAGTACTACATAAAGAAAGATAAACAAGGCATTAGTACATAAAGATAAACTTGAGGCATTAGTACATAAATGGATACAATTTGAGAACTTAAGTGAAATAAGTCAGATGCACAAGTTTAAATATCACATCCCCTTCTATGAGAACTTCAAATAATTCTCCCATTACCTGTTCTATTGTTACAAAAACTTTCAATATATATATTTCATTTATACTACTAGTTTTGTTTAGTTCATTGAAAAGAAAGGTTTGTGCTATTATCTGTTTGTTTCTTTGTAAGAGAGAATATTTTTGTCTATGTTTTATACTTTGAGTAACTACTTTGATGATACTGAAAAGAGTATTGTTTAGTTTCCATTATTTTCATAATGCGTGTTCTCTTTTGTTATGATTTCTAACTGCATTGCTCTATGATCTGATAATATGCATGGTACAATTTCAATTCTTTTAGATTTACTTAAGCTTGCTTTATTGGCTACTATGCGGTCCTTTTTGAAGAAAATTCCATGTGCTAAAACTACACATATTCTGTTGTGTGAAGCACTGTTGATATCTATTAAGTCCATTCGTTTGAAGTTTTGTTCCATTCTGATATTTCTTATTTTTTTTTTAATCTAGTTGTTCTGCCCATTTGTGACAGTGGGGTTTTGAGGTCCCTCACTATAATTGTGTTTTTGCTTATCTGGCTTTTCATGTCAAGTAGCGCTTGTTTCATAATCCTGTGTGCACCACTGTTTTATGTATATATCTTAGTAATTGTTACCTCTTCCTGTTGGATTGTGCCCTTAACCATTATGTAGTGACATTTCTTGCCTTCTTGCATCAGTTTTGATTTAAATTCACTTTGAATTTTTTTTTTTTTTGTGGGTACCGGGGGGTCGACCTCAGGACCTCGCACGCCAGGAGGCGCCCGTGCCGCTGAGCGATATCACCGGCCCCTTTTTTGTATGTGGGTTCCGGGAGTCGAACTCGGGCCCTCGAGCTTGCCGGGCAGGTGCTTAAGCCGCTGAGCCATCTCACCGGCCCTCACTTTGAATTTAGGATAGCTGCACCTGCTTTTTTTCGTGTTCTCATTGCATGGAATATCGTTTTCCAACCTTTCAATTTGAATCTATTAATTTCTTTTTCGGTTTGATGTGCTGCTTTTATACAGCACACTATTTCATTTTGTTTTTGGTCTCTTATGTCAGCCTGTGAATTTTGACAGGAGAGTTGAGGACGTTCACACTGAGAATGATTACTGATAGGCATTATTCCTTTTATTGACTTATTTTCCAGTGGCTGATTCCCTATCTCTCCTTTCTGTTGACCTGCTCAGCCTACCTGGCGTATTTATTCTGCTAGACTTTTTGTCATTGTTATCTTCACTGTGTCTTTCTAAATTATCTTGGAAAAGTTTTTGGAGCACTGGTTTGGTGGCCGTGTAAGTTTCTTTAGGTGGTCCTTATCATGGCAGTACCTTATCTTTCCATCAATTTTGAAAGACAGTTTTGTGGGATATATCAGCCTGAGTGAGAGGTGGTGTCTTTTGGGTTTTGAGTCATTTCATTCAAAGCTCTCCTGGCCTTCAAAGTTTGTGTTGAAAAGCTATCGTTCTAATGGCCTTTCCTTTATAAGTGATTTGTTGCTTTTCTCTGCTTTTAAGATTCTGTTCTTGTTTTGAACTTCCAGATTTTTGACTATGATATGTTGTGGAGCAGTTCTCTTCTGGTCATGGCTATTTGGGGTTCTATATGGTTCACTTATTTGTATGTTAAATCCTTTTTCCTTATTTGGAACATTTTCTGCTATTATTTCAGTAAACATGTTTTTCATGCTATTTGTGCTCTCTTCTGACATTTCACTAATTTTAGTTAGTCTTAGACCAGTCTTCTTTGTGTCATCTAAGCCCTGTTGATTCCATTTTTCATGTGCTCTTGTTTTAAAGGTACCATATTACAGAGTTAAATGCATACCAATGTTTATATCTGCACAATTCATAATAGCTAAATTTTGCAAGCAGCATTGTGTTCATCAGCAAACAAATGGATTAAGAAAATCTGGCATCTATACATAGTGGAATGCTACTTGCCTATAAAGGAGGGATAAATTTGATTTGTAGAAAAATGTGTGCAACTTGAAAACAACATTAAGTGAAATAAATCAAACACATAAGCTTAAATATTGTGTACTTTCTGTCATATGAGAAATCCAAAGTATAAATAAAGTACAGAACAGAGCAAAACGAAAGACAGATGGGGTAAGGAGGAAGATGGATCTTTCACAAATGGGAAGGGGATCACGATATGAGGGTGGGGGAAGGGCATGAGATGTGCTGTGTACATGTACCATGTAATCAGTATATGTCTAGAGATGGCAGAGGGAGGAGGGAGGGGAAGGGAATGTGATTAAAAATAATTAAGGTGTGCTCAGTACCTGTACCTACTCCATAAGGTGAATGTAAACATTATATGCTGCAAACAAGTACTAATAAAATAAAACATTTCAAGAAGGAACATTTCCCTTTCCTTATACTACAGCGACCTCTGAAAATAATGAAACAATCACCAAAAAATGTTTCTCATACACTTTTAAGAAGATACAGTATTTATAAAATTATTGTTACTCTTCTATTCATTTTTCAATATTGAGAAAAAAAAACAAATGAAATAACAGAATATGGTTACCTCACATACACTATGTCAAGGAACTGTGATGACAGCTGTGAAATTTAGGAGTATTTTTTATTGTTAATGCTTTACCCGAATCTCATTATTATTTCTTTTTGCTAAATCATATGACTGATTCTAACAGAAGGATGGTCACCCATCCAGTATAGGGAAAAACCTATTTAACTTGCTTTAAGCCCCCACAGGCCAATTATCATGTGGCTATCATTTGACTAAAATGTTCACTGGAATAAATAAATTTTTCTAATACAGACATACCTTTTTTGACGAAGTGAATTTTTTTCATGATGATTTTAAAGATTTCAGAAATATTTCTATGAGAATGAAGGAAAGAGATGGAATTTGAAATTTAACAAATAGATAAACTTGCTAGTCTTTAGTACATACTAACTTGAGTATTCAAATATTTCAATGTATTTATTTTTATAAATTTCTCTCATATCATATCTCCCCTCCCTCCAAGAACTGTTTGGGGATTGAGTAATTTCTACACTACCTAAACATGTATTTAAAAGAGACAGCATATGACAAAGTTTCCAATTATCCTACCGATGTGGAGGTAAATTAGCAAATAAGAGGAAAGACCAAGGAGAAAGGCTGGCGCGAGTGTGAATCTCAGTCCACTCCTTAGCCATGAAACAGCATGGTTGCTTAACTGCTTTAAGACTAAGGGAGCTTCACTTGTAAAAGGAGGAGAAGGTTGATCTTTTTGGATCTGCTTTCAGGATTAATTCAGTTGAAGCATGCACAGGCTTAGCACAATGCTCGGCACCACTGCAAAGAGATATTTTAACCTGAAGCAGAAGGAAAAATCAATATATTGTTTTTAGGTCAAAATAGTAAATAGTTTTCCTCTAATTAAAATGTTGATTTCTGTGCATCATTGATTTGTACACTCATTTTAACTTAAAATATAATGGATCTTAATGACAATGCTTTTTGGGATTCTCTTAAATTTTATACCTGAGGCAGGTCCCTCACTAGCTGTACCCTGGTTCACTCTGAGCCGGGCAGAGTAAGCACCCAATAAACACAGGCTCTGTAACATTATCATACAGCTAACCAATGTGTGCTAATCTCAAGTATGGCGTCTTATGATGTCATTATACTATAGGGGCTCTGTGAGCTACAGTAGCAGCACTCTGACTGTCAAGATTCCTAGAAGGCCTCCCGGAACAAGTGAAATGCTAGAGAAGACCTGAAAGATGCATAGACTTATGCCAAGGGAAGGGTAAGAAAACGATAGCACATTGAGGTGGTAGGTAGGAGAATACCACTGGGATACAAGAAACCGGCACAATCTAGTAGGTTAAGGCACAGAATGCCAGGGTAATTTGAGTATAGAATTAGGAAAAGAGTTTAGGTCCAGAGGTGTACTTGGCGTTGGCTTCGTGGTTGTGCAACCTGTAAAGCTCCATATGGCTCCATGTTTAAAGTGGTCTTGTTGTTCTGCTGTCACCATCTCAAAGTTCTTAATTATTTTTAACAAGGGGTCCCACATTTTCACTTTGTGCTTGTTCTTATAAATCATGTAGCTGGTTCTGTGTAGACTTTACCATCAGATTCTTTCATAAAGTGACAGGGACAGATTAATTGGACAGAATCATCATTTCTACTGTTGCATCAGTGGATTCAGGGTCGTCACTGAATGCAACATGATTACTAGGACAGTCATACTCTGACAGGAGAGAAATAGGGTAGCTTAATGTGATGATGCAGCAAAAAGGATGGAAAATATGGTGATGCTGAGCAATATCCAGGTTTGTTATGAGGCAGATCTCTAGGATATGGCTTTTAAAAGCAAGGCATATATTTGGTGTAAGGGCAATATATTCACTTTTTTATATTTGCCTAAGAAATATCAGAAACTTATACAAGAAAGTAATGTAAATAGTTATTTGTCTATGACATCGGGTTGAATAGACCAAATGGGGCATGAGTGCTGTCCTAGACCATTTGAGCTGCTATGTCAAAATACCAGACACTGGGTGGCTGCTAGGCCATGGAGGTTTATTTCTTATAGTTCTGGAGGCTGGGAGCCTGAGATCAGGGTGCCATCCATGGCCAAGCTCTGCCAAGGGCCATCTTTAGAGTTGCAGACTGCCAACTTCTTGCTATTTCCCCACATGGTGGAGTGAGCTTTGTGGCTTTCCCTTTTTGTAGGTACTGATCCCAATCTGGCTGGGGAGTCTTCATGACCTACACACCTATCAAGGACTCCACCTCCTAATACCATCACCTTGGTGGATTCAGATTTCACATATGAATTTTGGGGAACACAAACTTTAAGACTATAAATAAGAAAGGTTTTGGTAGATCTTTTAAAGTATCATCATGATTTTGGGGCCATACACTTTAACATGTCAAAAGATAAAATATAAAAAGTAATGCATACAGACAAACAGATTCTTGTAAGGCACAATCTACAGGATTTGGTAATTAAATGTAGGGGGTGGTAAGGATGAGAGAGAAAGATAAAAGGTGATGGTAGTGGTTGTTGTGGTTGGGTCCCCATGATTTGTTCCACTCCAAATGACTTGTCCACATCAATAGCTAATCCACATTACTTGGCAGTGGTTTATTTAGCGATGGGCTGATCCAACACAGGCCAACATGATGCACAGGGAAAGAGGCTTAGCGCTCTATGAATTTCCTAAGGCTGGTGTAACAAATCGTCACAACCTGGCTGGTTTAAAAACAACAGAAATTTATCCTCTCACAGTCCTGGGGGCTGGGAGCTTAAAATACAGTGATTGCAGGTTTGGTTCCTTCTGGGACACTAGCAAAAATATGTTGTACACTTCTTGCTAGCTTCTAGTAGCTGTAGGCAATCTTGGAATTCCTTGGCTTCCAGACACAATCTCTAGTCTCTGCTTCTGTCTTCACATCACCCTGTGTGACTCTTCTTACTCTCTGTGAGTTCACATGTTTTCCTTATGAAGACCTCATCAGCCATTAGATATATGGTTAATCTTAGTCCAGTACGAACTCATCTTAACTAATTACATCTGCATAGGTCCTATTTCCAGAGAAACACACATTCATGGAATGGATAGCAGGGGTTAGGAATTAAAAATATCTTTTTGAGAGGACACAATATAACCCGCTAAAGAGTTTTCTGAAAAGTTTTCTCATGCCTAAAATAGAAGATGTGGGAATATAAGGTCCTGTTTCCTCCCTTGGATATTGCCTTGTCTGGAAGTGATGCCTAAAGATGCTGACACCATCTTTCTCCCAGACTAAGGATGAAGTCAATTTTAAATGGATAACAATTCCAGGAAAACCATAGAGAATAGGAGGCAGGGCTAATGGCAAGTGGGATGTGAAATACAAATTTTTATTGTCTATTCAAGTTTTAGTGTTTCTAGTAGTTGTAATCAATAGTCTTGTTATGATTTATATCTAGATGTCCCAAAAGGTTCATAGGTGGGACTTTTAGAAGGTAGTTGGATTATGATGGCTTTTTGTTGACTTGCTGTGAGGCAGGGTCTTGTTGGAAAAGGCAGGTCACTGGGACCATGGCATGAAAAGGTTTATTCCCCTCCCTAGGTCCTCCCTTGAGCTCTCTGCTTCCTGGCTGCCATCTAATGAACACCTCTTCCTCCGCTATTCCACTGCCACGGTGTCCTGACTTGGAGCCACCAGACTAAGACCTAAAATCACTACAAAGTATGAGCCAAAATAACCTCTCCTCCTTTAATCTATGGGTGTTAGATGTTGTGTCTCAGAAACAAAGAAAGTGAGCAATATTTTGGTATCAGAAGTGAGGTTATTGCTGTGAACATCGCTGACCATATGGTTTAGAAGTCTTTGAAACTGGGTCACAAGATATTACAGGAGGACCCAGGAAACTGGGTCGTGTGTACTTGGACTTAGGGGTTGCAGAACCAGCCCTGGAATGTTATATACTGAGCTTGAAGGGAGATTCTACTCAGAGCTCAGAAGACCATAATGCTGATAGTATTGCAGCCAAAAAAGACAAGGCTCAAGAAGTTTCAGTTGGGAGCAAGGACTCCACTGGCAGTTGGACTTCAGAACATATGTGTTATACTATGGCAGAAACTTTGTCTACACATTGCCCATGTCCTAAGATTTTGTGGGAAACTAAGATTAAAGGCATCAGACTAATTAATCTGGTGAAGGAAATTTCAAAGCATTCCAAGTTCAGGCTGTAGCATGAATATTGCCTGTTGTGTTTAGCGCAGTTTGTGCTGAAAATCAGACGCACAAAGATCATTTGAAAACCCTTTAGTTTTCCTAGAAAGGAAGAGCCTATAAAATTTGGGCAAAGGAGAACTCAGTTGGGTGAAAAGATTAACACTAAGTAGAAGCCAAATACTGTAAAACTGGACAATAGAAAAGATGGCTTGAGGGCATCACAGGACTGAGCAAGACTATACTTCACATGTTCAGAGTTGCCAAAGACTTTGCTTTAAGAAGAGATCCTCAGGGCACACTGATCCAGTAGGGCTGCCTAGGAAATGTGTTCCTAGGGAGTTGCTTCCCCAGGATTTGGTTCACAGTGTTTTGCCATCCAGGCTTTGGAAGGTGATTGGGTTATGGGGATTGTAATTGACTTGCTGTTAGAGGTGGGATATAGTCAGACGAGGCACATCACTGGGGTCATGGCCTGAAAGAGTTTTTCTTTCTCTCCAGCTTCTCCTTGAACCATCTCCAGTCTGGTTGCCATGATGTGAGCACTTTTTTCTCTGCTATTCCTCTCCCATGCTGCCCTGCCTTGGAGCCACCATGCTATGGACTGAAATGTGTACAAAGTGTGAGCCAAAGTGAACCTCTCCTCCTTTAATTTGAACATATTGGGTATTGTGTCCCAGCAATGAGGAAAGTAACTAATTAAAGCTTCTTAAGTAATACAAAAACACCTGGATTCCATACAATCAATAAGATGTGTAGTGTTTTTCTATGGGAATGCTCCAGAAAATGGTCCCAGGGGCAAACATGACAAATATATATCTCTGTATATATGCATGTGTGTGGATATATATTAAGACAGTGATTTTGTTAGTCAGCTATGAGTCACTGTGAATCATACCCAAAAATAATAATTTAAAGAAGAAAAGATGTGTTTTGGTTCATGATTTCAGATGTGTCAGACATAATCAGCTGATTCCATTGCTTTTAGATCTGTGGTGAAACAGAAATGTCATGGTGAAAGGGCTTTGCAGAGGAAAGCTGCTAACTTCATGGCAACCAGAAGGAGAGAGAAGAGAGAGAAGAGAGGAGAGAGAGGAAAGAGAGAGAGAGAGAGAGAAAGAGAGAGAGAGAGAGAGAGAGAAAGAGAGAGAACAATATGACAATGTGAAGGGGTCAGGGAGAAAATGTACCCTTTGTGGCATTCCCCCACTTACAGTTACTTACTTCATCCAAGAAGACCTACCTATTAAAGATTTCTTCACCACCCAATAGCTCGATCATCTGTGGACCAAACTTTCAACATGTGAATTTTTGGATGAACATTCCACATCTCAACTTGCAATTCGACACATTTAGACCATCACCAAGAGTCCCCCTTAACTGTTCCAGCATTGCTCAAATGTCCAACTCCAACTCTTCTGCTACTCTAGGCAAAATCTTAGTTGCAAACTCATGTAAAAATTGAGAAACAAAGTACATATTTTTAACATTTTATGGTACAAGTTAAACATTCCCATTCCAAAAGGAGTGAATAGGAAATACCAAGGAAGAATTAAACCAAAGCAGGACAAAAACTCAGCAGGGAAATCATTAAATCTTGTAGCTCCATGTTTGAGCATGTGGTAGAATGAGCTCCAAAGTGCTTGGGTAACCCTTCCCTATTCCAGCCTACAGACCCCTTCGTCGGGCTGACTCTGCTCACTTCCTTCAGATTCCCTTAGGCAGAATTCCATGTTCCTGGCATCTCTAATTATCTGAGGTCTCTACTGAAGTTTTTGTTTTATTCTCACAGGTTCATGCATTGCTTTTTCAAGAGATGCCCACAGGAACTCTGATTCTCTACACTCTTCCTGGCCTCCTAGACCTTCCTTTGAAATCAGGATGAAACCTCTGTCACATCACAACCCTTGAATTATGCATGACTGCAAACTAACATCACATGAACTATGGCAAGGTCTGCCATCAGCTTGAACAGGGGCTTGGCCCACTTGAACTGTGGCTACAGTAGACTCTTAGTGCCTATATGCTGAGAACGGTGAAGGAAATAGCTGTGTATGTGGCCCTGTGGCAGTAGGTTACCCTGATGGTGGCTTTGTTTTGTTTTTTATTTTCTCAAGCCTTTCAAATGAGTTTACACCTTATATCCCTGAGCCTGTGATGGGTAGGACTACACTAATTCCTGAGATGCTACCAAGGCACCTTTACTGTTGTCTTGTTGTAAAATATTCACTTCCTTTTTAATGTTGCTAATCTCTCCAGGAACCAAATCTTCTTAACCCCAAATAAAGGTGCTTCTTCTCCAAGTTTTTCCAATCTTTCCACTCTGTTTTTGCTCTTGATTCTCACCATAAATGTGGCTAAAAGCAGAGAGCTGTACCCTTGCCACTACCTGAGTGCTGTGCTGACTTGAAATTTCCTCTTACTGATTAGTCTGCCAACTTTAAACTCAGCCTTCCACAGTCTCAAGGAGTGGAAAAAATGTAGACCATTTCTTTGCCAGAATATAACATATTTATATTATTTTATATTATAACATATAACCTGTAGTTCTATTCCCAGTAATCATCATTTCCATCTGAAATCTTACTACCGTAGTCTTTATTTGGCTATATTCTTATCAGAATATAGTTCATGTAGGCTTTCATTAAAATCACCCAATAAACTCTGTTTACAACATTCTAGAGCTTCTGTAGCCTGCATCTCCAAACCTATCCAAAACCCAGCCCTAAAAGTGTTTGAAGCACATGGTCAGATATAGTCACAACAATGACCCCACTTTTTGGTACCAATTTTCTGTATTAACAACTTTTATGTTATTATGACACAATACCTGAGAATAACATTTTAAAAAACAACGTATTTATTTTGGGTCATTGTCTTACTTACTTTCTTATTGCTGGTACAAAATACCCAACACCCACAAGTTAAAGGAGGAAAGGTTCATTTCAGCTCACAGTTTGTAGAGATTTTTAGTCCATTGTTGTCCAAGGTGGAGAAGGGTGGCAGAAGGGCATGGCAGAAAAGAAACAGTCCATCCAGGGTAGGCAGGAAGCAGTGAGCAGCAAGCCTTCTGGACTTTTATCCCATTCAGGCTATGAGCCTATTGGATGGCACCACCAATTTTCCTCTGAGATTTAAGGCAAACTTTTAGCTTCAAGCCCCTATAAAGCTTCAAGCCCCTATAAAAACATCCAGCATACAATACCACAAGATAAACCTCACCATTCCAAATACAGAGATTGAAAGAAATGGGATGAAAACAAGACCAAAATCCAGCAAGGCAAACATAAAATTGTGTAGTTCCATATCCAACATCTGGGGCAGTTGAGGCAAGATGTGAACTTCAAAGGTCTATGGCATTATCCGTGGTTGTAGCTCTCATGGCTTCTCTCTTGGGCTGGATTTGCTTACTCTTTGCAGCTTTCCTCACATGATCCATTTTCCTGGATTCTCTGGCCTTCTGAGTCTCCACTGCTCTTCAGCTTCACATTCACAGCTTCACACACTGCCCTCTCAGAGTTACACTGTTGGCCTCCAAGCCTTCTTCTGAAATCAGGATGGAAGCCTTCCTGACCCCACAACTCTTGCATTCTGTATGTACCTAAAACCAGGTCCATGTGGATGATGCTGAGGTCTGCCACCCGCTGGAGGAGTAGCCAGGCCTCTTTCTCCCTTGACTGTAGGGATCAAATGCCTGGATTTCTCTGCACTATGAACCTAATCCAAAGGAACAGATTCCCTAGGTTGCCACCATTCTGGAACATGGTGCCCTGGGGCTCTCTCCTCAGTGCAGTCTTTCACCTTTGCAATTTTGAGGGTACAAAGGGTGGAGTCCTACTGGTTCTTGTGATGCTTGCAGGCTATGTCTTCTATTGTTGTCCTCTAAAATACTTGGTTTTTTATTGCCAATCTTTTCAGCAACAAAATTTCCATCTGTTCCATCTTGGCAGGCTGCAACTTTACTGGTGGTTTCTTTCTGGCCAAGCTCTAAACATTTAAAATCATTTTGTTTGGCCCTTTGCTCTTGATTCTCAAGGTAGAGCTGGCTAATAGTCCTCAATCCTAGCCATGACACCACCTCAACTTTAGACTGTCTTGAAATTTCTCCCACAAGATTAATTAGCCCACCACTCTTAGTCTCAGATAGTCTTTGGACATGAGCAAAATGCAGAAAAACTTTCTGCCAAAGCATAACACACATGGCCTAGAGTCCAACAACCAATGCAGTCATTGTTCCTAATTGAAACCTCTTGATCCTTGTCTTTACTGGCTGTATTTCTGTAGGCATTCTGGTCTGCTGAGCTCCCATCAAGTTTGGCTTATAGCATTCAAGAGCTGGATTTTAAATTGGCATCTTCCAACCTTTCCAAACTCTTCCCAGAAGCCAGTTCTCAAGGTTTCTGAACCACACTGTTAGGTAGCATTACAGGAATGACCCCACTTCTGGTACAAAAATCTGTCTTAGTTATGTTCTCATTGTTGGAACAAAATACTCAACAGCTACAAGTTAAAGGAATAAAGTTTTACTTTAGCTCACAGATTGTAGAGGTTTCAGTCCATAGTTGGCTCTGTCCAAGGCGGGGAAGCATGGCAGAAAAGAAACAGTCCATGGCAGGGCAGGCAGGGGGCACCAAACAGCAAGCCTTATGGAGTTTTATCCCATTCAGGTTGCAAGCCTATTGGACGGTGCCACCCATACCCAAGTTGGGCCTTCCCATTATCCACACCCAGAACTATGCTAAATCAATTAGCAGACTAATGTATTACCACACACCGTTAATCCTAGTATTATACACCCTGGATCCAGCCACCACTGAAAAGCCATACCTATGCATGAGGCTTTGGGGGAACATCTAGATACCAGCCATAACATTCCTAGTTTCAGAGATTTGTTCCAGTCAGTCATGTGACTCCATTGAAAAGAGAGAGAGAAAGAGAACAAAAACAAACAAACCCCAAACTAACAAACAAACATGTGCCCAGTGACTTGCTTCTTCTAACTAGGCCCTGCCTACTAAATGTTCCACCACCTCCAAATAGTGCTGTCAACACATGAACCTTTGGAGGGCATTCCATATCCAATTATAACATTGATACATAGGTTGTGATACAATGTTACTTTTTTGCATAGAAAATATCTGATCAAATGATTGTATTTTATGTCAGGCAAATTATTTGAACTAATTCAAGAATTTCTCTGTGGGACATTCCATCTATAATCAATTTAAGATTTATATATGCTTCTGAGAACACTTGTGGAGTTTGATCAATATGGGTCTATACTATCATCAAAACTTCCATACAAAATTCTGTAACTGGGCTGGTGAGATAGCTCAGTGACATAAGTGCCTACCTGGCAAACACAAGGTCCTAAGTTCGACTCCCAGTACCCACATATGAAAAAAAGGCCAGTGATATCGGCTCAGCGGCACGGGTGCCTGCTGGCGCGCGAGGTCCTGAGTTCAACCCCCAGTACCCACAAAAACAAACAAACAAACAAAAAATTCTGTAACTATGTGAGATCTGTACTGCAATCATTTAGTTGTGTATGTATTCAACTGCTTAGTTCTAAGTGCAGAAAAGTGGGAAGTATGGTAGGGAGGCTTCTGGAGTACTCTCTAGGAGAAGTGGTTAGAGCTTGGTACAGTGCAGTGGAAGTGATGTTAGAGAGGTTGGAATAGACTTTCAGAGGAAGAACGTAAAGTTCTTAAATATGATTGGGAAATGGAAATAGACAAGGTAGGCAGAAGAGCCAAATCTGACATCATGTTCGAACTCCTCAAGTCCCTTCTTCACATGCTATCAAAACTAATCAGGCATGCTAGGCATGCGAAATTGGTTTGAGAGCACTTTGTTTGATGTGATGTTAGAGCTCTTTGATTTTATCATCTGGAAAGTAAAAAAGAAAATTATTTTTTAAATTTTAGCTTGTATGTTAATTTGTACAATGCTTAGATCTAGATAGCATAAAAATAGGCCCTCTTTAATCTTTCATTAACTTGGCAAATACCTTTCAAAATGTGTTGATCATTTCCAGAAGTCAACTTTCTTAACAGTTTGAATGACTTGGAGATGGTTGGGTGGTAGGTTTCCTTAAAACCACAAATAAAAACTGCATTTTCATAGAAATCATACTGCACTATTAAATAAGTTACAGGTATATTAGCTAATGATTAGTACAATTTTTAAGACTAACGCATAATGTTAATTTGTATGAAAAAGTCAATTTCATGAAAATACAACAGAAAGCATCTTAAATTATTTTTTGACATGCCTTGAGTAGTTTCTACCTCCACTTTTGCACTGAAGTTCATACCTGAGAATTATTAAGCACACAGAACTTTGAAACTTAGTAACTAGATTAGGCACCAGTCTGTATACTTGTTCCCAGTTTTTTATTATTATTGTACAATATATATAAATTTTAGCATCTTTTCTTTTTTTTTGTGGGTACTGGGGGTTGACCTCAGGACCTCACGTGCCAGCAGGCGCCTGTGCCGCTGAGCAATATCACCAGCCCTTTTTTCGTATGTGGGTTCCGGGAGTCGAACTTGGGTCCTCGCGCTTGCCAGGCAGGTGCTTATGCCACTGAGCCATCTCACTGGCCCCAAATTTTAGCATCTTAACCACTTTTAAGTGCACAGTTCAGTGACATTAAATACATTTAAAATGCCGTTGAGCCGTCATCATCATTCATCTCTATAATTCTTTTCATTTCATAAAACTAATCTCTATACACTCTGAACAATTCCTTATCCTTCCCTTTTCCCAGTTTCTGACAGCCACTATTCTATATCTTTCTGTCTTTCTGATTTTGACTACTTCAAATACTTATTGTATTAGTTACAGTTCTCTAGAGGAAGAGACTTAATATAAAGTATGTGTATGGTTACACAAGGCATTTATGGTATAGGCTTGGCAGGGTCAGGATGAAAGAGTTCCAGTGGCCATCTGCGGATCAGAGATGGAAGAATCCAGAATGGCAGTCTGTGCACTGGAAAGCGGGAAGATCCAGTGGCAGTCAAAAGTGAAAAGCCTGCGAGCTCACTGCAGTCATTGGTGTGAATCTGTGTAGGCTGAAGAGACTGCACTGGAAGGCAGAAGAGACTGCATCGAGAAGATTAAGAGACTGTGCCGGAAGCTAAGGACCTGGAGAGCAACGTTTGAAGGAAGTGGTGAAGACTGGAGCTCCTCTGAAGAAAGGAAAGACTCCCTTCTTCTTCCCCTTTTGATCCTGTCCAGGCAATGAGCCTATTGATTTGTGGCACCCACATCCGGGGTAGGTCCTTGCTCCTCAGCTTGTGGTCTACATGTCGATCGTCTGCAGACACACTCAGAATTTACTAATCTGTTAGGCAGTTCTTACTCAAGTCAAGTTGACGTATCACAGTTAATGATCACCCTTATGAATATGGATTCATACAGAATGTTTCTTTTGGTGACTCCCTTATTTAACTTAGCATAATATCTTCAAGGTTCATCTACATTATGCCATGTGCCAGAATTCCTTTCCCTCTTCTTTTTTTTTTTTTTTTTTGGAGACAGGTTCTCACTGTGCAATTCAGGCTGGGCACAAACTCATGGCAATCCTGCCTCAGCCTCCTGAGGGCTGGAATTACAGGAATGTAGCACCACTCCTGACTAATTTCTTTCCTTAAGGCAAAACAATATTCAATTGTACATGTACAACACATTTTGCTTAGTAATTCACCCATCGCTGGATGAGTTGTTTCTGCATATTAGCTAGGATAAATAATACTATTGTAATCATGTGTGTACAAATATGTCTTTAATATCTTGATTGCAATTTTTTGGGGTACACGCTCAGAAGCAGAATTGCGAGGTCATATCTTACGCTATTTTTAATTTCTTGAGAAACTGCCAAACACTATTTTCCATGGTTGTACCATATTGCATTCTCATTATCAGTAAATATGGTTTCCTGTTTATCTATATTCTTGCCCATCCTTGTTATTTTTAAAAATTATAACCACCTCAATGGTTGGAGATATATATATATATATATATATATATATATATATATATATATTTTTTTTTTTTTTTTTTTTTTTTTTTTTTTTTTTTTTTTTGCAATTTCACATTATTGGTTGCTCAGGGAAGACCTTGGCGAAGGATTTGAACAAAGATGTAAAGAAAATGGAGGAATAAATTACAGAGCTATTTGAAGGGAAAAGTATTTTAGGCAGGAGGATTAGCACAAAGGTCCTGGGGCAAGATCATATGAGCATATTTGAAGAGTCTAGCAGGGCTGGTGGGGCTGGAACTAAATGAACTGGCAGGCCAAAAAGGCGTTGGTATGGGACACATCAGATAGCGTACTGTGACCATGCAAAGACGGAGTGAAAGGGAACCTATTGGTAGGTTTTGATTATAGAAGGGATATTTATTAGAATATTTTTGCTGCTGTGTGACTAATAGACACTAGAGAGGCAAACACATATGCAGAACGACCAATTAGAAGGCTAGTGGCTCTTCAGAAAAAGGTGGTAGCATCTTAGATCAGCATAGAAACGTTCTGGGGATAACAGCTGACACGTTCTCTTCACGGGTTCAATAGGGAGAGATACAGGTGCCATTTTATTGAAAAGATTTGTTTACATGCTCTGAATTCTCTCCTCTCTTAACATTCTTCAATTTGCTGCATTTTTTTTAGTTTGTTTTGCTTTTGGTTTTTGTTTGCTTTTTCTCCACCCTCCCTGAAACAGCTTTTAAGAGAACCATGAAAACCAGTGGGCGTATCCCACCCTTAGTCTTACCCTCCCACACTGTGCCATTTACCATTGTTCATTTTCCTTCCTTCTTTTAACTATCCTAAGCCGTGTGTGTTTGTGTGTGTGTGTGTGTGTGTTGGAAGGTATCTCAATTTCTCTTGCTATGGTATTCTTTATCGGCCCGATTTTTCTTTTACAAATGTGCTTCATTTAAGGAGTTTCCTCAGACATTACTTGCAGTGAGGCTTTCCCTGAGCACCTGGTGTAAAATTGCAAACTGTTTCTTCTCTGTAACTCTCTATACTCGAAGTATTAAAAGGTTTGAATTTCTTATGCCTGGGGTCTAGGTCATAGACAGGTAATGTGGCAGTTTCTTAAATTACCATTCTCATCATTTTTACTGTAAGAATGTTATCGTGGTAAGGCAATAAATTAAGTATAATAACCTGTATGGATTCTTCATAGTAAAATCCTCAAATGGAGTTTCCTGATTGAGTTATGTTTAATGTCAAAATGATCCAGGCATCGATAGTAAACATAAAGGCTCTATCATGTCTCAAAAATAAAAGAGCCATCTTTCATTTTTGTGTAAACACTGACTGACATTATACAGGGAGCGGGAAATTCATTAATTGAAGAACTATTTCTTGAGCGAGATATTTACCTTCTCTGAGTCATAGTTTCAACTTCAATATCTTTAAGATATATTGATGGAACAGAATTATTGTAAAATGAAATGGATTGTTGCATAAAAGCTGGTTTGAAAAGGAGTTATGAAGTGTCCTCATTATTCAAGCACTGTTCTAGGTACTAGAGGTGCAGTATGGATAGGATAGCGCTTGCACTCAAGTGGATTAAAACCAGTCTCTATTGAACATTTTGTAGGTACTCTTAAGTGTTCACAGAGCCAGCGGAAGGAGAGAGAATCAGAAACTTCCTTGAAGAAGTGATTCTTTGGCTGAATCTTAAAACGAAGCTGTTACTTTGACAAGACTGGATAAGGAAACCAAGTTAGGAGAACATTACGTTTAAAAACATGAAGGCTTGGGCCGGTGAGATGGCTCAGCCGCATAAGCGCCTGCCTGGCAAGCGAGAGGTCCTGAGTTCGACTCCCGGTATGCACATACAAAAAAAAAAAAAAAAAAAAAAAGGGGCCGGTGATATCGCTCAGCGCCAGGGGCGCCTGCTGGTGCACGAGGTCCTGAGGTCGGCCCCCGGTACCTACAAAAAAAAAAAAAAAAAAAAAAAAAAAAATACAAGCATGAAGGCTTGAAAGTGTGGCACACATTCACATCGTAAGGCACTCAGTACTGACATGGAGAAAGCATTTAAACACAGGGTAAGACAGATAAAGATTTAGATAGTACCTTGTGCAATAAACTAATCTAGAGTAAAAGCAGGGTTTACTATGAAAGACTGCAAGCAATGGAAGCAATGGAAGCAATGGAATTACATTAGATTAAAATGTCACTTTGGGAGCACTGAAGAGGACGGGCTTGAAGGCTCTGAAGTGGAACGCTTCTGTTTTAGACCCTGGCTGGAAGGTATTTTTCACTAAATAGCAGAAAACAAAGCGAAAGTGGTCAGAGCGCAAGGTGAACACAACTCCTCATTTCAAATCCCCACCTGTGCAGTATCACGGAACATGCAGCGAATCGGGGTCAAGGCCGCCTCCTCCTCTGTCACTGCCCTGTGGACCGCACGGTCCCGCCCCTCTCCCCACGCGGGGCGCGTTCGCGCGGCCCTGCCGCATTGCTCGCTGCTGGACGGTGTTTGCGCATCGTATCCCTCAGCCTGGATTACCCTTCCTTCCATTTATTGCTGCTTATTCTTACTCACCTTTCGCAGCTCAACTTCAGATTCAATTCTTTTTTTTTTTGCCATAATTTTTATTCGTATTTCTTTGCAATACATCATAAGTACATTCATCATGACAATTTAGTACATATGTAGATCACATCCTAATCCTTTCTATTTCCCCTTATCTTCTTTACACAGTCTCTTCCATACCCAGGTACCCTTCCCACCTCTGCATAGACTATCTCACTGTTTCCTATCATCTTTTATTTTGCTCTTGAAATTATTTAAACTTTAGGCTTCTCAGATAAGAGGAACTATGTGTTATTTAACCTTCTTTGATTTATTTCACTTAGAATTATGGTCTCAAGGTGCATCCATTTTCCTACAAATGACTCAAAATTATCCTTATTTAGGGCTGAGTAGTACTCCATTATGTACATATACCACATTTTCTTTATCCATTCGTCTGTCAATGGATAAATGTTTATAGCAGCGCAACTCACAATAGGTACATTTTGGAAGCATCCCAGATTCAAGTCTTTGGGGAAACTTTGGCTGACTTCCTTAATAAGATCAAATCCAGTTAACTTTGATAACACGCTCAGAATCCCTCAAGACTGTACTTATTATAGAAGAAATAGATACCAAGAGAAAGGCAAATGTTTGAAACAGCTCAACTGTAACACATTTCCGTACATGATTCATCTTGTTGACCACTGTACATCTAGACTCAGTTCCAGAAATTCCTGGTTTGAACCATGCTGTTGTTGTTTGTAATAGGAATTCAAAGAAAGATGCTGTATCTGAGAAATATCTCAGGAAAAACAATGACACAGTATCATTACCAAAAGGATATGGATACTTAGATTTTTTTTCTTCCTGAGTGGCTGGAAGAGTGATAATAGCACCAAGAGAAATGCAAGTCAGGAAAGTGAGTTGAGTTTTCAGGAAAGATGATTAAAAATAAATGTGAACATGGAAAAAATTATTCAGGACTGCAGGCTAGCTGTGAGACTAATAAACTCTAGCAATAGTACCTATTTATTAAAGTTTAATAAAAGCTTTGTAGGTTGTTAACGATTCCTTTCTTCTTTGAGGTAACGGCTGTTAACGAAGGTCTATGAAATCAGTGGCTACTTGTAACTTTTAATCTTCCTCTCTCTTAGTCTCCTACTATAGAAAATAGTAGTTGAAAAAGCTATTTTTGGTAACAATTTTGTGTTCTTTCATAACTGACGGTATTAATTAACCTATTAGGCAAGTTATTCTGATGCAAATTATTAGGACACATTAAGTGCTTTATTGCTCTGTGATGTGCACGGCAGATGTGACCTATTGCTCTACTTTTCCAATCATCTCTTTTTCAGAGTTCACCCCAAACACTACTACCTAATTAGACTCCAGCAGCATGCAATTTTTTTTGTTAAACATAAAGTGGTTATGATAATCCTTGACGTACAAAAACTAGAGGCTTAAAGTGAAGGAAAGATTATCTCCAAGTTTAATTCTTTCATTAATCAGTTTATAACAATTTTTGAACAAGCCCATTTTGTCAAAGTATTAAAGATTACTCAAAAAAACAGATTTGAAAAGAGAAAAATGATCTAGAAATACCAGGGCCAGGACTATGACCCAGAGTCATGATTTATTCTATCAAAGTAGCTGTTCAACCACAATGGGCTAGAAATTATAAGTAAATAAATAAATAGCGTTTTTATATATGTGAAGCATGTATGAGTGTGTACACTTATGTGTACTTGTGCAAATAAGTCTTTTGAATAAAAGTGTATGCTGTTATTTGCCTGAGATCAAGCGGGAGAGTAAGCAAGCGAAGTTGTACCCAGAATCTCATGTGGTTAACAAGACACTTTACATCTTTGTAATCTCCTTATTTAAGGAATGTGCCCTGCGATCTCACACAGCGCGTACCAGAGTCAGCATGTGGTACGCAGAGAGGCAATGCAGACCTGTCAGCGGCAAAGAATTACATTACTCTGCGTATTATACATACCAAACTCCTAGGGGCTCTTCAAGAACAAAGCCCTAATCACACTATTATAAGGGCTCTGTGCACAGAAATTTGTCAATAAATATCTGCAAAAAATAAATATGTATGTTGTTAAAATTTCTACAACATGCAAGGAAAGCACACGTACTCGTTAAATTAGTAAAAATTACCTTGGTAAACCCTTGTGACTTTGCTGTCAGTAACCTGGGAAAAGAAGGGACTTAATGATCTGCCCAGAACCGGTTCTGATGCTTCAATGCAGTGGCGGTAACTCTTTCACAGGTGCCTTTACCACTACATTCATAGAATATAATCGTAAATTCACGGTCTCCCCACGTGCTGTGAACAAGTTGCCATAGACGCCCCGAGAGGCCACGTAGTTATGATCATACTGACCTCATTTCATAAAACTTGCCAAGTAATGTGTGGAGTATCGTGCTCCACAGTGACAGTAGTGACTTGTCACAGCATTTAAAATTCACTGCTATTTGCTAGTAAATGTGATTAAGTTGCTATTGGAAAATGGTTCCGAAGGAAATTACTATAACCACATAGTTTACCAAACTGTGATCCCTGAATATAAATTCATTCACTAAAAATGTAACCCTGAGCACCTATCAGAGAATAAAACACACTGCACAGACTTTGATTTCCGCTTTTTATTCTCTTTAAAGTCGTAATTGTTACTAACAGTTTGTGTAGCAGATCCTAAGAATGTGTGCTTTCCTTGGATATTGCAATGTTTTTACCACTAACTTTAGGCATCCTAGACCTGATGGAGGTTAGAGCAAAATTTAGAATTTATGCCATCTAATCCAGGATAAATTGATGTATTAACATTTATACTCAGGATTATTTTCATTAATAAATAGGGTACTTTAATGTGTATTCATTTAGTTTTTCCATGCATTTTCTATGTAATTACACTGACATTTATGTTAATATATTTTCTTCAAACATTAACAAAATCCAAAAACCTTTTTGAGTTCTTTCAGATATTATCATTTTAAGTCAGGCATGGTGGTGCACGCCTGTAATCCCAGCACTTGGGAGGCCGAGGCAGGAGGATTGCTGTGAGTTCGAGGCCATTTGCAACCCCTTCCGCTGTGGTACAGACTGTTGATTAAGTATGAACATATAATTATGAGAATATGTATTAAGTAACCTTAGAAATACACTTAGTTTTTTCTTTGGATTATGGGAAGTGTTACAAAATAGATCTCAGGAATATATTTCGAACCCGTTTCCAGGTTGTGCTAAACGTGGATTTGGAAATGAGGAGGGTGAGAAAGTTGCAAGGTTATTCAGCGGTCTCAACAGTTCAATGTCTCATAAAAAGTCTTCTTTTCTCTCCATGTTCTTCCTCGATGCACACCGCACACAGATGACTCTAATCACTGTTCCTCAAATCATCTGATGCCTCAATTACCTTGGCTTCAATGAGTGCATTCCGAACGCCAGAGCACCCGTGTGCCTATTCTGATAATAGGCTGCCAATTAAGTTATCTTCCTCTGGAAACTTATTATGGCAGCTCAGTGAATATCATATCATTAGTGCCCTTATATCATCCTGGGCTGGCCAACTGCTGACGCTGCATGAGTGTAACTGCTATTCTATCAAAGTAGCTGCTCAGCCATGAAAGCCCTGAAATTTAAAAAATCTGCATCTGTGTGCGTTAGTTTACATATACGTGGAGCATGTGCCAGTGTACACATTTGTGCAAAAGTGCAAAAATAAGATTTTTATATAAAACTATGGGTGGGAAAAATTATCATATTATACAAGTAAAGCACAAACATCCCAAGGGTAGATAGGTAAGTTAATAGTAAAATTTGTCTTAGAAAGATCACACAATTTTACCATCAATAAAAATGACAGCAGCTGTAGTCCTTATTACCATGATGTTAAATCCTCCCTGATCAAATTATACTGTGTAAAGTCAGCCTGTTTATTTAGTTTTACTATTTATTTAGTTTTGTTGCAAAGGTACTGAGGACAAAATTAAGTTTTTAATTAGAAACTCCAAGAAAATTCTAAAATATTTCTGAGAATGATTAAATCCTCACTCTGTAATTGGAAGTATATTTTTACAAAGTTGAGCACAAGATAATGCAAAAATTACAAAATGTTATCTACAGAGATTCCAGTATTAATTGGAATATTTCCTTCCTTGCTCTTTCCTTCCTTCCTTCCTTTCTTCATTTTTCTTCTTCCTCCTTTCATTTATTTCATTTCATTCATTATTTATTTCATTATTTAATTCATTCTTATACAGGGGCTGATAAAAGCCATCAGCCTTAATGTGGTGGCAAAAAGACAGGAGAGCAGGAGTCAGTTGGACTGAATCAGAAATGTCCTTTTACATTACATTACCTTTTACATCCTCGGGCAAATTCCTTGATTACTCTAAGCAGCAATTGCTCGTTCGTGAAACAGGCATTAAAATAAGTACTTGTCCCATATATTTATTGTGAGGATTAAGTAATGCAGTAAATACAAAGTGTCTGGGTAATAGCAAATCTCAATAAATGATCATTTTTATTTCTGTGATTATTGATATTTTAAATTATTCTTAAATTGTGCAAGTACCACTGATTCTTTTCAGTGGCTCTTGTATAAAACTGTTCAGCACTGATTTGCTAAGCAATTTAGATTAGAGCCATTGTTACCACTGGGCTTTTATTTTTACATACACTTAATGTTTCTCTGCGGTAAGGTATTCATCAATTGTATTAATGAGGAAGCCTGCTTCCCATAAAACGTGTGCTGTTTTAACCTCGCATTTTGTTTATTTTCTTTGAAGCTTCAGCTCTGTTTTTTAAAGCAAGCACCTTAGCTAGTTGCCTCTGTGTTCAGTTCCTTTGTTCTCCGCTGCGTTACTAGAGGAAGGGGACTCAAAATACCTTTGGGAGGGAATGAGTAAATTCCTAATTGAGAATTTTATATAAAAAGCCGACTATCACCCTTTAAGTCTCCCTCCCTCCACTGAAGTACAATCACCCTCATTTCCAGATGAAACCATTAACCTTACTCTCTGGTCGCATCTCTGTGCTTTAAGATACTTGAGTTATGCCTAGTTACCCATTTCATATGTAATATCATCTAGTCTATGTTTCAACTTTTCTCTTACAACTTTTCTCTAATTTTATGCAATAAGGTATTTTGAATAGATAAAACCACAATGAAGAAAACTTACAATAGAAGAAAACATTTAAAAGTAATTATAAGATGAGTACAAATTCTTAAAAGCTGAGACTAATTTTGTACTATTGTGTTCTTAGACAACTAAACTATATTCCAAGTATTTTAGTATTACATTTTGGCAGATGCTGCTGGCTCTACTTAAGATAAACAGGTTTTCTAAAACATGAGACTGAATATATTTAGACACAGTCTAATAATGTAGACATGCAGGGTTACCAAATGATTTGTCAAATAACTATCTTTACCATATGCCTTAAAACATGGCACAGTCCTGCCAAAGCAGAAATCCTTTTGATTGTGGACTACAAAGAAATCTGCCACAGGAGGTTGTGAGCCACCCTTATCTGCAGGAGAGCATTCTCTCTGCTGCAATTAAAGAAACTCCTGATTAAGTGGCCCTAATGCCAGCTAGCATGATTGAAACTAGAATACAGCTAGGAATATGAGGACTGCATACTGGTTTTGGCAAAACTATCACACTAAAATGTGGAGTGAATTTCATTATTTTGTGAAACAAGTGTCTTGTAAAAGCTCTATGTGGAAATCAAATGCTTATCACTGAGATCAGGGAAAACGGAGTTGTGAGGAGTCGGAAGCCCTTTCCCCAACAGGTTCGGTTTCCATGCTTCAGCCAGAAGAACTCTCTAAGGCAAATGGTGCAGAACATGGAGAGACAAGAATGGAGATACAAATACTGCCCGACAGTTTCTCTTCATAACCATTTCATCAGTTATGATTTAAGACTCTATTTCTTTGTGCATTCAGCTATCTGAATGTTATAGGGCATGTCATGGGACTCGTGGAAACATACTTTACCTAATCTTGGTTTATACCCCTTAAATGTGTGAAAGACTGGCCTTCAATTCATTGAATCCCCTCGTGCTTCCTTCGGTGCTCCTGCGGGAAAGCCTGAACTCTGGCTAAATTCCCCCTATATTTAAGGAGCATCTGAAGATTATTTTTAAAAATAGTGAAACAGCAAAATAGAGAATCAAGTAGGATTCTATTTTTGAAATGAAATTAAATATCGACTGTAAGGGGAAAGATAATATTTAGTGATGTCAGCTTAATTTCGAATGCCTTTTCTGTGTGGGACCTACATTTTGAGGTGGTACAGAAGGGTGATATTGGAATGCATTCCAGCTTCACGAAAATGAGAGCGAGGCATTAGAAGTGATGGAAAAGCACAGGAGGTAACCATGGAAGAGCCAAATCTCCAGTGTACCACTGTATGGGATTATTAGAAAGTATCACACTAAAGCTACTTCCAGAAAGGTTTTCAGAGAGTTATAACTTGGCCCATAACCGTGAGAAGAACTTGCTGAGCAGCTTCGAGGAAGAAAAGGAGGTACATGTAGATTGAAAGAACCCTTGGGTGGACACACTGATTTAGGGTATCGCAGAAGTCCCCAAATGGCAAATCATTTTTTCCTGACTTGGGGCACTTAAAAATATAATATAAATATTCAGCGAAGAGGACTTAGAAAGCAGGCATGGAGGAGGAGTGTACACGAGCGTACTCACACCAGCCTCATCCCGCAGGCGTGGATACCCAGTGGTGACCGACACTTGGTCAGAAACTTCTGCAGGAACCTTGGAGCTATTCACCCCCAAATCCTGTCACTTCTGTTCCTTCAATGTTTCTTAAACCCTTTCCTGCTTTGCTTTCATCTTCCCAAAGTCACTTCACTTTGGGACAAGGCACCTGGGAGGGTCTCCTAACTGGTCAGCCAGCAGCCTTCCCTCCAACCTCCTCCTGGCCCTGGAGGGGTTTCCTGTGGGCCATATTGGACCCCATTGCTCTTTTCTTGAGTCTTTGACTGGTGCTGCACTGCACTCAGAATAAAGCTAATTTTTATCTTACCGGGCCAGCCCCTGCATTGTTTTTTCTCTGCTTCCCTTGCAGAACCCTCTTTTCCACTCTGTTGCCTGCCATTTGCAGGTCCCTGAACCACCACTCTGAGCTCCAGGCCTGTGCACTGCTGAATGTCATCAAATCCAGCTTCATCTCTCCCAACCCCAAGCCTGTTGGAGCCCTGCGCTGGGCTCTCACAGTGGCTCCTGCTTCCTGATGGCACTGAGATGGCCTGGGGACTCTTCTGTTTCCTCCACGAGACTAAAATTCTTGACACGATCCGTGTCTTTTCTGTGCTCCTACGTATTAGACAGTGCTCACTGAATGCATAAACGGTGAGTCAACCCGTACACGACGTAGCCGAAAAGTTGCCAATCAACAAATTTCTGGGCCAACACACGAAGAATATGGTGGGGAAGTAGATGGAAATGAGCTGTGCCTTACTGGGCTAGTGGAAAAGAAAGTAAAGAAAGTAAAGGCTGAGGTACAGAGAATTGGGTAGCAGAGAAATGCAGAGAGGGCCCTCCGGAGACGAAGGACACAATGGTGCATTCTCAGAAAAATTCCCCAAATGGATGTCAAACGACAGGCACAGCTGTAGAAGTATCATCCTTCCTCGGGAGACTAAATGAGATGCGGTGTAATCACCACGACTTCCAAATATGACACGTGAGCATTGCTGCAACCTATGGGCATCTGCATCAAAACAGGAAAAGCGGCATCTGCACTGTGCTGCTTAAAGCCAATTTGTATAAAATTTGCACAAAATCCTGCTTGTTTGCTTTTTTTCTTTTGAAAGGTACTAATCTGAAGGAAACTGTTCCTCTGCATCCCAATTAGGGCCTCAGATTTTTCAGTTGGATTTCAGCTATGGCCCGCCATTTCTGCCCCAGGGAATGTGATAATATGTTCGTAATCATTCTTCCCATTCGCTGTGCAGCAGGGTCCGTGCTTCCCAGACCCTAAGAATTCCTCCATGACCCGCTCTAAGAAGCCCTGAATGCCACCGACTCTGGGAACCCACGCGAAAATGGGCACGTGAAAGTCTGCACCTTCAGACAGAAGACGGGAAATAGTGCAGGTAGTATTAGGGTTTAGTGTTGTGTAAGGGGAGTGGAGGACAGGTTGAATCTTTTTAACGACTCTTTATTTCCTGATGTCCTTCAAATTCCATCTCACTGAAATAACCAGAACTGTGGTTCCTGCTTTGTGGGATAAAGCAACATAGGGTGCACTGAGTGGGAGAGTGGGCCCTGGAACAAAGCTGCCTAGGGATGGACCTCAGACCTCAGTTCCTAGCAATGAGACCAGAGGTGAGGATTCCTTGGTTTTTCCTTTGCTTGTCTGTAAAGTGGGACAACAACAGTACAGTATTATCGTAAAGATACTGTAAAGGCAAATGAGTAAATGTGTAAAATCTTCAGATTACAGACCAGCACCAAAGGAATACTAATAATGTTATTGTAGTTGTTGCTGCTCTTGTTGCTGATGTTACTACTGCTATTTGTATTATTTTCCAAACTGACTGTTCTACAATAATGGCATCAGGAAAAGGTTTTCTGCGAAAGGGAATTTAAGCGACAAAAAGGGGGATGAACTTTACAGGCAGAGCCAAGAGCGGATGGGGAATCCTAGAGATGACAAAAACCATCGTGTGTTCAAGGAATGGGGTGAAACCCTGTTTAGCAGGTGTGCTCAGAGCGGGGAAGAAGTTAATGGGAAATCAGATTGGAGTGGGAAGTGGAAGCCAGATGCCTTATGGTCTTGGGGACCACGTCCATAGATTTTGCTTTTTATGCCAGTATTAATGGGAAGCTTTGAAATGTGATAAATGACAACGTTGGTCAATAACAGAATGGCTAGTGACAGTGTGCACCCTGGAGTACATAGATGAATCTTGCTGCAGAGCTTGAGGAGGAGGCATCTGATGTGAGAGAATGGAAATGGGATCTCTTCCTCAAATGGGAACTGCCAATGGTATCAATCGTAGTAATAACTTAACTTGGACTTGGAATTTTGTTTGAATTTTAAAGCCAATGTAGAACCGCTTGAACTATCCGAAAAAGGGAACGTGAGAGAGGGTATAAAGAATCTACCAGTGGGTGCGTCTGGAGAAGATTACATTCATAGGACCCCACAGATCCTGCAGCACAATTGTGCAAAACAGAATATCGTCCTGAAAGAAAAGAGGAGAGCTGATTACCCTAAAAGATGAAAATTTTTTCTATCACTTAAAATGTAAGATAAAGTATATAAAGAAATATTTGATAAGCTATATAGTTAGGACCCTTCTTTAGAACTTTTAATTACAACTGGTATAAGTGGAAGAAAAATGTAAATATTCTCATAGACATTTACTTACTAATGGTCAATATGTGTTCTAGAAGCAGGAGTTCAGGGTTCAAAAGTAAAACCTAGAGGACACATGATTTTTTCAGTTTATGAATGACTTTATTAGAAAGCACAACCATCATTCAAGTAACTCACCTCCTGTAGCTCTCAAAATATACACACACACACGCACACCATACACACACCACACACACACCACACACCACACACACACACACACACCACACACACACACACATACACGCACACACAAATCCAAAAGCAACTGGGCTTGGCCAACCCTATGTAGGGAAGTGGCACATGGCTGAGCATCTCACAATTTGTAGTCACACTCAAGTTTCCATTTTAACTTAACTTTTTCTTCCTGGTAACCGTGACTCCAGGCAAATATTCCTTCTAAGTTTGAGAGCTTTCCTCTTCATAGGTGGAGTGCGGAATGACAACAGGTGAGGAACATTTCCTAAGCCTTGGAGAGTAAGGTGTTTGTGTGTGGCTGTCAAGGCCCTGTAGGGTAAAGACCTGTCTCTCAGCCCTTTGCCTGGTCCCCACATCCCCCACTCCATGTGCTGGCCCTCTGCTGGCCTCCATATGACCTGCCTGGAACGGTGGATTCTTCCCATCATGCATTCCTTCACTTTTTACAGTGACTGAGCCTGTCCCACCCACAGTACCACACAGTGAAGATCCCTGTAGCTACAAGTATATAAAAATCTTGACATCAGGTGGATCACTTCCTCTTATTTTATTCTTTTTTTCAGTATTGTTTTACTTGTTTCTTTGATTTCCCATATAAACTTTTGAATAATATTTTCTGTAACTACCAAAAGTTTTGTTGGTATTATAGGAATTTCATCAGGGCTACCTGTCAATTATCAGCTGACACCTAATTATCTTCCAATTACAGAGAGCCTTGCAGAAGTCAGAACTGCTGGTAAGTTCTGGTGAAGGCCTATATATGATATGAAGAATTTCCTTCTTAGTTATTCTGGAAGGATTGATAATCTAGAGTGGCCTCTAAAATTAAATGGAAAGAAATAGGCAAGAAGACATGGGGTTTTCTGCTTAGTTGCCAAGTTCCCAGAGTCGACATCCTTTCTGGAACGCCTGCCTGAGTGCCAGTCCTTCGGGTGCCCCAGTGCCTCATCCAGTGCTGAGCGGTGAAGGGAGGCACAGGGAAGATGGTGTTTCTTGGCTTTTACACAAGAACAACCTAATTACATCTCTTATTTAATTCCCTATAATTCAAAACATAAACTGCAGCAAGCTAGCTGATTTTACAAGGCCGTGTCCTTGTTTCAGTGCAGGGATGATCCATGCTGAAATAGTGGGAGATTCCACTCCATCACACCACTGTTTGCCATTTGAACATTCTGTAGAAAATGCATGGGACATATGGCGTTAAAACAAAAATTCACTGTACTCTTATCTGACTTCCAAAGACCCCTTGAAGCAATCGTGTGATGGCCTGAAGTGTGAGCTCACTGACTGAATTTTATTTTTATTGAAAATCAATGAACTTCAGTATTTTTTAAGCTACTTAGCACTGTCAAGAGAAAATGTTTTTATTCATTACCAATTATTTAAATTTAAAATACGAATGATTTGAATTCATTACGGTGTCATAAACAGTGGTCAATTGTGCACAACAAATAAATTTTTGGGTACAAGGCTAATAAACATTAGGTGCCCATACTTATGGTAGTTGATAGTCTATAATGGGTCATGCATAACAATTATAGAATTATATTACTGAATGGTTTTATTAACCAAGTTTTTGTAAATTAAAGAAGCAATTTATATTCATGTTAAAAATTCAAGCTGTGTGAAGATGATACAACGGAAGTAATACTCTCTCTACATCCGTTCGGTATGCAATTCTCTAGTTGGAAAGACAGCTGTGGGTCCAAGGCAACGACTATTTACAGTACAGTTCCTACACGGTAAAACATGGTTTAAAACCTCACTAACTCAAGCTAGCTGAAGGCAAGGTCACTATGACTTAATGTAAAGTCTGACTTATGGTATATTTCAAAAGAAATACAGCTTTACTACTGTAGGCTATAATGAGTAGGTGCTAAGTGAGAAGGAGGAGGATGGACAGAGCACTTATTTTAAAGTATCCATCGTATTTTACAAACAGGATTTACCAATATGAATTCTTTGAGTGTCAAGGTATTGATACTGTGGCGCTTTGAAAATAGTTTGCTGCCCTTCACAGGTAACTGTGCTAAGTGTTTGCCACGTTTATTGAATTTCATTTTACAGAAAGCACAGGAGTAAATTCTGGCTTTACAGCCTGGTTTGCATTCATGGTATTCGCATTTCACACATTTCGAAGTACAGTGCTGGCCTTACATAGATGCCTTGCGAGGTTTTTGTTGAGGACAGCAGGCATTACCTGAGAAATACTTGTGGAAGGATGAAGACCTCGTGTGTAATTATTTTGAAAGGTTATAAAAGGTTTTTAATTTGATCTTGACAACTCCTTCAGAGGTGCATAGGGCAAGCATTAAAGCACTCATCTCTAAATGGAGGCAACCGTTATTCTTAGGGAATGTTGGGCAGTTGTGATTTGGAAAGGACATTGATAAAGAGGGATGAGTCTTGATGGACAAGGTATAAGACGTAGGCAAGTTATGAAAGTAAAATTTTAAAACGCAAAAACAATAGGGTCTAACAGGAGGCAATGGGAATACACTGTTACAGAGTTTTTACGTGACTCAAAGATGCTGTCCTACTTGAAAATAGACTGTGATAAGTTAAACATGTTAATGTAAGCCCGATAGTAACAACTAAAGACAAAATAGAACGTAGAAGTAAAATATAAAAATGCACAAATAATTAAGTATACTTTATTTAACAGTCAAAGCAATAAAGTAAGAAGAAAACAATAAAGGAACAAAGACAGAAGCCACAGAACAAGATGGCAGGCCAGTTAGATAAGCGCAACCCCAGACTGATAATTGTGCCATGCAAAGTCTAAATATTCTAGTTAAAAATCAGAGCTTATCACATTGGATTTCAAAAAAGGAAAACCCAACTATATGTTTTTATTTTCTAAAATACACTTTGTATATAAAGACACAGATAACTCAAAAATAGAAAAAGTCACATTGTATAAACCCTAACCATAAGAAGTCTGCAGTATCTATTTAATAATACATAAAATAGACGTTAGTAGAAAAATATTTCTACTAATCATCACATGTAACAATGAAAGCATTGACTTTAAGGTGTATGTAAATTATTGCAAAGTTTCAAAGTACATGAAGCAAAAACTAAATTGTGAACTAAGAAAAAAATCAACAATTATACTTAGAAATTTCAGCATTCTTCTCTGAGGAGCCAGTAATTAGTAAGAAAGAAAATTGTTAAGGAAATACAATATTTAAACAATGCTACCAAGCCACTTGATCTTACTGATGATTACGCAGCAGAATACTCAGCAATATAGCAGACTATACATTCTTTTCAAGAATCCATGGATCATTAAAATACACTGAGCACAGAAGAATTCTCAATGCATTTAAAGTATTTGAAATCATACAGAGTATATTTTCTGACCACAAAACATAAATTGAAAGTAAATGATAGAAGAAAACGTTTCTGCATACATTTACAAAAATCTTTAAATAGAAAAAAATCATGGTATATTACTTTTTTTCTCATGGAAACCAAGCAATGCTTAGAGGGAAATTTAAGCTTCAAATGTTTATATTAGAGAAGGAAACATGTTTAAAATTAATGCCCTTAGGAAGGAAATAATAAAGAGAGAAAAATCATTAATATGAAAAAAAAATCTATAAAACTGTTCTTTGAAATAATTAATAAATTTGACGATCTTGCCAGACTTAGAGAAAAAGTACGGAATACTCAAATGGCCAGTTTCAAAATGAAAAAAAGAAATAGCAGTCTAAGTTCTATAAGCAACAAAACTATGACTAGAAAATATGACAACTTTATGCCAATTAATGTGACTGATTAACTGTATAAGACAAATTCCAAAACTTGTACAGTAAAAAAAAAGAACACAAATGGCCATATATCTATTAAATAAATTGAATTCATAATAAATAATTAACCACAGCTTGATTGGAATTTCTTATAACTCCTACCAAACATGCATAGAAAATGAAATATAATTATCCCTACTTGTTTTGGAAGCTAGGGAAGAGAAAACCTTCTAAACTCATTTTATTAGATCAAAATTACCTTGACACTAAGAACCCAAATAAGACACTAAAACAAAACTAAATCTGAAAAACCAAATAATAACAACAAACTACAGAAGAATATCTTTCAGGGTTGGGTATACGTCAGTGTTACAGTGCTCTCCTAACCTTTCCAAAGCCTGTGTTTGGTGATAGCACCATATAAAGGGGAAAAAAGAGAAATCCTTAGCAAATCAAATCCAACAATATATGAAAAGGATTAATGCATCGTAACAATTTCAGGATTGCAAATTAAACATTTGAAAATAAATATTTCACTCTATTAATAGAAGAAGAAAAATTAACAATATGATCATCTCAAGAAATGTAGAAAACTTCTCCACAAAACTAAACGACTACTCATTATTAATGACTCTCAATAAATTGGAAATAGAAGAAAACTACCTCAACCTGATAAATGAGATCTTCCTCAACTTATAAATGCGATCTACGAACTGTAACGAAGGTCATCAAGGCTGAATGACTAAGCACGTTCTTCCTAAAATTGAGAAAAATGCCAAAATGTTTGCTTTCATCATTCTATTTGGTATTATAGTTAGTACCCTAGGCAATATAATGCTGTAAGGAAAATAAATAAAAGATTTAATAGGAAAAAAGAAAACTTTTAATTCATAAGGATCATGTATGAGTATGTAGAAAATTCTAAGAAATCTACAACAAAGCTACTAAAAGTAATAAATAAATTTAGGTAGTTGTAGGATACAAAGTTAGTTTGTAAAATCAGCTTTATTATTGTTCATATACAGCAAATAATTGGAAAATAAATTTAAAAATACAAGAATATTAAAAAGTTAAATATGTGGGCAAATTTAACCAGAGTGCCAGGGAAATTCAATAAGAAAAGGATAGTCATTAATGCAAATGGTTGGAAAAACTATATATATATATATATATATATATATATATATATATATAGAAAAGGGAACATTTTCCCTTTACTCCATATGCAAAAATGAACTCAGTAGATTGTAAATTTAAGCAAAAGCAGAAAGAATAGCTCTAGAAGAAAGTGTAGGAAAAAAAATCTTCTTGACCTATTCTTAGATAACACACATAAAACATGAACCATGAAAGACTAAAACTAATATATTGAACTTCATAAAAATTAATGTCTGTTCTACAAAAACAGTTAATGAAATGAAAAGGCAAGCCAGAGTTTGTGAAAAAATGCTTTTATTGTTATATCTGAAAATTGATTTTCATGTAATAAGTTCTTTTAATTCAATAAATCAGATAACCCAAAATTTTAACAAATATTTCCAGTAAAGGAAGCATATAAATGGTTGATAGTGACATTACTAGTCAGAAAATATAAATTAAAACCACCACAAATACTTGCTTGAATAGCTAAAATTAAAAAGATTGAATAAGCAAAGCTCTAGAACAGCTGGACTCCCATGCATTGCTGAGAGGAATATAAAAGGTTACAACCACCTCAGGGAACTGTTGGACAGTAAAACATATAAATTCTGTATGTTCCAACAGTTCCACTCAAACGTAGTCATGCAAAAGCAATTAATATATCCATAAAGACTTCTACAATAACAGCTTTATTTCTAACAGCCAATAAAACTGGAAACAATGTCAATGTCCACCAGCAAGTGAATGGATAAAGAAATTACGATACATCTGCAAGATGAAATTTAATCGGTAACAAAAAGGAGTGGGTTATTGGCCTGGACAACATCATGGATGCATCCCAAACGTGCTATGCTGAGTAGAAAACATTGGTGTACAGAGGCATACATACTGTGGAACGGGAATTATGTGTAGTTGTAGAACAGGAAAGGTTAATTTATAGTGACAGAGAAAGATCAGTCATTGCCTGTGGCTGGGGTGAAAGAAAAGGGGCATCACGAAATATTTTGATATAAAATAACCATCGTGGTGTCTTAATTGTGAGAGAAGTTAAGTATACTACCTCTATTGAAATATAAATAGTAAGTGATCAAATGAATACATTTTATATTTATGTTTATGACTCAATAAAATTGATTAAAAAACCAAAAAATAAGCCTGGAGAATCTCTAGTATAAGGTAAATCTATCCCCAGTGAATAATAATAAATGACACCTTTTACAATGATTTCATCCTTATGTCTTCAAAATGCCCCTCTATTTTTTCTGACGTCAACAATCCAGTTATTCTCAGATTCACTAAGGAAATAGTTATTCAGCAAATACAGTGTGCCACAAGTGTACATAAACCTTGTTTACGTGAAACAAGCCAAATAAATATATATAAACCTTTACTGGATGGAAGAGCATTTGACCAAAATTTATGTCCTTCTAGAGCCTGTGAATGTGAACTTATTGGGAAATGAGGTCTTTGTAGGTGTAATCAAGATACTATTAGGTTGTACTGGATTAGGATGGACCTAATCCAATGACTGGAGTCCTTATAAGAAAAGGAAAATTTTGGACAAATAGCTCTCCACATGAAGAGAAAGGTAGAAATTGGAGCAATTTATTTAAAAACAAGAGAATGTTAACGATTGTCAGCAACTATCAGAAGCAAGAAAAAAGCAAGGAAGAAAGAGTTTGGCCTTGATGATACTTTGATTTTGAACTCTTAGCCTCCAAATTGGTGAGATAATAGATTTTTATTGTACTAAAATCACTTGTTTATGGTACTTTGTTACAGCAGTCCTAGGAATCTCATGCAATACCCAGTTTTTAAAATGTGAATATATAATATAAGATTTTGGTGCTATAGAGGAGTTGAAATAGTATTAACTTGGATTTCCAAGGAACTCTCTTATGAAATGATCTCCACCCATTATAGTTTATATCTAGATGTCCCCCAAAGCCTCATGTAGGCGGGACCTTTGTGAGGTGACTGACTCATGAGTGTGTGATACTGGATTAAGGGTGCAGTAACTAGTTTAGTCCACTGATTAGTTTAGCATGGTTCAGGGTGGGAAGACCCACCCTGGGTATGGGTGGCACCAACCAGTAGTTTGTAGCCCGAATGGAACAAAAAGGGAAACGAAGGCTCACTTTTGACTGCTTCCTGCCTGTCCTGCCATAGACGTTGCTCTTCTGCCATGCCCCTCGGCCATGCTGCCCAGCCTTGGAGTCAGTGACTATGGACCAAAACTTCTTCAAACTGTGAGCCAAAATAAACTTTTCCTCCCTTAACTTGAGGGCGTTGAGTATTTTGTCCCAGCAACAAGAAAATAACGAAGACACTAGATGGAGAGATGTGTTAGTCAGCTTTCTATCACTGTGACAATTTACCTGGTATACTCAATTTAAATGGAGGAAAGGTTTATTTTAGCTCATGGCTTTAGAGGATGAGTCCATCGTTTCTTGGCCACATAGCTTTGGGCCTGTAGAGGCATAGAATATCATGGCAGGAGCATGGAGCAGAGGAGGCCTGTTTACCTCATGACATCAAGAAACAAAGAGAGGGACAGGGAGGGATGGGGTTCCAATATCTTCTACAGGGGCATGTCCCCAGTGACCTGACTTCTTTCCACTCGACCACCTTGTGAAGGTTCCATCACCTCCTAGTAGTGTCACATGCTGGTGACTGAACCTTGAACACATGGGTCTTTCAAGGATATTTCAGAGCCAAACTACAGCAAAATGTGAGTCAGAGTTAGCAAGATAAAGATGGGGATGAAAAATAGAAGCGTTATCTTTACCTTTTTAAGATACAAATGGAAACAAGGCACACTAGAACACTGAATGGGATGGTTCAGTAGAAAGATAGAGGGCTGTAGATGCAGGAGAGAAAGAGAATGACTGCAGTTGTAGAATCTCTAAGAAAGAGGCGAGAACAAGTGGATGGAAGCGAATCTGATAGGACCTGCGCTTCCATTGGTGGGAAGGAGGAACGGATTCTCCCCTGTGGGGAGAATCTACAATTTTAAACTAAGGTAAATGGCCTTTTACAAAGTACATTTTAAGAACAAATCTTCAATTCAGTTCAATGCTTCCTTCTAGAAGGTAGCGATTTGATGCAGTTGCTTATGTAAACCCTCATCTCGAAAAACAAAAATTGGCACACACACAAAAAAGAAACTCTATTACCTTTCTATCTGCTTCATTCAGATTTATAGGGCTGTTTGACTTGAATTTATGAGGTACTCTTCCTTTAAGGTACTCGGGTCAAAACCAGGAGGTGCTGAAATTTCTCATCTTCGTGAGTCAAAGTGATTGATCCTTCAAGCAAAGCTTTACTGATTATATTCATTTATGCATGCCCTGCCCTGCTCTGTGCCTCCCAGCATCACAGCCTCCTAATCCTCCCATCCAAAAGCACTTGCAGAATATCCTTAACGGTGTAGCAGCTCTCCTTGCTTTGGGGACTGATAAATAAGACATTGTAAGCATTTGGGAGACAGTGTGGCTATAATTCATGTACGAGGGAATAAGTAGTAATGCCCACATTATAATAAAAATGGATAAGCATGAAATGATTTATTTCCTATAAGACTATAGGGATGTTCTACATGTGCAGTGTAATTGTTAGGTCTGGTCTAGTGTTGACAGGGACACAGCCAGCATCTGCCTGAAGCATTTTCCCCAGGGCTGATTGAAAGGCAAATGAAATTCCTGAGGGAAAACTTGATGTTTGCAGCCTATGGAGTATTACAGCTGGAAGTCAGGACAGGAGCTTATTCTGTGGCTCTGATGGATACATCCAGGTTACACTTTGTGAATTTTTCATAACTGTTTTTCATAATATTAATTGTAATTCCCAAACTCTTGCTGGTTTTAGTTGCATTTGTAATGCATAATTTTTATTTATTTATTTATTTATTTTTATATGCGGGTACCGGGAGTCGAACTCAGGACCTTATGCTTGCCAGGCAGGTGCTTATGCCACTGAGCTGTATCACCAGGCCCTGTAATGCATATTTTAACAGTGTCTTTATTGAAAGGCTCTAATGGTCACACATTTGAGGAGACAGTGGCAGGGGAGAAGAGAGGCCTTTCCAGGTACTTACACTGTTGTGACGACAGAAGAAATTTATACTCTTTGTTCTTGCGAAGTTGTTTTTTTTTTAAGCTGTACATTTTTTTTCACTCAATAAAGTGATTTAGGTTAAGTCCAGGGCTTTTTTTTTTTAACTAGAAAAATTCAAAAAATATACAGTTAAAGTGATGCCTCAACAGCACAGTAGCAATGTTGTCACTACTCCATGCCAGTATAAAACACAGAATCTTAGACTTTACTGAACAAATGTCAAGGAATAAAAAATTTCCCAAACCCTGAAATTGAAGCACTGTGCTGATAACCTATCACTGTGCATTGCTCGTAATCTCTGACAGAAGCCTGTGCGTACCCACTTGGAGACTTTTTAAAAATACAGACAATTCAGCATTTGTCTGAGAAATATTTTTATGCTCTATATACACATAGATGGGAAATATTGCATAAAGACTTCAGCTGGGAGGGATGACCCTTTCTTTCACATGCACTTAGTCATATCTGCATTACTTCCTGCATTGACCGCTATCTCATTTACCTTAACTCCCCCAAATCACAATAAATTTGAGCCCATTACTTCTCTTCCTCTTCTTCTTTTTCTAAGCCATTCCTCTTCTTCCTTTTCCTGTCTTGCCTCTTGTTCATTCTCTATTGATTCTTTCCTAGTTTACACATTAGTTAATACTCAGTATCAATAATCTTATAGACTATATTGCCCCATACATTAATAAAATTACTTAGTGTTTATTTTATTATATAGCTTTTGATACTGAACATTCAATACATTTCAGGTGTCACTCACCCCATTTGCATATTCTCTCTTTTTGCACATATATGTGAGTGGCCTCTTACGTATATAAAATGCTGCACCAAGGACTAATTGATGGCAAGCTTTCAAAAATTAGAAATGTCTAACCTTGGATATTGTCTCATATTGGGCAAGTGTAGTGTAAAGGCTATGATTTCAAGTGCTGCCTTAACGTCTTTGGGACTCTCAGGGCCGCAAAGTCTAAAAGCGAGTTCCCTTTTCTCATGAGATAAACACGTCCAGCAGGAAATCCTCCCACCTGGCTGGTCCCCTGTGCTCTGGGACCAGCTCCACTATGCCCAGCCCTCAACCGAATAGGCTCACTGCTTTGCCATCCTATAGAATCATTCAAACAAATTAACCCCCCACACAGGGGCAGCTCGTCCACTTGTTCCTTCAAGGCTGGGCCTGGAGCAGCGCCTGGAGGGGTTACCGTGTGTCCTGCACAGCAGGTGTCGCCTTCCCCTGCCTGTGAATACTGTGACTAACTCTGCTGCCGGCTCTGCCATGGAGAGGCCCACTTCTGTCCTCCTAGAATGACAGCGAGCATCTTATGCTTCTAGGTTTTCATCAGACTTCTAGTGTGTTCCCTCTCCTTATCCTAAACTCACATTTATCTTCGTATATAAATTTTAAAAGAGCAGGAAGTCTTAACACTATTTAGAAATATGGGCTACTGCTTCTGTCTTTTTCAGCCAGTTCCAATAATTTTTCTGCACACATGCCTGCATATTCGGAGCTACTTTGACTTGTAGAAAGGTTTTGAACACAGTTAATAGAAGTTGCCTTTGCGATAATTTAACCAGTAAGTATGAAAAAGAAAATAATTCCAGCGATTAAGTTACTTAAAAAATTATGACCTATCAAACAAATCTGTCAGATTTGTATACAGTATGTGTATCTAAGAGTGACTGTCTCCTCTAGAAAAACTCTTCTGGAAGTTTTTTTGGAAATTAGTGAATTCCTTTTAAAAATAAGTGAAGAGTGGCCAAGGCTTTCAATAGTATAAACAATTGGTGTATGTTATGCCTATGATCTCTTTGCCCAAATTAGACATCCTATATCAGAGTAGATTCATACTCATTCATTCATTCATTCATTCATTCATTCATTCATACAGCATGTATTTATTGTCCTTCTATAAGTACTAAATTTGATAGGTCTTGAGAGGATATTCAAAATTACATATAAAATAATACCAGGCTGAGAAATAAAACTCAACTCATAAAATTACAGAATTTTAAGGTTGGAAAAGACTTCAGAATTTTTAAACCAAGGCTTGGAGAGTCACAGGGATTTGCTAAAGATCACACAAATCCTGTGAGCCCCGCGGGCTGTGATGCAGCTGTTCCCAGTGCTGCACTGTAACAGTGGTTCAATGAATGGCAGTGACATAAAAAGCAATTCTTTTTAAAGTGTCAAAACATATGAAATAATAAAAAAAGTTACAGCAGATAAGAGATACACGTAGGTGGTCCTTATATGGGAGAGGCACATGAACAAAGTAGGTTTTGAACTGAGCCCAGAAATGGTTTAATATTACTTTCATCTGCAAGGTAAAAAGTGAAGGAATTTTTATTAAAAGGGACATCAGAAGCAAAGTTGTCTAGCATCAGAAATGTGGTTAATGTACACCTGGGTCAGTAGGGTGCCTGACAGAATTAGAGATTAAATTCCTATCCAAAAATAAAAGTAGATACTAAAAGCAAAAGTTAAAAAAGATAGTAAGTTTGTAAAAGTGTCAGTAAAGTAATATTTCTAGGGCTTTGCAGAGTTAATATGGCTGTGGGATCCTTCTAAAATAAACAGAAAGCTTAGACATCTGAGAAGCCAAGATCAGCAATGAATAAAAATTTGTTGTCTGCATAGTGAGAAATCTGAAACACCAATTAACTTTTATTTCTGTAAGAGTTGGAAGAGTTTCTCTAAATTGCTTTATTTTATCATTTCATATCCCACCTCACCAAAATTGATTCCTGCTAACTACCAGAGCATGTTCACAATTGTTTGAACCAACATTAGTAATGATTACCATTTATTAAACATCTACTGTGTACTCATGCACTGTGATGCAGATTAAAATATGTTTTTCTCATACTGGAGAAAGTGGTGTCTTGTTAGGATAGATGTATGCTTTTTGCTTTTTTAGCTGGAAAATAAAAGCTATCCATCATCTATCCCTAGAGAGAGGGAGTGGGGGTGCACATTTTGTACCACACCTTGAGAGTAACTCACTTTGGAGATTGGCTCATATCTGTGCTTTGAAGCTGTCATTTCCCATATGAAAAGATAATTGTAATAGAGCCAGAACTGACAAGTGGTGTTTTGATGTAAACAATGAGCAAACGAACAGATCAATAATGCTGAGCCAGGCATGCTTCGCCTGATTATATTGACTTACTGCAAAAATAACGGAGAACCAGAATGAAAATGTGTTATGCTTTATCTGAGTTATGATCATAGCAATATATAAGATAATAGATTAACTCAGATAAGACTTGCTGAAAAAGAAGCATCAAGAACAACTATGAGAAAATTGATTTGCAAGCACCCTCATGAAATAAAGTTTCTGAGAAACAATCAGTACACTTTACTAAAGAAAAATACCTGTCACACTTAACCTGTAATAGAAGTCCGGGACGGACAAGAATTATATTTTTATTTTAGGTAAAGATTTGACCTTCAACAGAGGTTATTTTAGTGACATCATTATTCTGTGGCATCAAGTCAACCTCCTAGGGGGTCCGAACTTAGCACATACAGGAGGACAATAAAAAGTGGTGTTCGAGAAGTTCTTAGGGGCGAGAGACAAACAGTGAAATGCACCTAAGTGGGCACCTGAGTAGACGGCTTCTGCTGTTAACTCTTTGATTTCTGCCTCAGTATCGGAGTCAAAATCACGTTCTTAGGATGTCTTAACCTACGATAAATCAAGACTGTGATGGGAGGGGCAGGCTATTCACTCCCAGCGCGGGTTTCCCTTCCAGGCTATTTTGTACCGGGTCTCCCTGTCAGATCGAGCTCCTGCACAGTCATTGTTCTCTGTTTCACGGACGGCTCTTGCTTGCCATTAAATCTTTTCTACTCCTAACTCTGTCTCAAGATCCGCTTCTTAGAGGCGGGTGAAATGGCTCAGCGGCACAGGCGCCTGCTGGAGCGCGAGGTCCTGATTTCGACCCCCGGTAGCCACACACACACAAAAAGATCCGCTTCCTAGAAAACTCAATCGGCACAGTGTCACTGAAAGTAATCCATTATAGCGGCCAGTGAGACGGGATCTGGGGCGAGGATAACTCGCCACCCAGTGGGTGATGGAGCCTAGATTCAAGGTGGCAGCATCCTGACCATAGGATTCTATTCAAGGCATCAAGTACTGACCCAATTACTAAAAATTTCATTGGTAATGACACTGCAGAATTTTTCAAGGAAGAAGATGCAGTGACAGAGAAAAAAAAATTCTGATGAAGAAGCTCAAGACAGTATTTGTTATAGTCATGCTAAAAATGATTGAGGACTGAGGCAGGATTGTCATGCCAAGGTCAGCACCTTTCTTGAAAATACATGTACCCTTACAAGTCTGGGGGGACAGTCCTGAAGCTTCGGTTCCACGATTCCTCTGACATCTCCAAGCCCCCAGTGATAGACCACGCTTCATTATGAAGAGCTCGCGAGGGCCCCTTCCTTGTAAGGCAGTAGAGGCTCCTCTCAGGATGAGGCCACTTCTTCTCAGGTTCTCGGGCTAATTACTCAAGTTAATTTGAAGCATAACAATATTGGGGATATCTCGGGCATAGATATGGGAGAAAAGGACTCGATATCAAATGATTTCTAGGAATTTGCAGCTACAAGTCAGCAAGAATTGCAGGAATACCCTTAGGAGTGGATTTTGGAAATATTGATTTAAATCAAAGGAGCTAGGGCGGGTGATATCGTTCAGCGGCACGGGCGCCTGCTGGCACGCGAGGTCCTGAGGTCGACCCCCGGTACCCACAAAAAAAAATTAATTAATTAAAATTAAAAAAAAATCAAAAGAGCTAGAATATTAGTATGGATAAGGGAGGGTACGTTGCTTTGGAACATAGCGTGAGGATACTGGCTTATCCCTCTGACAAGTAGCTTATGTGACAGGAGCGCCCGTAGAAAGGTGAATCCTAGAAGCCTGAGGAACGCAGTGGCCACTGTTGGGCAGAGTGGAAATGCCTGGAGTGCTACGAGAGGTGGAGGAGGAAGAATGAAAACACTGTGAGCTGAGTGACCCATCGGAGGATGCGAGATAAGCTGGGAGGACACACAGTCAGCTGAGCCCAGTGGAAGGCATCGATGAGGAGGGTGTCGAGTACCACTAGAATGCTCAGAAGCGGCTCTCCTCTGAAAGGAAGGGTTTATGGGAAGATACTGTGACGGAACTTGGCCTTTTATTAGTAACAATAAAAAATACAACATAGCGGTCACGTTCATTGTGGGGAATCTGCACCTGTATGTAACATCTCTTCATCATTTTCGGTACTTTTACCTTCCCGGTCTTCTTGATTCCCTGGATCCTCTTCCTCACCTCCAACAACTCTGTCTTTTTGCTTCCTGCCATCTCTGCTTTATTTTAGACTTTTATTTGTTTAAGTTTTAGGTTTCTTATATAAGAGAAACCATGTGGCATTTAACTTTCCGTGTTTGACTTAGTTTTTCGATATTATGCTCTCAAATTCCACCCATTTTTCTAAAAACAGCATGATTTCATGTTGCTTTATGGCTGAAAAATATTACATGTGTGTTTGTGCCACATTTTCTTTATTCATTCATTTATTGATGGACACCAAAGCTGTTTCCAGAGCTTAGCTGTGTGACTGTGCTGCCATAAACACAGGCGTGCTTGTATCACAGTAATACGATGTCCTTAACTCTTTTTTAAGTATATCCAGGGAGGCGTAACTGAGTCAAATGGAATTTCTAGTTTTAATTTTTTTTGTGGGATCACCATTTTGATATCCACAGTGTTTGTACTAGTTTACATTTCAACCATCAATGTAGAAAGTTTCCTTTTTCTTTACATCTGGTCCATCATTTGTTGCTTTTTGTGTTCTTGATAATAGTGGTAGAATCTTAGAACTGTTTCAATTTGCAATTCCCTAATGGCTAAAGATGTTGAAAACATTTTGATGTATTTATTGGCTATTTGTACTTTGAGAAGTCTCTGCTCAGTTTTTTGCTCATTTTTTAATTGAGTCATTTGTTTGGTAGGGGTTAGTTTTTTATATAGTTCAGATATTGACCCCTCTATTAGAGGAGGAGCTGGCAATTTTTCCCCATTCTGTAGGTTGTCTTTTCACTCCCTTGATTGTTTCCTTAGCTGTGAGGAAGCTTTGTAATTTGGTATGGCCTCGCTTGTGGATTCTTGGTGTTGTTTCCCGTGTTATTGGAGCTCTGTGCAGGAAGTCCTTGTCTGTGCCTATGGCTTCTAAGTGTTTCCCCGGTGTTATTAGAATCTGACATGTCAACACAAGACACTGTAGAAACAAAAGCCAATTAACAGTCATATGCAGTTGCATACATACGTATGCCCAGCCATACACTCTAAAAGAGGAAAGAAAAGGTAAATTTTAATGATAGTATTTGTACTCAAGAAAATAAAAGGGAGAGTAGAGAGAGTTTAGCCTCGCAATGGTGGCAAACCTATGGTTTCCGTGCTGCAGCAGGCATTTGTATGATTGAAAGCTGTTATTATATATTTTTTTAAGACAAAAGATTGTTTTCTCTAAACTAAAATGTCAGTATTCAGTTTTAATTTCACTGTTAGCACTGTTAGTGATTAGGAAGTGGATTTTGGGTTGCAGTTTGGAATCTTGGTCCCTAAAAGTTTTGCCAGTGCTGGTTTAGAGGGTGTGCAATGTGAAGTAAAGAAAGAAGAGTAGGGGAGGTAATTTACATGGATATAAGAGAAGGTAGGAGGACATCGAGTCCAATTAATGACCTAAGAGAAACACTAATTTAGTGTACCCTGTGAAACCACCCTTGGTTTGGGAGAGCCTAACATGACATGGCAAGATACGATAGAAGTAAAGTAATGGCTAGCACCTATAAGCTCTTACGCGTGCACAGCGTGGGGAGAAGGGTGAACTCCAATCCTCTGCGAGTGTGGCTGGGATCTTAGGCAGGTCAAACAGTAGTTGAATTAATTCCCAACAACTGATTCATACTCTTCCACACCTGGGAGTGAGGGAGCCAGAGGACCCAAACAGTTGACTGAGATTTCCACTGTAACACTATTCCTTAAGAAAAATGAATCAAGACATACTCTAGATTAGAAACTAGAAAAATACAGGGTACAGGGAAATGGAAATAATGTTCCAAAGAGATATTATATAAGAGAAGATAAGAAATATCAAGAGTAAACAGTCTTGAAAGATGAAGAGATAAAAATAGTAAAAAGTGCTGATGTGTTCAACGTGTTCTGTTAAACCACAAGTTAGAAGCAGCAAAACGTAGTAGTATTAAAACTAGTAAAAAAAAAAATATATATACCTTTTGTTATAAAGAACAATTCTACACTCAGAGTGATTGTTACATCCAGAGAAGTTTGAGACTGAAAATATAGGTTTAAATTTTTTCTAAATTCTGGGTTGATAGATGACTAATCAATACTATTGGAAGTTGGAACTAATGCATTAGTTTGAAGTTAATTTTTGGCAATGCAATGCCAATTCTTTTGTATAAAATGCCTTTGGGTTTCCTCTCAGAAACAGAATGCTGTGTGGAATATCCAGGGCATGAGGGTGGGGAGAGGAACGCAGATTTATATATTCTCAGACATAGATACTCCCTTTTAAAGAGTTAAATATCTTTAAATTCATCCCATGAAAGTATATCAGATGTTTATTTTAAAAGTCAACAGTTGCCATTGACAATTGAAAAGGTTGGTGACGTGGTGAACTGGTAAATTACTGAAGGAAGTGGGTATGAACTCAGTGCAGAACAGATTTCCAAGCAGAGGTGGCTTCAGCTGGTGTTAAATTCCCTGTTACTGGGAATGTTCAAGCAGAAAGGGGATAAATACATCAAGGATGTTTTGGAAGAGATTTAAACATTGGCAAGAAGTTTATCTACATTCTTTTAAAACTTCTTCCTATTCTAAGTTTAAAGAAGTGTAATTAAGGTCTAACAGTACATGACAGCTTATTTCTTCAGTGCTTATTATATGTTGGGCAATTCAAAACAAAAAGAACCAAGATAGAGAATATACAAGCTATTTGCCAGCTATTTAAGATTGATATAAATGAAGGGATAACAGCGAAAGTGCTAAAGGTATATTATAAGGTTGTAAAATCTCTTTGTCTAGGAGACTGAAAAAATATATAAAATCCTCATGTGTTGTCTGTAATGCCAGAATTATGGCCTTAGCTGGGGGAACACAGTATGGCAGAGATGAAAACATCTTCAGTATCTTTTAATGTCCCGCCTGATGCTACGACTTGGTTTTTGAGTTTTTGCTGTCTTCGGAAGAATATGGAGTTTATTAAGATTTCTATTTTAAGTTAGAGTAAGACTGTTAGAAACATAAAGAAGAAGTTCGTCATCTTTAGTTTTGGTTTTATTTTTCATCACATGTGCTTATGAGGAATAACTATAGATGATAAAATATCTTGTGAGGTTTTATTTTATATGAAGAAACAAAAATGATTATAAAGCTACATTATGTTCATAAAACTAATACAAAATGAATTTTCATCACTCTAAGAGTATTTTAAAGCCCATTTGAAAGTCTTAAAAGGCAAAAATTTGTTTTCAAAATAATTCACAACAGTTTGTCATTTGTTATTACATGAAAATTTCAATTTATATTTACATTTCCTGTAGATGTTTGTAAGTAGATTAAATACAACTCAGATTTGAGTGGCTGACTTCCAGAAATTGCAGGACAGAGTGAAAAGACAGTATGAATTAGGAAGCAATTCTGCTTTAGGTCATAAAGTTGAGAGAGACGGAGAGTGATAGAGAGAGAGAAAGGTATAAGTCTTTCGGTTGTGAAAATTGATAGGTAGGAAAATAAATTAAATTCAATTCAAACCAAACTTGTTGAGTTTCACCAATTTGCTCTGCACTGCAAGCTTCATGTTTTCAGGAATCATAAGTCTAGCAGTTAATAATTTAGTTTGGGAAATAGGATTCACCTTTATCAAGATAAACACAATGGTGTCATAGAAATAATGTGGGTTTTAGAATATAATTTTGTTGAAAATGAAGTTTACATGTAGATCAAGTATGACTTATTTCCACTTGGGGAGAACTATGTTTATTATTTTAATCAAGTAGTTTTAATGCTTCTAGTAACTTTGAGAAATTATGAAAAATATGTCCATGTTTGGGTTGAATCAGCTGGCCAGGTACAGAACAATATCCAAGTAGAATTTGGGGGACTCATATAAGTGAACTAATTAAGATAGCTATATGCATGGAATATAGAATAAAAAATTAGATGTCTGTGAATGTGGAAGGCCAAAATTTCAACATTAATTGATTCAGAAATAATAGTAGAGGAAGACATGTCGTGTATTATGCCTTTCCCTTTGTAAATCCCTCCCACTCTACTCTCGTGGATGGTTCATTAAATCTCTTAATTGAATGGATCCTCTCCTGTCTTGAATCACTAACCTGCATTTCTATTGTACTTCTACAAACACCAATGCAAACTTCCTCACCGTGGGCAATCCGACCTCTGAGATCTACTGTTTATCTGTCTTCTCTCTTATTCATCTGTGTACCTCAGATTGTACCTCACTTTCTCCATAAAGTTGGATTATTTTATTTAGTCAAAGATATCTTTAGATTTTTTTCTGGTATTGGTTAACAGTTCATTTTAAATTGTGAAAACATTGTATTTGAAGTGGTTTGTTTCCCTAGAAAAGCATACATTGGGTCACGCATTCAATGCTACAAAAAATAGCATTGTGAGAATGAAGTTATTAATTTTATCCCTGTCAACTTCAGTAGAGGTTTTTGGACTGGAAATAACATTTTCATATGCTGATTCATGATAATTGACTTAATAATTAAAAAAGGAACTCTTGGTCAGTATTCTACCCTGTGGTTTTTGAGGTCGTTTTAAGAGTCTTATCAGTGCTTATCAATATTTGGATTCTAGGGGTAATGCTACAGTTGAGCTTTTCTTATGTGGAGTACAATTTATAAAGCACAGCCAGTATTCTATAGATACGTCCTCCTTTAAGATCAGCAACATTTAGTGGAGATACTTAGTTACGGTTTAAAAATCTGTTCTTGAATCATCTACTCTTGGAGTAGAAATAAATTTTTGTAAGAAAAGCAAACATAGTTCTGATAGAAAATAAATTTTATTGTCTTATTAGATGAGACCACGGACTATATGCATAATACATATTTACTAATGATACTCAAAGTAGAATATCTAACTGCTGGTGCTGTGCATTTGTCACTATCTTCTGCCATACTTATTCTCCGGAAGGCTGACAACTATGGTTTGCATCATCTTGATAGTCTCGCCTTTGTGTTTGTTTCAGTCGATGGGAGGCACCAGCAGGAGATCAGTGTATGGAAGCAGACAGGGTCCTACTATTTTCCACGATCTCTCACTGTCTTCCCTTCCTGCTTTGATTTTGTCAACCTTGGTTCTACCTTTACAGCTCTGACAGGTGACTCTTCATTCATAGCCCTGAAACCTCCCTGGGACTCACTAATAACTTGTCATCCATTGGTCCCTTTAACCCTAAGGATTCTGTCTTAGGTACTTCCTCATTGCTGGGACACAATACCCAATACCCACAAGTTAAAGGAGGAAAGGTTTATTTTGACTCACAGTTTGTAGAGGCTTCAGTTCATAGTCAGCAAGGTTCAAGGCAGGATGGCATGGAAGAGGGGCATTGCAGAGGAGAAATAGTCCATGGCATGGCAAGCAGCAAGCAGCAAGCAGCAAGCCTGCCTTTCCCTTTTTATTCCATTCAGGCTACAAGCTCATTGGTTGCTGCCACCCACTCCTAGGATAGGCCTTCTGTCTTCAGTAAATCCATTCAACCACACCTAGAACTGTGCTAATCCAATCAGTTGACTAATCCAGTTATCACACGCCCATAATTTATGTTCACATACCCTAGATCCAGCCACCTCTAAAAAGTTCTACCTATAAGCACACAAGGCTTTGGGAGGACATCTGGATACCAGCCATAACAGATTGCAGTTGTTTCCAGTTGTTAATCCCTGCGCGCTTCCCATTGCTAGTCTATGATTCCCCTTAAATTTGTGTGCACCTCTGTAAATAGTCCCTTTGTTCAAGAAATACTTAGAATTACCACACATTTCTAATCAAATTTTGAAAATTAAAATCTTAATTTTCATTTATGTTACAGAGAGTTGAGATAAGGCTGAGAAGGATAAGATTTTGGAAAAAAATAGTGTACCAGCTTAAAATATACTGATTTCATGAGATATATTAGGACGTTAATGTGGGTGTGTGTGTGATCGCCAATTTGAGGACAATATGAACTAAGTGATCATTTTGACTACCTGATTAATCATAATGCTACATGATGTGGAACATGTTAGTTAAATAATAATTACCACTGATTTTATTTGACTTGGATTGAGTGGAACTAAGTTTAGTGATGTATAAGGACAGATGGAATCCTCCACAGTTGCATAATGTCATGAAATAATTGTGATTTACTCAACCACTCTTCATAAATTCACCCACTCAGTTGGATGGACAGGTTAGACGAGCATGTCAACACCTAAATGAGGCTCTGCATTGCTCTATTCCTGTGTTGAGATAACCTGATAGTCTCACAGTCTAAAAATCACCATGTTTTTTTGGTTCTAATATATGAAGAGCTCATGTAGATTGGCAGCATACAGCTCTGATTATTTAAATCTATTTGAATTACTAATAAGCAGTGTTACAAAGTTGGGCAAATCATAAGTCACATTAAGGTTACAGATCAATTTAAATAGAAGACTTTCGACTTGGGCTGCTGACAGTGGTAAAACAGAAATGCTCTCTGCTTAATTACCATCTATGTGGTGTTGTAGTTAATAATGTTACACACACCCTACTGCCTCTTGCGACTTGATACGCTCCTTGGCTGGCGTTTTTGTGTTTGAGTTGCTTTGACTACTTCAAGCAGATCATCAGAGCCCCAGGCAGAGAGTCACTGAGAGCAGCGCGCATCGCCTCTGTGCTGCAGACAGTTCAGGAGGGAAACTGCAGAGAGTCTGACTGACATCAACTCAATAATGAAACCAATTGCAACGGGACTAAAATAGATTCTTGTTATAATGTTCTTAGCTTCTCTTGACTGATACCATTACATTTGTTTTTCCTTTTCTGCACGTGTCTTGACTAGGTGCTTGGGCTATGGAAGGAAGGGTTTCCTCCATCTTTTTGCTTCTTGCTTGCTTTTTTTCTCTTGGATTTATGGTATTAGCCTTATGGTACACACACTCTCCCTCTTCCTATTCAATATCTGTCCCCTTTTTATGGTACCCTTCAGAGAACTGAGATGGAAAGGAAATACTTCTATCTTAATAAATGGATAACTGTCTGAGACATGAATATATTCCCCATACATAAACCATATTTTAGAAATGAATGGGTTATTCTAATTTGCAGTTGTCCTTGAAAATTAATGGTGTGCAATTAATAATATGCTAATTCATTTTATTCTCTGTTCCATATGGTATTGGCTTGGGTATCATGCTAAGTTTGCCCTTCTGAAAATGATTTAGAAATTATTCCTTGTTATTGAGAAGTTCTAAGTAAGAGACAAGTAATTTACTGAGTAGAAACCTACACAGAAAGCAGAGACGGGTTTTGTTTACATATTTATTGTGCAATTTTGTGTGCTACTTCATTTTAAGGGTGCTGCCCTCTGAAAGGTAGAACTAATTTGTTAATATTAATTTTAGAGCTTTCCTTCACACAACATTGGTAAAGCACATATCGCTAAGATAGGGACTGCTAACAAGGCAGGATATAGAGGATGTCTTGTCACTGCAAATGCAAGGAATGGCTCTGCTTCGAGGACCCAGTCTCAAATTTTATCTCATCTTATTTAAACAACTCAAGGTTTCTGTCTGAAGCCATTGAGAATTCGCTTTTTTCAAGAAGACCAGGTCGCCCTATAAATTGATGGTGTCTGCAAAGTGTTGAGGAGGTTGGCAGTTCTGTGTTTGTTGTCAAGTGTTGGTGCTGCTCCTTATGTCAGTGGCCTTTGACAATGGCTCATCCCCCACTGTTAGTCTCTTTCCTATTAATAATTAGGTAGCTCTGTCTCCCTACTTACTGTTATCTATCTTTTATTTTTAACTTCATTTATAATTTGGGTTTCTCAAAGGGATCAAGAGATGGAGGGAGAGGGGAGAAAAGGGGAAGGAGGGAAGGGGAGAAAGAAAGGAATGAAGATATTTTATGTATCTATACTGACACTATAAAAGGGATGTAAACACTATGTACTGCAAATACGTACTAATGAAAATAAAAATAATTAGGCAGCCAACACGTGTCCTTAGGTAGGGTGATATTTACAGTATTTAACCAATAGAGCATGGCTATTGACCAACGAGACAGACACCAAGTGCAAACATCTAGGTAGAGCAATCGAGCTGAATAGCTTTGCTCCAAAGGCAGGATTATCATGTTGCACACAGAGCGTTAAGGAGCCTGTGCCTGCTATGACTGTATCTCCTCGGTGTTCTGGGTTTCATTAAATTCCCAGGTGTCCTTTCTCTACCAAAGGGCTTTCTTCAAACTGCACAAAATAGACAGGCAGTGCTGGACAATTAACGCCACCAGAAGAAACAATTAATAATGAATGGAATGTGGGATATAAATACCCCGATGTCCTTGTCCTTTGAACGGGACAACTCGGCAGCACGTTCTACACTGCTTCCAGAGATCCTTAGCACAGCTGCAACCCCGGTGCCCCATATTACCTTGCTCATGAATGCACCTTTTATTGGTTTCCTGCCTCATAACACCTTTCCTTCCCAGGGCTTCTTAGGGTCACCCAAATAAACAGGGAAGGCAAAAATCAAGATACAGTGAATTTCCATAGTTCTGTGTTTCCTTGGTGTTCGTTTTGAATACAGGTTTAACTTTCTTATGCAAGAGTCACCCTCAATGGTTTCAAATCTCTGCCTCCTCCTGGCCCCTCAGTGTGGTTGATCTATACATTTGCATTATGTGATCGCTTCTGGGTTACTTCTTCCTTTTGAGACAGATAGACGCTGTCTACTTGGCTTACCCCATCAGCTATCGTACAGCTCATGCACTGTGCAGGTATGCCACAAAGACAACCTTCTCAGTCCCAGTGTGACCTTATGAAGCATGTGTCCACTTGAGTGAAACCCACTACTTAGAACTCCCATTGGTGAGCCCCCTGCACCCCAGTGAAGGTGTTAGCCCACAGCCCGTCTCCCTCTGACTCAGCGTCAGCTGATGGAGCACACTGCTTCTGTGACCCTCCTGTCATCCCTCACCGGAGCCCTCTTTTGTCGTGGACCTGTTAGTAGCAAGCTGATTCTGTTACTTCATGTATTTTGTTGTGTTACCTCTGCTGTGTCTCAACCAACTTACAAACTGCAACTTTTCTCCCAGAAAAGATTTCCTAGAGTGGAGATCTTGACAAGAAGAAAGTTTTGTTGGGCGCAGAGGGCCACACATTTGTCTGCCAGTATAAACAAGCTTTCTATGAGAAAGACAGTTGATCATGGGTCACTTAGGCCATCTGCCAGGATGAAGAAACATCTTGTGAAAGGCATATTGTAAACATCAAATTTCAAATCCTGTAGAACTCCTTCAGCGCAGGGTTAGAGTTTATGGCCCTCTCCAAAAACAAAGACCTCAAAACCAAATCGGAGAGAAACACAACACAGGGGTGGCACTGAATTCTTGAGGAGGCAGGGCTCTGTCCTCACTGGTATTTATATCCATGCTGGGTGTGGATTTCCTTTCACTGCCCACATCTTCTTGATTGACCCCACTATCTGAGAACTCAGAGAAATGGATCTCACTTAACACTGCCTTGGACCGTGGGACTCAACATTTTAGCAAAAGAGGGATATGTTCATGAAATTCACCTATCCTTGACCATGTCCTTGCCATATCATCCCTTGAGCTTGAAGTCACTGGTGTGGAGAGTTTGGGGATGGCCTTTTAAAGGCATTGAAAGTATAGCTCTGCAAGGTTAAGGCACTGTGCTTCCTCATATGGCATAATTTTGAATGTGTCCATCACGTGGTGCTGCATTTCTGACAGTTAGAATGCATGGGCACAGGAACAAAGGTAGAGTTCAGAGATGCCTCTTTCACTTTCTCAATGACCTACTTAGGAAGTGTGTGCTTCCTGTATCCTATGATGAATTAGAGGTCCTTTTTTCTTGGAAGAGGGATAGACATTTCTACCAGTGCACATAGTACTATTCCCACTAAATAGTTTTGGGCAGGTTATTTCTGGCTTCCTCTGCTGTTTGACTAACAAAGAAAGGAGTTACTCTACTGCTGAGGAATGAACTCTCAGTATAACAAGAAGATACGGTTGCTGTTATATAATAAAGATGGAGAACAGTATGTTTGAAATCTACAAGTTCTTGGATTTCTTGATGCTTTTATGGTCAGTGGTAACTGTCAATGGCTACAAAGCTGGTACAAGGCAACAGCATCAGGGCTTGTAATTCTGCCACAGAGAGAAGTGCTGCCCGTGTGCTTACAGTCGGCAGACCAACAGGTAGGCAGCAGATGTACAGTGTCAATTGCAGCCTCAGTATTATTTGCAGCAGTGACAATTTTAGGCTGTGCATCTCTATTTTTTTGGTGGTTGTTGTAAGTCTTGGCTGTTTGTTTTTGAGAGAAATAGTGATGGACCATCATCTTCAAGTAACAATGATGGGGAAAACTGAACTCACCCTGGGAGATAAGTGAACTTCAGCATTGCAGGTAGTAAACTGCAGCAGGTGCACCGAAGCCCGAAGCACATCATAGCCTTCCACGGTGACTGCTGCGGTAGCATTCACTCTAGCAAGCACAGGCATATGTGTTTGAAGGCATCCTGTTTCCAAACCCTGTGGCTCTCATCCCAAGGGGCTTTTTCTTAGCCCTTGCTCAGCGTTCCAGGGGGAGTTAACGTACAGAGACTAAATCTTAACAAACGATGAATGGAAGTCTGAGCGTAAATGCCTATAGTTCACGACTGCATCGGTGGAAGAGCTCTGAACTTCTTTTACTTTGTCTCCAAGTTCCCAGTAGCGCTGAGATCCTGGGGTCTTCAATAGTAGCCTGTTGATTAATGCGCCCTAAATTGGTTTTCTTTTCTTTCCTTTCACACTTCTCTAGCACCCTAACAGTGGATCAACTCTCCACTTCCAAACCTCAGTTAGATAAAGAGTCTGGAAAATGTTGCACTTCTCTGATATTTTTATTATGTATGAGTATACTGTGTACCAACAAGAAGAAGACCTAGAAGAACTTGTCAACCTTATTCAACTAAAGCACTTTTTCATCAATTCCTTTGCTTAAAGAAATTGGGTTCCTTTGAAAATATTTTAGAGAACATTGAGAAAAAGCACATCCATAAGATAAAAATTTCCTAAACTAGATCAAGTTCTCTGAGTATCTTTTAAACCTTTGCGGACATAGTGGGCATCACGTATGAAAGAACCAAAGCCTTCCTTCCCCACACTCAGCCTGGGCACTGGCGACAGCAACCATACCTTCCTGTGTATATTAATAGACTCTGATAGCCATTAGCATTTCTTTACCCTACCAGGGACCTCCTTCTAAGGAAATAGTGTGATTACTCGTTGCAGGAATTCAAAAAGACTCACCAGTGCTTCAGTGGATAGTGTCATCACGCAGTTTATCTCCTACGATTCTTTAAATTTCTCAAAATCCTCACCTTGCTATTTCTACCTTACCTAGGATGGTCATTTCATGATTTTTACCCATTCCTAATCAAGACCCAGCACTGAGATATCTGCTTTAAACCAAACTTCCAATTCTCAATATATTCTGATCTTACGCCCCTCCCACTGTGAAAACTGTGCAAGGTGTTATTCTCACTTGTGTTCGTTAAGCAATAATCCGGCTTTGTCTTTCCAGCAGGCTGTGTTTATATTTGGAGAGCTAACTTCTGTTAAACTGTTCCCTATTACACTTCAGAAAACTGGCCTAAGAGTAGCGGTGCACCACTAAGAGAAGACAGGAACAATTAAAGTATGATCTCGCTATGGACCGAATCGTTTGCTAAGCACTTCACATGCACTGTGTCACTGTATCATCACGGGACAGTATAAATGGACATAGCCAGAACTTATACGACCATGCAGCTCTGACCTACATCCTCTGCAGCAGCCAGGAAAGCCACATGTCACCCTCCGCAGGAATCAAAGCAGAAGGGCCAGGACTCCATCAGCGACAGCCAGCTTCCCTGCGCTGCTGCCCCTGCCTCTGCTTTGACCAAGAAAGCTGAATGTGCCCTCCAGACAGTGACATGGGATAGCTGCTCTGTTTTTAGTTAGTGTCCCTCCCTGCAGGTCCCACTGCCAACAACTGTAGAGGACATGGAGTTTTCCTTTTATTTCAACTGGGAAGCTTTTTCATTCCCCCTCTTTTGAGTTTCAAAATGCAAGTGATGCTGGCTGACTTGCTTGCTCTAACAAGCTCCAAATAAACAGCCTAATTGTTCTCATTTGCATGGACATTGCTTATTTCCACAAGCATAAGCACTGTATGAAGTAACTACTTTCAACAAATGAAAATACTGAGGCAAAAAGAAATAAGTCATCTAAATTCACAGAGGTGCTAATGGCAGACCTGCGTAAAAAACCTCCGGATCTGACTTTATAGCTTGTTTTTTTTTTTTTAATTTTAAAGAGAAGAAAAAACAAAACAAAAAAAGAACAGATTTTCAAAGCAACATAATATGAGGGTAACAATGGTTAATGCACTACGTATTATTATCTTTAAGTTAGTTATTCAGGATACCAGACATTAGCATTCAGTTGTCCAAACATTATTGGCACAAACCTTACTCTTCAATGAACTAAGTAAAATTGGTGGTGTATCTATCTTAACCATCTTATATATATATACAATTTTTTTCCCTTTCCCTTCTTTCTTTTCCCTATTCCAGTCTCTCTTTCCTTTTGACCAGTTTCTTTTTGATTCACTATGTCTATTGTACATTTTGGATCTTATTTACTCTTTCAGTTTCTCATACTAGAGAGACAATACGATGCTTACACATGTGCGTCCGGTTTATTTCACTTATGAGTATTTTCTCGAGTTGCATCCATTTACCTATAAAAGTCTCCAGTTTATCCTTCTTTATGGCTGAATAGTACTCCATTGTATAAAAATACCACATCTTTCTTATCCATTCCTCAGTTGATGGGCATTTGGGTTGTTTCCAAGATCTGGCTATTACAAATTGTGCTGCTATAAACATGGGTGCACATATATCGCTGTGGTACGATGTTTTTAATTCTTCTGGGAAGATACCCAGAAGGGGAATAGCTGGGTCAAATGGGACCTCCAACCCTAGTTTTTTGAGGAATCTCCACACTGATTTCCACAGTGGCTGTACCAGTCGACACTCCCACCAACAGGGAAGAAGGGTTCCTTTTTCCCCACAGCCCCTCCAGCATTTGTTATTAGTTGATTTCTTTATAATAGCCATTCTTTCTGGGGTGAGATAGTATCTCAGTGTTGTTTTAATTTGCATCTCTAGAATGACTAGTGACGTTGCACATTTTTTTGTATATTTATTTGCCATTAGTATTTCTTCATCTGAGAAATGTGTATTCATCTCAGATGCCCATTTTTGGAGTGGGTCTTTAAATTTGGGAGGTCTGATTTTTTTGAGTTCTTTATATGTACTCGATAGTAATCCTTTGTCTGAGGAACAGCTGGCAAACATTTTTTCCCACGTTGTGGTTTGTCTCTTCACTCTGTTGGTGGTTTCTCTTGCTGTGCAGAAGCTTTTTAATAAGATGAGATCCCAGTTGTTGATTCTTTGGGATATTTCCCGTGCGGTTGAGGTTTTATTCATAAAGTCTTTGCCTACACCAATGTCTTTCAAGGGTTTTACCTATCCTACCTTCCAGCAGATTTAATGTTTCTGTTTTAATATTTAGATCTCTGGTCCATTTTGAATTTAGTTTAGTGCATGGTGAAAGATATGGGTCTAGTTTTAATCTTTGGCATGTGTAGAGCCAGTTTTTCCAGCACCATTTATTAAAGAGGCTATCTTTCTTCCAGCAAATGTGTTTGGCACCTTTGTCAAAGATAAGGTGGCTTAGTATGTCTGGGGTTGTTTCAGCATCTTCTAATCTGTTCCATTGATCTTCAGGTCTGTTTTTTTGCCAGTACCACACTGTTTTTATCATAGTAGCTTTATAGTATAATTTCAAGTCGGGGATTGTGATGCCCCCTGCCTTGCCTTTGTTGCCCAGAATTGCCTTTGCTTGTTTTAAGCACCCAAAGTAGTGCTAAATTTATGTTCTAGAACTACATTGTTTGGCAGTGTTAAACTTTTTTTTAAGTGAATTTTTTTTTTCAGAGAATAACAATGGTTAATATACTATGTGTCATGAATGGCAAAATGTTACTCAGAGTACAAGTCATAAACAAAAAAAAGATTCTCTCTTACCAAGAAGAAACAAAAAAAAAAAGGACAAATGTTTCTTTTCAATGAACAGAACAATTAAAGCCCTGTGATCCTGGGACAGTTAGAGAATGCCCCACTCTCTGTGTTACAAGAAAATACCTTGCTACAAAGAAAGCACATTTTCCCACTTGATTTGGGTAAGACTGGTGGATGCTTCCCTTATTTACCTTTGCCAAGACTGGGGACAGTCCCTCCAGGCTTCCAGGTTGGTTTTTTTGCCTCATAAAAGTTTAGCTGAGCTGTTTTTCCCCATCACAGATGGAACAAAATGCAATTAATTGGTTTGATCAACTTTAGTCAAACCTCTTTCTTTCTCCTAAGTGACTGAATTTTGGCCCTTCTGGGCTTCCACCAACAAACACCCCTCCTTAACTGAGCTAACTGAAAGGAAACACATTTCTTGATCAGTTGTGCCATTATGCCACTCACTCCCTCACACTTAATTCATCCTAGACTTGTTTACCCATGAGTTTAAAAGAAAATTCCACTCTGCTTAATCTCTGAGATGTTTGTACAGCTCGAGGTCAGAGTGTTCTCTCTATTCTAATAGTTTTCTTGCCTCATTGCTATAGTTCTTTGTGAAAAGGTATAACAGTCCTTTTGTGTTAGCTTTCCATTACTGTGACAGGAATACCTGAGAAGTATTGATGTAAAATCAAAGTTCCAGTGCTGGTCAGGTGGCTCTGTTGTCCTTGGGCCTGTGATGAGGTGGGATGCCATGGCAAGCAGCATGTGGTGGAGCAGAACTGCCCACCTCACGGCCACCAGGAAGCACAGAAAGGGCTGGCTTTCCTAACAGATTTCCTCTCCCAAACTCAGCAAGCTAGGAAACCATAGATGGATCAATCCATTGGTGAGGTCAGGCCGGGCCTCTGTTGTGGAGACGGAGCTTTCAATACATGAAGGTATTTCAGATCCACCTCATAACTCTTTATAAATAATTTTTTTCCATACTCAGATCTGGGTTTGATTTTATTTTCTAAGTCCAATAGAAATGTAGTACAAGTCACATACACAATTTAAAAATTTCCAATAGTTGGATAGAAAAATCTCATATGGAGATAAAATTAATTGTAATAACCTACTTTTAACTCACGATATTAAAAAATATCATTTCAGCATGTAGTTAATACAAAATTATTTGTGGACTATTTTTTATGCTTTTGTTTTTTAACACATTTTGAAATCCAGTGTGTGCTTTTATAATTACAGAACATCTCACTTTGGATCAGCTACATTTTAAATGCTCATAACATAGCTGTTTTTTGAACAATACAGTATTTTTGTCTAGCTCCTAGGAAAGGCTTTGTTTCCCCTGTAGACTCAATTTCTCTTTTTCCTTGTTCTCCTATTCTTTTCCTACTTTAGTCTTCCTCTTTTTTTTTCTACTTACAAAGTTTTCATATTTTTAGTTTTCAGGTATCACCACATGCAACAGATTTTCTCTTTCTTTGACTTACTTACATGTCTGTACTCTCCAACATTAAAAAAGAATAAGAATACAACTCAACAGACACAATTATTTTCTAACATCAGATTCTTTCAGCAGGACAGAAGGAGACACTAGTTGCTTACCACAAAACCCAAAACCCAAAAACCAAAACTAAAACAAAAATACAATAGCTACTTAATTCATATGCACAGAAATAATGAGGTAAATAACTCTAAAACATCTAGGCACATTCAGTTTGTTAAACTGGTTGGGTACTCAAAATGGAAACTTGAAGAAAAAGCTTTGGAAGGCTTGTATTTGACCAAAAACTATTGAAATAGGTCTTATCTGAAACTTTAGAGTCTTGTGCTCTTTTTAAAAATCATAAATGTAACACCTCATGCTTCAGTATTTACATTTGGTATATCCTGATCATCTGTGCAAATGGAACAGTAGCTTGAAACTTCTGCACTGCTTGAGCACATGTCTGGGGATTACTTTGAAATATCACTACACACTCAGTCACTGAGAGAAAGGAATTGATTTGAGATGCTTCAATGGTCCACATCGCTCAGCAACTTTTCCCAAGGACTCATTGACTGTTACCACTAATGTGACATTGTTTGCTGGTGGAGCACATGGGGCTCCGCGCTTGGCCCGCCAGCCACAAATATGACAGGGCCAATACACCCTCACTCTCTCTCTAAGGTTGGCTTAGGAATCTCTCCTTATTTACATTCTGTTTCATTCTATTCTTTTTTTTTTCTTAGTTTCTGTCTTCATAAAGCAGTATGTGCTTCATACTACCTAAATGGCATTTTAAAATTATCTAATTCCACCAAAATTTGTTGAAGATCTTGTGTAGTGGCAGGTATTGTGCCCAACACTGAATATGCACAACCGAGTATAAAACGTAAGGATCTGATACTTTAGAAGGGGTTATAAAAAGTGAATGAACTGGGCCGGTGAGACGGCTCAGCGGCTTAAGCGCCTGCCTTGCAAGCGCGAAGGCCCGAGTTCGACTCCCGGAACCCACATACGAAAAAGGGGCCGGTGATATCGCTCAGCGGCACGGGTGCCTGTTGGCGCGTGAGGTCCTGAGGTCGTCCCCCCGGTACCCACAAAAAAAAAAAAAAAAAAAAAAAGTGAATGAACTATAGTAAGAATATAATCACTATCAAAATACAGCTGTTGCAAATGTGGGCCTGTCAGTGAGTGAGATTCATTTCACTGGGTGTTGAAAGGACAGAGAGAAGCCCAAAGATAGTAGTCACCTTTGAGGTGATATTCAGGGTGTGAACAGGAAAGGGACGGATCTCCAGATACCAGAGTAGAGGCATTAGCACCACAAGGAGCGTGGTGTGTTCAAGGTAAGTAGCCAGGAGGGTGGAGGGGAAGAAAGCCGTGGATAATGTGAAAATTGTGAACTGGGGTCAGTTGTAAATATGATGGAAAGCCATGGTAAAAAGTTTGAAAATTCTTTTGTAGTCAGCTGGCAACAAAAAGAGATTATGATATGACGTGTTGTGGTATGGTATGGGATACGATGTGGCCTGTGACTTACAATTGTGATTTTGAAGAGGGCAGAAAATGGTTTCAAAAGGAATCCTGACAAATATGCAAAAGATGCTTTAATTTGGACACTTACAAATGTTCCTATTTAATTCTGCCTTACCTGACACATACCCGTTATTTTAATTTTGCAGTTCCTTCCACGAGTGACTGTGGACTTGCTTCATGGGCAGACTTGCTGGTTCCACTTATGTGAGATGCTCTGTGCTGAAAGTAATCCGGGTGCGGAGTGTGAGTCCGTCTGTTATTTTATTTATTTTGTCCTAACCACTATGCACAATCTTCAGTTACCCTTGGGAGTCAATCATGGTTCATGAAAAAAAAGCACCAGTAGAATAACCATTAAAGGCACTCTTTCTGCAAATAAATTTACAAAACCTATTATCATCGGCTCTGGTAGAGCTTCCGTCTGTGTATGCGCAGATAAATTAAATAAAAAGTCTAGTCAGTGTTTATCTGAGAGGGCCATGGCAAGATGCTAGGAACAGGGACATAGTGTGAGAGAGATATCTAAAAAATACCGGCAGAGAGAGACAAACACGTGCTCAGATATTTACACTTGGAGATATGAAGAACCTAGCCCAGCATGTATTTGTTTAAATATATAAGGAATAAAGTTCTGATAATACTATAGCATGTATGAATCTTGAAAATGATAAGCTAAATGAAAGAAGCCAGGCATAAAATTCTATTTATTGTATAGGTCCATCTTTATAAAATGTCCAGAATAGGAAAATCTATAGAAATAGAAAGATTAGTGGTCACGGGAACTAAAGGAAGGGAGAAATGGGATTAACTGCTTAGTAGATACCATCTTTCCTTCTAAGGGTGATGAAATTGTTCTGGATTTAGTGGTGACACTTGCAAACATTGTGACTATACTAAAAACTACTGAACTGTACACTTTAAAACAGTTAATATGGTGAATTTTGTGGTACATGAATTTTATCTCAATTTAAAAAGAAAGAAAAATAATTAGGTACTCACAAACATACTATACAAAGAAAAAGACATAAATATAGTCTACATATAGCACACATAGGAGAAAATAAAACTTATCCACACAAATATATATCAGAGATTCACAGAGAAATGAGAGAGGAGACAGATTCACACAGAGGCAGAAAGAGAGGCAGAGAATGTGTGGGCACCAGAGTAGAGAGGGAGACACAGCAATAGTATTGGAAGATAATGGCATCAGTGTAAAAAAGAACTTCAGTTTTAAATACATTACTTGGTTAGGCAGGATTGACATCTTCCAAAGTAGATTTAGGCTATATAAAAGATAACTAGTTTTTATTAGATCATGGCAATGACACAATATGCAAAATGATATTTGGTCACCTAATCCGTTTAATTATTGAATAAAAGAATATGTAAGTGGGTGTAATTGAAATCTGGGGTTTGTGAGAATATCTATTGTGGTCATACAGAAATATTCATCTTTAATATACATGACATTGCCTTATGAGTAAATAATCAGTGTGTCAATATGGTGTGGGAAGGAATAACATTTTTCAGGAATAAATTTAACTAATTTCCTGTATACCTTGTTTAGCTTTGATTTTTGTTTTCAGTAGAAAGTAGTTTTATTATTTCAGTTGATAGCATTTTCCTGATAAAGGGATGTAATAATATGCCATGCCTTGTAGGCTGCTATTAATTTTAATAAGAATTTAATAAGTGTGAAATCCTTTGGGCTTTTGCCACTGAAAGTTACCAGATGTTCTGTTCAAGGACAGTATGGGTAGGTGTAATTGAAAGCTGCTGTGCTGCTTTTACATTTCTGAAAGGAGTTGAATATCCTGCTAATCAAAACCAGTTTATGATCATGGTCCTTCCTTAGCTTTCCTCCTTTTTATTCAAATTGTGTCCCTTTTTATTTTTTTGATGGATACTGCATTGGTTCAGAACATATGTTGCCATCTCACCAGTGAGTAATGCCAGAAAGAAAGTTTAAGTCATATACTGGGGTTGGGGGAAAATAACTGCTCTCTATAGCAGGTTGGCTTCACCTTCTCTCTCCAAGGTTATGCACTTTATTACATTCCTGAAAGAAGGCTTCCCGCATAGTGTCTCCTTATTATGAATGAGGTCCTCTTATTGTTCACAGGAGTGCTGGAAGCCACCTTTTTTTAGCTTCACTTCTTTTATTATCCTCTTTTATCTTGCTCACTTTCATCTTGTGCTTTCTGTTTGGCTTATAAAATGAGTAAGCTGCAAGCAAGGAGGGGTAAAGGCCATGACTTCGACAGTGGCCTATGAAGCTTCTATAGAGTCTAAATCTTTTGATGAGGGTTGCAAAGTAACACATAAAGGTATTGCCATTTTCATGAATGAGATGAAAGAATTTTGAAGGAAAATAAATACATGCCCAATTAAGGATTACTAAAATTAATGTTTGAGAACTGGACATGTTCAGGGTAAACATATGGATGAAGGAAAATGGGCATAAACTCAACATATCTACTATATGTTATGGACCAAGGACTTTCAGTGATGAAGGAAAATGGCTTTGCTGTGGAGAACCTATATTGCAGATCTCTGACTTTTATAGACTCGCTTATGTATGTGTGATTTTAATGAACATACATACATTTGTGGTCTCTAAACTTCCACTTGTAACTCACATTTCTTCTGATCTGTCTGATCTTATAGAGTGTTCCACCGGGATATTCCACGTCTCCTCAGATGGTTGACATCTTATGTACAGGGTACTGGTACTAAATGCAGTTTGTTCAAAATGGACATCATGTACAGGTGGACCCTTGAGCCTACAATTTTGGCTTCCCTGGATTCAACCAACTGGGAATTAAAAAAAAAAAAACAGACAAAAATAGTGTATCTGTATTATTATATGGATATGGACTTTCCTCTTGTTGTTATTTACTAAACAATTAAGTATAATAACCATTTACATTGTATTACATATTATAAATAATCTAGAAATGGTCTGAAGTGTATGGGAGATAAGCATGAGTTATACAAAGGCACTAAGACATTTAATATAAGGGATTTGGTCATTCTTAGATTTTGGTATCTCTAAGAGATCTTGGAGCCCGTGTCTTGACTATACTGACCTTCACTTACAACTTCTTCTCATAGTTCACCAAGTTTCAAAAATATTTATAATTTCTTAATCTAGGAAACACAATTACCCTAAATTATCCATTTCCCTTTATCTCTTGCCTCTGTATTACCTATTTTCACTCATTCTCTTTGGCAAATTTCTTATACATTTTTATCAATGTGATTTCAATAGTTTTTAGTAACTACCTGTTTTCTAATTCATCTACCCAGAAACAGTCTTAAAAATTGCTAATTTGACCATGTTTCTACAAATTTAAAACATTTTAATAGTTTCATACAAATCCAGACTCCTTTATGTGACACAAAAAGCACATGATTGTGTGACATCTATTTATTTATTTATTCCATCCTTTCTTTGCTAATCCTCTATTTTAAACCTAGAGGCTCACCCTTTAATGGATGTCTCACAATTTTCAAATATGTGCAGTTTATCTTTTGTCTAATGCTTATTCCACTGCAAAGTGCTATTTCTCTTTTAAATCTGCTTTATTAATCTTTGGTTATGTATTTTTCAATATCTAAATTAATCATCAGCCTTCTGTAATATTTCCCCAAACTCTTCTTCCTTCCTAGACTCATTTGTTTCCTCCTTTTTTTATCACAAATTTTTTTGACTTTAATCTCTCTCATATCCCATTTTGTCCTGCATTATTAATTCCTTAGACCAGGAATCTTGCCATATTAATAATCATAAAAGCAATAACAGCAGTAATGTTAGTCCCACTGGAAGATCTGAAGAACTGAGTGACACAGGATCTGCCATGTTTACAAAGAAACACTCTGGAAGCCGTGTGTTGGCAAGAAGGTAAGACAAAGGATTAGCTGTTGTCTTGCAGTAGATGAGATACTGGTTTACATTAGGTTGGTTGTTGGAGAGGTGGGAGAAAAGTGGGTAGGATATGCTGAAAGATTAGTGCTTTAGGAGTGAAGGAAAAGAAAAGGAATGAAGGGTTTTAATCTGATCAAAAACATGGAAAGAGCCATTTCTAAACTAAAAAACTGTACAATCAGTGAATTTTAGGGGTGTGTGGGAATAGAGTTCAGTTTTGACACATTAAATCTCAGCTCTCTATGTACACACAAGTAGATATTGAAGTAGTAGTTAAACATATAAGTCTAAAATTCAAGGTAGAGTTCTGGGATGGTACAAATTTGGGAATTAGCGTATTGAATGTATGTAAAATCATAAGGCAGGAGATCATCTAGTAATAACAGTAAAGATGAAAAGACCCAGACTTGGGGACTGTAATATTTAGTAATGTGAAGATGAACAGAATCCAGCAAAAGAGCATTGGGAAGAAGTGGGAGGTAATGTAGAATGCTCAGAGAGACAAAGAGTGCTTAAAACAAGAAGTGATAACAGGTCAAATGCTATTAATAGGTCATCACGAGTACTCAAACTTGACTATAATTTTTAAACAAAACATCATCATGCATTCATTCAAAGACTGCACCTGAGAAACTTGGTACAGGAACTCTAAATAAAATATTAAAAAGATGTAAGAAGCAGGAAACAAATGGGGAATTGCTAATCAATATTTATGTATGTTCCTGAATCATCAGAGAAATCTGAGGCAAAAGATAACACAAGAAGTCATGCCCAACCCTATAATCTGTGGGAGAATTATCTAGCACACTTTCTGGAATTTTCTTCAGTAAGAAAAGAAAAGCTGCTATTTTCCTATTTCAGACTCTCATGATGTACCCTCCTCTGCGGCTTTACTGAGCATTACTTTTATATAATTAATCAGTGAGTGATAGAGTGGATTTGAGTAACATCAGATACTTACTGGCACTGTGTGAACCTGCATGCATAATGATATTTTTCAAAAGGTTAATGCACGTATTATGTAAGCATGGCTTACAGTAAAGCTGAGCAAATTTTCTCCAAGAGATAAAAGAAAGTCAGCCTCTATTCTATCAGCTCAGAATGTAAACTTTCTAATACTAAATGGTCAAAGTACTAATAAAATAGATTTAACTATTTTTAATTATGAAGAATTCTCCCTTTTTTTTAAAAAAAAAATAGCAGTTGTTAAGCTTATTGTCCTGACTTGACAATAATTTTAAAAAGGCAGCATATTCAAATGATTCTTCATTTAATAAGGGAGAAATCTCTGTCTCACTCATCGCCTCAGCTGGTCTGCTTTTCTTCCCAAGAGGCGAGAAAAAAATTACTAGTTAAAGTGATGTATTTTAAGTAAATGCTAACAGTTATTTGTTAAGTGGCTTCCGTATGTAAAACTTTGTCTGGTTATTATGGTATCTGCCTTAGAGGAGTTTCAAAATATTTGAATCTGCTTTATATATGACTTGGAAACTATGCTGAAATTACCCAAAAGTAGAGAGCTGCAGCACTAGAACACCACTTCAGGGTGGCTCTGAAGAACAGTAATAGAAGAAAATCTCCCAAGTGAGCAAAACTTTAAATCTCAAAGATGAACTGGCTAGAGACATGGATCTATACCAGTTCGCAGCCATTGGCTATTAAGAGGAACATACTTGGGATATTGGCAGCAAAGTGTTAAGGGTTAAAGATATGCTGCTAGGTCTGTCTGAATGGGCATAGAGTGTGAAATCATTTGAATGCTCACAGGTAGCATCCCCAGAAGAAGAGTATGATAACAAGGTAAGCAAGATGACACATTCTATTCCCATCCGCTCCTGACCTTGCCCAGTGGGTTCACAGATTGTCTGTCATAGTGGAAGGGAAGTTATTCATGGACTCAGTGCATGGACTTTCAACCACTAAGAATGAGTAACTCCAGCCCCTCACTACGGAATGCCCGTGGAGCAAGAGCAGAGATTGCCTTTCAGCTTTCACTATGGTGCCGTTCTCTGTGGCAAATGGCTACTCACTTTGTATTACTTTATGTTGTATCACTTCCACATGGAAAGGGACAGTGTTTGTTTTGAATGGAACAGACATTACTCTGCATATAAATTTGCCTCCATTTTCTCATTTCTTCTTTCATCTAGAGATGATTTAGCCATGTAATGTCATTCTCTGCAGCATTTCTTCCGAACAAGAGACTCATTTTACAGCACATATAGTGCGAAAATAGGCTTATAATTGGGACATTCACTGGTTTTATCATGTTCTCTATCACCTTAAGGTATTAGGTTTCATAGTTTAAGTGGCATTTTGAAGACTCAATTTTTGTGTCCATTTGTGCAATGCTTTACAAGCTTGGGTAATGGCCATCAGAATATGGCCTATACCCCAAGTCAGCCATCAATATATGATGTCATTTCTCCTGTAGGCAGGATTCAGAGGTGTGGGAATTAAGATGCAGGAATGGGAGTCCTCTCTCACTGTTAGTACTAGTTATGTGATAGTGAGGTTTTTCTCTCTCTCCTCTTAACTTTGGGTTCTACTGTTCTACAGGTCTTAGTTCCCAAGAGGTGAATGCTTTCACTAGAATAAAGAAGTGATCGGACTCAAGTGGGAGTTGGAATTGCCCCTCCCACCTGCTCTCAGTCGGGTCCTGCTCCTGCAGATCAACGGGTAAACAAGAGGGTTACTACACTGGCTATGATGGCTGATCCTGATTATACAGGGAAATTGGTTTCCTGCTGCACAGTAGGTAGAAGAGGAGTTTGAGAATACAGGAAATTCTCTGGGACACTGCTAAGTACTTTCAATTTCTGTGGTTAAAGTCAATGGAACAAACATAATCCCATACAGACGAAAAGACTAATGGCCTGACACTTCAGAAATGAGAAGTGGGTCATTCCACCTAGTACAGTCCCTGCTAGGGGCAAAGTATACACAAAATTGGTAAAGAGAGAATGACAGTATGAATGCTGGCTATTATCATGTGCCCAGTTCCAGAAATAAGGACTCTAATAATCGAAAGCTTTTCTTCCTTATTTTGGTATAAGCATATCTCTATATATTTCAACCATTTTTCTTTCCTTCTATTCCCCTATGATCTAACATAATACATGTTAATAATAGCAAACACTGTATTTAAATATAAGATCTCAAGGAAGAGTGCCTCCGAGCTAAGTGACAGATGAATGCCATGCAAACATGGATAGAGTGACTCTACATCCTTTTGGGGGGACAAGGTCTTCAGTTGTACAGAGAACAGTGACATGATGTTAAAGGAATGTATAGTTTTGATATTTTGGGTGGAAATTGAGTCCGAAGGAGATGTGTACGTCGTCCACTAGTGAGGGGGTAGACTGTTGTGACTTTGTTGTGTGTCCACTTCTGGTCACACAACCTACTTTTCCAGGATTTCTTTCCCTCTATGGTCTGGATTAGGGTTGAGCACAAGACGGAGTTGACTGAGATTTGGAAGGTAGGAGAGAAGCAGGAGCCACGTTCACGCTCAGAAGGTTGGTGTGTTGTTAGGCACAGCTGTGACACCTGTACACAGTGGTGACCTGTACGCTCACCTCCCTGCTTTTCTGGATCTTGTCCTGTGTCTTTGTCACATCCTGGGAAATGTGCATTCAGAGGTCTCTAGAGAAATGCACCTGATCTATGGGGAGACTGTGTCACTGACCTGGATGCTGGGGCATGTGGAGGTATGGGACCAAGGCCATCTATGTTGAAGGACAGAGGCGGGCTTGTTCAGTTTTTCCTGTAGATTCAATCTCATCCTCATGGATTCGAGTTTGTCCTTGCCCCCTCCTTATTCATACTCATATATCCCTCCTGACTGGTGGCCATTTTTTCAGGCCCAGCACTACATACAAGGGACAGAGATGGACCTAAAGTAAATAAATCATTAAATAAGCCCTTGTATTACCTGTAGAGGTTCTTCTACTCTGATGAAACATAAATGGTAAAATTTCTTTACTGTAGTCAGATCTGTGTGTGTGTCTAAAATTAACTTTGAATCAGTATGTATACATATATAACATTCTGTCATATTGGGAGAGGGAGAGAGAGAGAGTGAGAGAGTATCAGAAGAGACCTCATGCAAGAGGGTGGTATTTTTTCCCACTGGCATGTTAAGGAAATAAAAAATAGAAGTGAGAAGTCTGTTACTTACTGCATATTTAATGACTGCCCTGCCAGGTATTGGTACACTGAGAAACAAGACAGCCACAATTCCAAGGGTTTGGAATTTGCAGTCTAGCGGGAATGACTCACATCGCTAATGTGACGCACTGCATCTAGTGAAGTACTCTAAGAGTATGCCGCTCAGTTTGGTCTTATTATAACTAAATGACCCTAGGATGGCTAGCTGAACCTTGGATTTTTAAAATATTTTCCCAGTATGGTTATCCTTTGCACGGTAATGCTAAGAAGGTGTGAGGATGAAGTCTGTGGGCTTTTGGTCTCCTACCCGTTACCCGTCCTTCTCCCTCCACAGCTGTTTCTGCCATCTGTCTCCACTGTTCAGCTGAAGCAGCTGCTGCACAGGCCACCAGTGAGCTACTGCCAAATCCCGCGGATACACGCTGGTCCTTATTTTATTTGACATTAGTTTTCCATTTGACATTGTGGTCCTTGCCTTCTTCAAATTTTCTCTGCCCCAGCACTGCTCTCTCCTAACTTCCCTTTATTTCCCTGCTTTTTCTTAATCTGTTCTATTTTTATATTCAATGTCTGTTTAATAGCACCCCAAAGTACTGAATATGCCCCGAAAGCACATTTATTATCCCTTTTATCTGGCATTGTATGCATTCAACTGGTACTGAGTTCTACACTGGTAAATTATGGAATCCCTTTGTGATTTGTGGCCTCTTTCTCAGTCTGTCTGTTTTACGTTAACCTTTTCTTTGCCTTTCTATGTCTCCGTGGCCACTGTGAGACTCTTTTTTAATCTACCTGCTCTATTTTTGTCTTTTTCTAATCCGTCCTCCACATGGCCACCAAACGCATCTTTCTAAAAAAATGTGATCATGTAAGTGCTTTCCATACTCCTCGGGGGCCCTTAGATAAGCACAAAATATGAAAACATGGCACAGAACGTCCTGTGTGACTTGATACCTGACTGAGCCTCAAGGCTGAAATTCTCACACATGCTCCCAACTCCCCAACTATGTCAAATAACTCAAAACCTCCCCTCAAAGGATCTACAGCTTTTTTATGACCCTAAAAATAATCTCTCATCTGCTCAGCTAACATCTATTTGTGCCTCAAGAATAAATTCTAGGGTCATTATTAGCTCATTCTTTCATTGAATCAAAGTTGATTGACCTCCTTTGATGTGATAGATGCTGTTATAGCTCTCCTTCATAAAGCCCTCCTAACTAGTTTCTTTTTTCTTTTTTTTTTTTTTTTGTGGGTACAGGGGGTCGACCTCAGGACCTCGCATGCCAGCAGGTGCCTGTGCCACTGAGCGATATCACCAGCCCTTTTTTCGTATGTGGGTACCAGGAGTCAAACTCAGGACCTCACGCTTGCCAGGCAGGCACTTATGCCGCTGAGCTATCTCACTGGCCCTCTCTTTTCTTCTTGGCTTCTGTTTCCATCGTTTCTGGCTATCTATTGAATAGCACTGGATATCCACTGCTATCCACTGGAATTTGGGATTCAAGTTCTCTCCTTTGTAATTAATAACTTTGTAATTAAAAAAGTCATTGCAGGGCCGGTGAGATGGCTCAGCGGTGTAAGCGCCTGCCTGCCAAGCACAAGGGCCCGAGTTCGACTCCCGGAACCCACATACGAAAAAAGGGCCAGTGATATTGCTCAGCGGCCCGGGCACCTGCTGGCGCACGAGGTCCTGAGGTCGACCCCCCGTACCCACACACACACAAAAAAAAAGTCATTGCAATTAACTATGTCTGAATTGGAGTTTCTTTGCCTGTCTCTTCTATTACAGTGTGATCTTACAGGTGGCAGCACCTGGATATTTGTACTGTGTACACATGTGAGATCATTCTGGCTTGTATGGTTTCTTCTTTATAATATGTAAATACACTTCTGTGAATGGAGATGATTTAAAATCAGAAGATCTAATGGGATAACTTATTTAACCTCTCTGAGTCAAATGTGCCAAACAAAATAAAGGCAAAAGAGAAAGTAATAAGTGCTGTGAACATTTTATGAGGTGTTCTGTAACTCGGATGAGACAATCGAGGGGAAAATATTTCATAAGTGGCAAAGCGTTATTGTTTTAGTTTCCTTGGGTGCAAGGAGTAGGATTATCCAGGTAACTTCAAGGGCTGTTTTTGGAACAGGCACAGCTGCATTTCTACTCCAGGGCTAAGCTGTCTATTTTGCAGGTTGCCTCTACTCAGCCTTGTGCTCTGTACCTCAGAGCACCTTTTCACGGTGTTTCCAGTACTGTTAGCGCTAGTCCCTGCCTCATGCTTTTTTTGTGGATTCTGGTAGGTCACCACCAGTTATCTCTATCTGGTGGTCCGGCAAACCAGAGAATTCATGACATAGTCCTGTCATCAATCTGACTGTCTCAGGCTCTTTGCTGTTTCTCTTTTGACACAACTTTCACAGCATCTCCAGTTTACTTTGTAAATCTGTAATTTTCTTTGTATATCCAATTCTTTGTACAGGTAGATTTTGTACCTATCTTTCTGCCTCACAGTTTCTAATAACTCTAAAGTGTTACTTCCTAAATAGGCTTGTTTTCTACATGAACTTTTCATAGCCCCAACGTCTCTTTTCTATATATCTTTACTTTCAATAGTGAAAAATTGATTAAGTCTCTGTTTTCAATGTGAATCTTTGGACCAAATTCTTCTATGCTAAATTACCTTAATGACCTTCTGGTTAGCCTATCACAACATGTGTGTAACAGTTAAGCTAGACTGGCAACTTGATTGGCTGGAAAGCCACCCAGGGATCAGCAAAGCACACTCTGGGTGTGTTTGGGTAGCTCATGAAGGCACGACCTTGGTTATTATATCTGGTCCTTGGTCCTTTCCTCTCTGATGCAATTCCCCTGCTTTGCTCTCTGATCACTATGAACCGAGCAGCTTTGCTGCACAGTGCCCTTCCATTATAAAGTTTCTGCCTTTGAGCCAGCTGACCATGGACTGAATCCCCTGAGTCTGTGAGCCAAAGTGAACCTCTCATCACTTCAGTTGTGTATGTTGAGTATTTTGTTCCAGCAATGGGAAAGGTGCCTATTCCACTACTCTTTAAATGATACCATACTGCATTACATGATAGTTGATAAGATCTTGAACGTCAGGGCATAGACCTGTGTGACAAACTGATTGATATATTTAATGTAATTATGTAAACCTAGATACAGTAAAACCTTGGATTGAGAACATAATTCTCTTTAGAAACATGCTTGTGATGCATGGCACTTCTATATCAAAGCAAATTTTCCAATAAGAAATAATGGGAATTCAGATGATTTGTTCCACAAACCAAAAATGTTCATATAAAATGATTATAATACTGTAATATAATACAAAATAATAAAGAAAATGCAAAAAAGTATAATGAAAAATAAACTAACCTGCACTTACCTTTGAAAAACTTCATGGCTGATGTGAGGGAGACAAGAGAGAGGAGGGTTACTCAATGTGTACAGTATATTTTATCATTTTGTCTGGTTTTTCTGCTTTATCCTTAAGGAAAGAAAGACAGACAAAAGGAACTACCCTGATTTCTCCCCGATTTCCTGGTATAATTTCAGGTCTGGGGATACATTCCATAAGATCCTCCCAATTTTACAGAGTAGGGGACATCCCAGCCAGTTAGGTTTCTTGGCCAGCGTCACACAATCAATCACCCAGCAGGGATTTGACCACAGTTCATTCCAGTTTCAGAACATGTTTCTGCAGCCACTAATCCACATTGACTCTCTAAGTAACCTCCCTTGGGTAAGCCAGCCCTCTCTGGTTTTTCTCTTCACTGAAACTAAATATTAATTTGACCCTTATATAAGTTACTTGGAGGAGAGACAACATGGCTGAATAGAGGAGGAGCCTCGTTCAGAGCTACTCAGAGAAATTCAACTAAAATGCAGGCAATTGGAAGAAAGGGGAGGGACATACACCCTGAACTAAAATCATCTGACATGAGAGACTAAAAGATTAAGCAAAACATAGATAAAGGACTTAATAAGATGGCCAGCCAGCCCACTTGCCTGCTGGTGGGTCGCTGGATCAGGATAACTGCCCGCCATACTTGGAATCTTAAAAGAAGGGGGAAAAATAAAAGGATATACTAAAATAATGTGGCTAAATCAAGCCATACAGGATAGACGTGGGATACAAGGTCCCCGGCCTCTTCTGCCTTCCTCCAAAGAGAAGACGCTACAGTCCAGCAGTAAATTCTGCTGACACAAACTGCTCCCTCCCTGACAATCAGCCAGTTTTCCTTTTTTGTTTTTTTCTTTCCTTTTTCTTTTTTCTTTTCATTTTCCTTTTTCTTTTCTTCCCTTTCCTTTTGTGCACCAGAGCGTTACCTGGAACTACCAGGAACAAGATTAAAGGCTACAGAGGTGTGTAGTAAATGGAACAGCTAACCCCTCCTCCATGACCTGTGGTTAGAGAAGCTCAGGGAATTAAACAGCCCTGCACCTTGGGACTGTGCAGCCTTGGGCTGTCCCCACGCTGCTGGGAGTGGGAGCCGAAAGGCATCCCACAGCACCCCCATCTCATCAGAGGAAGTTATAGACTAGAGGTGGGTGACGGTGGCAACAAAACTTGTAAAGCAATGAATGGGAAGTTAGCACCCCACCTCTGGAGAGGAGTAAGAATTGGGACTGAGCAGCCTTGGACTGCAGCAGCAGGAGCAGAGGACCCGACTATATCAAACCATCCCACCTCACCCTGCAACAAACAACCTGAGAGGACAGAGTCTTGCCAGTGGAAGAGGAACACAGAAGGCTGAGCAAGGACCAGGAGGAGCCAATGGTGTAGAGGACTGGGAACAGCTCCCATCTCTGTATGAAAACAGCACAGCAACTGGGACAGAGACTCCACCAAGAGAAACAGGGTAAGGCGTGGGCAGGCTGCTAAGGGACATACAGAAAGTATTGGCTGAACACTCTGGCCCCAGACCCCCACATTTGGAGGCTAAGATCAGCCTCAAATCCAGCACAAACTGTACTGTAGGTCTGGCAGCATTATCTAGTAGTTTTGGACTTTGTGGACATCAGAGGAATTTTTATTTTTATATTATTTTATTTTTCTTTTTTTGCTGGTTTCTTTTCCTTTTTTCTTTCTTTCTTTCTTTCTTTCTTTCTTTCTTTCTTTCTTTCTTTCTTTCTTTCTTTCTTTCTTCTTTCATTCTCTTTTGTCTTTTACCTATAATTTTGTTCTAATCTATTCATCTTCTTTCCCCCTTTCTTCAATTTATCTCTCTAGACTTAACCGTATTTTCATTTGAACGAATAGTCACTCTAATTTTTCTGGCCAAGTTCATTCATCCCTTGCTTACTCCTTCATTTTTTCTCTTCTGTCCTCTTCTCTAGTTTCCCAAAGCTTGCATGATAATCCTTCACCCTCCAGCCTGGCTTCTATTTTATTTCTTTTCAGTTATCTCTGTCCTATCTTTTATCCTTCTTAAATTTCCCCACCACAGGGTAAAACCACTCTACCAAGGGGAAGCACTTTGCATACAAGCTCCCAATTTATGATTGGTTCTGTTATATAACTGTAGACTTTGCTTCTATGGTTAAAGGTACAAAATTAGTAGTTGCCACAGTTTGTCATTTTCTGAATTGTGCATGACGCTATTGTTATTGCTAGTTATACTACTTTAGCTAGGTTGTCAAATCTGTTTTAATCAGTTGTTCTCACTTCTGTAACAATACTGGGAAGTTCTGGCATAATAACCTCACCACACCACAGCACCAAAAGACTGGGGACTCAGCCAAACAGATACCAACATCTCACTCTTAATTAATTGAAAATGTAGGATCTTGGGACAGACACAAACCAAGAACCTCGTACACACAGAAGATATCCCTGAAGAACAAACCTTGCCTAGACAGGACTTGACACTAGTGATAAAGCTACCTACTACAAAAACTAACAAGAATCAGCACAACAAAACAAAATAAAAACTTTTGAAATAGAAAATGACGAGATGCAGAAGCAAAATGCAAACTCAGGCTTCCAGCCCACCCAGAACAAGGCCAGAAGACAATGATATAGAGGAAAATGGAAGACACACCTGCAATTTCTGAAATGATAGCAACCAAAGTAAAGAAACAAGCCCATGAGGCTATAGAGGAAATCAGATCAGAAACATCTCTCAGATAAAAAAAGAAATGTCAACATTCATAAATAAATTGCTCAGCAAATCTAGAATAGAGATAGATAGAAAAATAGATGATGATTGTAGGAAAAGGATGGAAACCATGAATGATCAATATAGGAAAGAAATAGAATGCATGAAATGGATTCAAACAGATATCCAGGAAATTAAACATTCCATTGAAAGCTGGCAAAACCACTTGAATGAATTTGAAGACAGACTTTCAGACCTTGAAGACAGGATCGTGGCTGTTATCATGAAAGGAAAGATCTCTTGAAAATAACAAAGGATCAGGAAATAACAATTCAACAGCTGGAAGACGATGCAAAGAAAAACAATATAAGACTGACAGGTGTCAGTGAAAAAGCAGGAGTCAACACCAATGACATAAAAAAACTATTTGCAGAAGTAATAGCAGAGAATTTCCCAAGCATGGGAAAATAATCTGACATACAGATAAGCAAGGCATATACAACTCCAATTAGCCATAACCAAAATAAATCTATACCCAGACATATAATAGTAAAGATCCCAGAAATTCAGAGCAAGAACAGAATACTAAAAACTGTTAGAGAAAAGAAACAGATCACATATAAAGGAAAGCCCATCAGAATCACGGAAGACTTCTCAACACAAACCCTCAAGTCAAGAAGAGCTTGAAGTATTTAAAGTCCTGAAAGAAAACAACTTCCAACCCAGATTGATGTACCCTGCAAAACTATCTTTCAAAATTAATGGAGAAATAAGATACTTCCATGACAAAGAAAAACTGAAGAAATCCATGACCACCAAACCAACACTACGAAGGGTACTGAAAGATATTCTAGATAGAGATAAAATGACCACAATTCTAAGCACAACAGCTGCACATGGGAAGTTCTGTAAAATAGACCATATACTAGCCCACAGAAGATACTTAAGTAAATGCAAAAGAATTGAAATTATCCCATGTATATTATCTGACCATGGTGCAATGATATTAGAAATTAATGGCAAAAGAAACTGCAAAAATGCCATAAACAAATGGAAATTAAATAACACCTTCCTGAACAACCAATGGGTCACAGATGAAGTTAAACAAGAAATTAAACAATATGTACAGTTAAATGAAAATGCAGATACAACATACTGGAACCTGTGGGGCACAATGAAAGCAGTCCTAAGAAGTAAATTTATAGCAGTGAATTTTCACATTAGGAAAACAGAACAGGCACAAATAGATAACTTAATGGTGCACCTCAAGCTTCTAGAAAAAGAAGAGCAAGTGAAGCCCAAAGCCCATACCAGGAGGAAATTATAAAGATCAGAGCAGAAATTAATGCAATTGAGACTAACAAAATAATACAAAGAATTAATAAATTGAAGAGTTGGTTCTTTGAAATAATAAATAAAATTGATAAACCCTTAATCAACCTTATCAAGAAAAAAGGAAAGAAAAGACTCAAATTCATGCAGTGAGGAATGAAAAGAGTGAAATCACTACAGAGCCTGTGGAAATTCAGAAGATCATCAATACCTATTTGGAAAACCTTTACTCTCAGAGGATGGAAAACACAGAATAAATGGACAGATCCTGGAAATATATGAATTACCAAAACTGAATAAAGAAGATATAAAAATTCTGAATAAACCAATATCAGTCAATGAAATTGAACATGTAATAAAAATCTTCCCAACAAAGAAAAGCCCAGGTCCTGACGGATTCACTGCTGAATTATACAAGAAATTTAGAGAAGATTTAATGACAACACTCCTCAAACTCTTTAATGAAATTGAAAGGGAAGCAGTACTCCCTAACTCATTCCTGGAGGCAAGTATTACCCTGATACCCAAAACAGGGAACAACCTAACCAAAAAAGAGAACTACAGGCCAATCTCCCTAATGAACATAGATGCAAAAATCCTCAGTAAGATACTAGCAAACAGAATGCAGCAAATCATCGAGAAGATTATATACCATGACCAAGAGGGATTAATCCTAGGAATGCAAGGATGTTTCAACATATGTAAATCAATAAATGTAATATACCATATCAACAGAGCCAAAGACAAAAATCACATGGTCATCTCAATAGATGCAGAAAAGTTTTTGACAAAGTCCGACACGCATTCATGATTAAAAAAAAACCTACAGAAAATCAGAATAGATGGTCTGTACCTCAATCTGATAAAAGCCATCTATGATAAATTAACAGCCCACATCATTCTAAATGGACAAAAACTGAAAGCTTTCTCTCTAAAATCCGAAACAAGACAAGGATGTCCACCATCAGCACTCCTATTTGCTATAGTTCTGGAAATACTACTCATAGCAATTAGACAAGAGAGAGAAATGAAAGGAATAAGGATAGGAAAGGATGAAGTTAAATTATCATTATTTGCAGATGACATGATATTCTACGTAGAAGACCCCAAAAAATTCACCAAAAGACTTCTAGATTTAATAAGCAAATTCAGTAACATAGCTGGACACAAAGTCAATACTCAAAAATCAGTAGCATTCCTGTACACAAACAATAAACTTACTGAGAGAGAAATTAGGGAAAACTACACCCTTCACAATAGCATCCAAAAAAATGAAATACTTAGGAATCAATCTAACAAAGGAAGAAAATATCTATATATTGAAAATTACAGTACTTTGAAAAAAGGAGATCAAAGAGGATATCAGGAAATGGAAAGATATTCCTTGCTCATGGATAGGAAGAACCAACATAGTGAAAATGGCCATGCTCCCAAAATTGTTATACAGATTTAATGCAATCCCAATCAAAATACCATTAGCATACCTCACAGAACTAGAGAAAACATTCCTAAAATTCATTTGGAACCACAAGAGACCTAGAATAGCAAAGGCAATCCTGGACAGCAAAGGCAAGGGAGGAGGCATCATGATCCCTGACTTGAAATTATACTACAAAGCTACTGTGACAAAATCATCATGGTACTGGCAAAAAAACAGACCTGAGGACCAGTGGAACAGATTAGAAGATGTAGACACAACCACAAACATGCTCAGCCACCTTTTCTTTGACTAAGGAGCCAAACATGTTCACTGGAAGAAAGCCTCTTTAACAAATGGTGCTGGAAAAACTGGCTGTTTACATGCCACTGACTAAAACTAGATCCATGTCTAACACCATGCACTAAACTAAAGTCAAAATGGGTCAAAGATCTAAATATTAAAATAGAAACACTAAATCTACTGGAAGAGGAAGTAGGTAGAAATCTTAAAGAAATAGGTATAGGTAGAGAGTTAATAAACAAAACCCAGACTGCATGGGAAGTTCTTCAAAGAATCAACAACTGGGATCTCATCTTATTAAAAAGGTTTTGCATGTCAAAAGAAATCACTAACAGAGTGAAAAGACAACCCACAGATTGGGAAAAAATTTTAGCCAACTGTCCCGCAGACAAAATACTTCTATCTAGAACACATAAGGAATTGCAAAAAATCAGGACCTCTAATTTCAAAGACGCAATCCAAAAATGGGTAGTTGAGATGAATACACACTTCTCAGATGAAGAAATTCAAATGGCAAATAAATATATGAAAAATAATACTCAGCATCATTGGTCATTTGAGAGATGCAAATTAAAACAACACTGAGATTCCATGTCACCCCAGAAAGAATGGCTATCATCAAGAAAACAACCAATAACAAATGCTGGAGGGGCTGTGTGGAAAAAGAACCCTTCTCCACTGTTGGTGGAAGTGTAGACTGGTGCAACCACTGTGGAAATCAGTGTGGAGATTCCTCAAAATCTAGGATTCAGGTCCCATTCCACCCAGCTATTCTCCTTCTGTGTATCTTCCCAGAAGAATTAAAAACATCATACCACAGTGATATATGTGTACCATGTTTATAGCAGCACAATTTTTAATAGCTAAGTCTTGGAAACAACTCAAGTGCCCATCAACCAAAGAATGATTAATAAATGATGTGGTCTTTTTATACAATGGTGTACTACTCAGCCATAAAGAAGGATAAACTTGAGACTTTTATATGTAAATAGATGCAGTTTAAGACCATACTTATGAGTGAAATAAATCAGACTCACATGTGTAAACATCACATTGCTTCCCTAGTGTGAGAAACTAAAAGAGTAAATAAGGTCTAAAATGTACAATAGATACTGTGAAATAGGAAGAAATTGTTCAAAAGGAAAAAGGAACTAGGATGGGTGAAAGGGGAAAGGTCAGTAGGGAGAAGGGGAAAAATGCAAGTCAGTTATACTCCTAGTGTCTTAGTTCATTAAAAAGGAAGGTTTGTGCTAACACCAATTGGAGAAATTTTTATGCCTATATCTTGTACCCTGAGCAACTACTTTAAAGATAACCACATGTAATGTATTAACTATTGTTATCCTCCTAGTATTTTGTTATGAAATTTTGTTTTACCTTTTTTCCATAAAATAAATTATAAAAAATATTATAAATTACTTCACCATGATTTAAGTGCTTTGCATGATTCAGGTTTGTGTTCTTAACTATAGATGTCATTTAAAATAAAAGCAATATTTTATTCTCCTGGCACATTTTTCTACGTCCTAACATTACAATAGCATTTGTTACTTGTAATTCTTAATATCTGTAAAGAAACTGTAAGAAACTAGGAGAACTAAAAATGTAGATATATGTATTTTCTTTGTCACAGATAGGCCTGCTATTGCCAATGTTCTTTTGAACTGCAAATATAACATCCTGAAGGTTTTACATCTATTCTTGTGATTTCGTATTCATTAAAGACCTCCAAGTGTTCAATTCTTCATATTATATAGCTACATGAAATCTGTTTAACTTACTTTGCAAAGTAACTGTTTAGCCATGCCCAGTCATTCTAATCCTGCTTTCTATTTCTCCTTTCACACACTTTGGCTAAGCCCAGATGAACTATTTCCTGAGTGCTCTAAGCTGCCTTTCTGTCTACTATCACTTATAGTAGCACTGACCCACTCTTGTAAATCATATCCAAATGGGCAAATCCTACATATATTTGGGTTCTTTGTATCTGAACACTTGTCTGATAGCCTAGACTTACAATAATCTTTCCCACTTCTGAACTGTGTCATCAGTTGTCTGCCATTTATACTGTGTCGACATATAACATTCACATCTATACACATATCTATGTCTATCTTATTCCTGCCCCTAGTGAGCATGACTCCGCTTTCTGTTTCTATGAGCTTGACTAGTTTAGGATCCTTTGTAAGTGGAGTGTTTATCCTTCTGATTAGGGTTTTTCATTTTGCATAATGTTTTGAAGTTTAATTCATGTATCATCCGACAGTATTTCCCCGTTAGTATTCCACTGTAAGTGCGGCCATATTTTCTTTATCTGTTCATGTACTGGTGGACCTCTAGACTGTTTCTACCTCTTGCGTTTGTGAGCAACACTGTGGTGAGTGTGGGAGTGCAAACTTCTCTTCTAGCTCTTCACTTCAATTCTTTTAGTAAATACTTAAATATGTGAATTCTGGATCCAATGGCAGCTCTATTTTTAATATTTTTTTAGAAATTCAAGGGTTCTGTTTTCTCCATATTTTTATAATACTTATTTTATTTAAGCTTTTTCATTTTGGATTGTGGCCACACCAACAGAAGTGAAGTCATACCTCATACAGGTTTTGATTTGCTTCTCCCCGATAGCGATATTGAGCATATTTTCCGACAGATCTTGGTTATTTGCATTTCTTCACTGGAGAAATGTTTAAATACTTTGTCCATTGTTTTGCTTTATTTTTTGCTACTTAGTTGTAGGAGTTCCTTCTATATTTTGGGTATTAGTCCTTTATCAGATGTATAGTTTGCATATACTTTCTCCCATTGTGTATGTTGCTTTTTCACAATTATTTCCTCTGCTGAATGCAACTATTTAGTTTGATGTAGTCCCACTTGTCTATTTTTACTTTTGTTGCCTGTGTCTTTTGGTATTATATTTGAGAAATCATTGCCAATAGCAAAATTATGAAAATTTTCTCCTGTTTTTTCTTCTTAGAGTTTTATAGTTTTAGGTCTTATGGTTATATCTTTAATCCATTTTGAGCTGCAGTCCAATTTATTATTTTTTGCAAATAGATATCCAATTTCCCACAGTATTTATTGAATCGACTGTCCATTCCACATGTGCAATTTTGACATTCTTTGCGTATGCATGGGTATATTCCTGGGCTCTCTCTTCTGTTCCATTGGTCTACATGCCCATCATTACCATCGTCTGAAACTCATTATTTTTAATCTTGCATTAAAATTAGCTGATAACAGACTTAAGCATACCTGACACTTCCTTAAAATGGTAAGTTTTTAAAGTTTGCCATATTTGGATTTTTTATTGCATCCCTTCTAGCACTTTTTTTTTTTTTTTGTGGGTACCGGGGGGTCGACCTCAGGACCTCGCGCGCCAGCAGGCGCCCGTGCCGCTGAGCGATATCACTGGCCCCTTTTTCGTATGTGGGTTCCGGGAGTCGAACTCGGGCCCTTGCGCTTGCCGGGCAGGCGCTTAAGCCGCTGAGCCATCTCACCGGCCCGCCTTCTAGCACTTTTTACATTTGTGAGTGCTCCACAAACTTTGAATGCACCAATTTATTGATATTTTGATTCTATTATTATGATATTAAAGGGATGGATTTCAAAAATTCACAGAAGTGGTATACTTCTCCCTTCCCTATCCACCCTTTTCCTTAATAGCTGCATTCTAGATGATCTTTGGGTTGTTTTCCTTCTTGTTTTGCTTAATAAGCTCACTTTTGATACATAATCATGCTTTCATTAATCCAAGTATCACAACAATTACAAATTTTTAAAATGTTGAAAAATTATTGACAATGACTTCATCACATTTCACAGTCAAAATCTCAGGCTTTTAAACCATTTCTTGCTATTGACGTTTGTGATTTTTCCTCAAAATATTGTCATCTGTGTGATTTAGCATGTTGGTGATGCATCATTTAAAAAAAAAAAAAAAACTAAAACAAATCAAACCCAAAAAGTCAAAATAAATCAAACCTGCGCTCTTAAATTCACTTGGAAATTTTGTAGATCTAGGGTACTTTTGACTAGTACCTTGGGAAATCTGCTAAAATAAGTCTGATTTACTACTTGTCTCACCCTACACTGTGACAGTTTGATGTCTAGAAGTTAAAGGAATGGTTTGCTATTGACTCTGGAATTTTCTTTCAAACTTAAGTTTTGATAATTATATTTTTTATATTGGCCCTAATATACATATGTAATAGCATGGTTTGCTATATTGGCTATTTCAGTTGTAAAATTTCAGAGATTTAAAATTTAGTTTAAAAAGTCCTAAAATTGGCAAAGTAAGACAATATTTCACCAACACTAAGATGTTGGTGAGATAGACATTTTGGATGTAAAAGAATGATATTTTTGGACTGTCAGAAAGTATTGTGGGTCAGTTGTGATTTCAGATCATTTTAATGTGAAACTGCCAAAGCTCAAGGTATTTCTTCCCCTGGAAATGAGAAAATATTCAAGTATAGAAAGAGAATGCAGGAGGACCGTGTGTTCACCACAGCATGGGCTACACAAGATGATCACTGGAGAGAGGAAGAGGAATGCAAGTTAAAGTGTGTGCAGGGGAGTGATCTTGATGATGGCCCATATAACATCATTGGGGTTAAAATATGAGCAAGACATGACTGAGTGGTTGACAGTGAAAGGTTTGTATTTCAGAAGTCTATATTTTGTCAAAGAAGTGGAATGGAATGGAATGGAATGGAATGGAATGGAATGGAATGGAGTGGAGTGGAATGGAGTGGAGTGGAAAAGCATTATTAGTGGTGGTTGAAAACAGATTCTGGAGTGAGAGTGTTTTGGTTTGAATTGAGACTCAGCCATGTGTATGTCCTGGAAGCATTTCTTAAGGTTTTTGTTCTATGAGATAAAAAGATAAGAATAGCCAATGGGATAAAACTGGTTCCTGGGCCGGTGAGATGGCTCAGCGGCGTAAGCGCCTGCCTTGCAAGCGCGAGGGCCTGAGTTCGACTCCCGGAACCCACATACGAAAAAGGGGCCGGTGATATCGCTCAGTGGCACGGGTGCCTGTTGGCGCGCGAGGTCCTGAGGTCGTCCCCCTGGTACCCACAAAAAAAAAAAAAAAAAAAAAAAAAAAGAACTGGTTCCTAATTTATTCATTGCTATTCAGGTTTATGCAATTTATGTAAAAAGAGCTGAATTAAATTCCTGCACAAAGTATTCTATACCTACTAATGAATTTATTTATTTAATAATATGAAAAATTTGAGAATATTTCATTAATAATAGAATTAATATCTGAGTAGATGAGCCTCAAGAAAAAAATCATAGTTTGAAAGAGAGGTGCTTGAAATAAAAGATGTGAAGATGGCAGTAGATAGCTGAAATAGGGTAAAGGAAAAGATTGCTAAAGATGATGAAATCCAGGAACCAAGATAGAGGAATCATGTTTTTCAGAAAGTCACTGTTATCAGCTTGTTTTTTCTCAGACAAAAGTATGATGTCTTTGGCAGCTTGAATTACTGTTGTGGTCCCAACTCGACCTCCTCTCCACACCCTCCTACGGTTCATCCTGAACAATGTGTATTTTCTGTTCCTTCATGTTCCGCTTCTTTGGCCAATAAAATAAGGCAGAAGTGACAGGTATTCAGTAATGAGCTGAGGCTTTGTATGATTTGCTCACTCAGCCTCTACCATGCCAATGAGAAGTATTTTCTCTGGGTGAGGTTCTGGATTTGCCCTGAGTTACACAAGGAGCCTGTGTGTCTAGAAACCAACCCTGCCAAGCTCAGATCTGCATAAGAAAGCAGAGCCCCTGAGTTGCCAAAGCCTGAGGTGCTTCCTTCACTGATTGGCCTGCAGCTCTGTGAGAAGCAGGGTACAGGGTGGCTTATGACTGAGTTTTGCATCCACCACCGTTACATTATTTTAGAAATTTTCTTAAAGACAGTCCTTAAAATTGTCTTAAAATTCCCTGTTCTATGAGATTCCAGCTGAGTTCATCTAAAGTTTCCACCTCTTAACTGGATCCTAAGGAAAAGAGATGTTAAAATGTGGTAGAGAAATGTTAAAATGTTAAATATGGTAGGTTTGGGTAGAAAATAGTTAGTTATATTCCTTAACAATTTTACTAAATACAGCATCAGCTTCCATATTTTAGAATTTTCACATTAAAATACACTGAATTACACTTTCTAGTGAGAATTGTTATTTTGTGAATACATAATTTATATTTTTCTGAAAGAATATAGTTAGTAATATATTTTAACAAAACTAAATATTAGGATCAATGAGTCATTGTTAAGGAATGAAAGTGATTGTGACAAGTCAAATTTCTTTTTAATAAAATCGGAGCCAGTAGAGTTCCTAATCTGAACAAATATTTTTAAGTATTTGTTCCACATACTGTGTTTTATGACTTTTGTGCTCAATCTCATGTAAGCCATAAAAAAGCTTAGCAAAAGTTGGATAAGCCAGATATTCCTCATTACTAGCCAACTCTGTTCTATCACAAATGTCTTCCTGTTTTAATGTTGGGGTCCACGAAAAAGTGAGATTCTATTAGGTAGCAGTGTTGATGATGACGATGATGATAGTGGTTAACATTTATTGAATGCTTTCTACAGATCAGCCTCTGTTGTAGGTGCTGAATACGAATCATGACATTTAGCTATCACAACAATCTGATAAAATAAATCTTATTGTTCCCTCATTTTATAGGTGAGGGAAAAGATACCCAGAGCCAATAAGAACAACACAAAATAAATTGATTTGTTCCAGAGTCTGAGCCTTTCAGCATAAGTTTGCTATGGTGCTGAAAATTGGTTATGAGCATTAGTCAGAATTTAAATCTTACCTCTTTGCCTTATTCGCTGTGCAACTTTGAGTAAATGACATAATCAAGAGAAATAAGGCTTTATATCTGTAAAATGGATATGAGTAAATAGACTTAACTTCTATTAAGGTTATTGTCTTTCCCCTCCTAGTCTGAAATTTCATCTTACAAGTAGCTGATGGTGATAAGAGATTTCAAATTTCTGTCTTCCAGTAAATGTGGTGCTTGTAATTAAATTGTTTGGATGGTCTCTTTTTATGCTTTTCTCTCTGTAATGCTGATTTAATCATCTTCAGCACATAGTGTCCTACTGGCAGTTTTCCCATGTGTACTTGTAAGTGGAAGGTTATATGCTAATGGATGTTCATTGCATAATGGGAACACAGGGATATTTATTTCTTATTCAGAGCTTGTTACTCAGGCTTACTGGCTCCTGTTTATTCTCAGCTGTTGCACGTCTTACCTGATCATGTAAACACTGTGCCCAACATATGCAACCTCTCATTTGTGACATAGAAGGAAATTTGTCTGTTTTGTTTCATTTCTTAGTCTAGCAAGTATCTATCACTTCACAATACTCTGCAGAGTTCCACCTTATGGTTATCATTCACTGATTTAATATTTGTGGACTTACTTATTCACAAGAAATCTGGAAAGTTCACAGCTTGAAGTATGTGCGTGTTGAGGTTTTGTCTGAAGTACATATCCTTGAGCCCAGGGTGAGGGCATAAAAACACAATTCTGAGTGAGGCTCATCAACCTCTCTGCGTCTCTCAATGTCACCGTGGCTCAGTTTTTCTCACTCGTCATCAGGTATACAGAAAACTTCATTAGAGATCTCAAAGGGTTATTTAAATGGATCATTACATTCAACAGATTTATGTGGGAAATTATATGCTAGTGACATTTACACATGTGGGAATTTGCAAAGGTCTTTTGACATATCCCTGGTGAACGTTACAAATCTATGGCATATGTTAGATTAAACAGACTGCACTTTATCCTTCTTATGTTAGGGATGATCTGAAAAGGTACTGGTTTCATAATAAAGGTCTGTAAACCAACAGCTACATAAACTCCATGAACATTATTTGTCTTCCTAGGCACTAAAAAGGAAATCAAATTATCAGTATGGTTCACCTTTATTTTACAGGCATTTTGCTGTAAAGTCTAAAAAATTTTGTAACTTGAAGTGTTCAAAGTGAAGGCATTAAAAGGAAATAATGTTTTATGTGAGCCAATGTGAATCGCATTTGTATAATGGCCATGTGGTGGTGAAGGTGCAGTGTCAACTTGATTGGCTTTGGGACTGGTGAAGAGCATTTCTGGGTGTGTTCAGGTGGGACATGGTGGTGTGGCCCTGGGGCCTGTGTTTGGTCTCTTGCCCCTTCCTCTTTGGCATTCTTTCTCTGCTTTGCTTCCCAGGTGCCATGAGCTGAGCAACTTTGTTCTTCCACATCCTTCCACCATGATGTTTCTGCCTAGAGCCAGCTGACTATGGACTGAAATCGTGAACCAGTTAAACCCGGCCTACTACAAGTTGTGGGTGTTGGGTATTGTTCTCTACCAATGAGAAAGCTGACTAGTACAAGGCAGATACAAAACGATGAAGAAAACTTTCATGAGCATTTGCTTTCTGGCAGGCATTGTGCTTAACTATCACATGTCATCTCATTGTATTCCTTTCTTCTCAGAAATAATCATTTTATTTTGTTGTGGCAAGAACATTTAATATGAGATCTTCCCACCAAATACAGTGGTATCTTGGTTCATGGACTTAATTCGTTCCACGGTTATGAAAAAGATGGTCACATTGTGTTCGTGTGGGAAAGATGGCCACTGTCATGTTTATCACCTGATGCAGAGTTTACAAACAAAAGCAAAATTTTGCCAAAGGATTCTGTTTGTCGAACAAGTTGTTCACAAACAAAAGTGTTCATGAACCGAGGTACCACTGTACTATATAATATTGTTACCTCTGGGCACAATGTATTACAGCAAATCTTCAGAGATTATTCATCTTGCAGTATTCATTTAGTTCATTCTTTTTACATAAAAAGTAATTTTAGCTAGTATCTTTAGTCACTAGAGGTGACTCGCTCTTTTGAGCAGCAAAGAGCGCCAAGACCCATTTTGCAGAATCATATTAGAGGAAGGTTAGAATAATTGGGGAATGATTTGGAAAGTGCACTTAGCGTTCTGTTCAGTCCATTTCTATGTCATAACGGATACCAATATCTTACATCTCAACATCTGAGACTGGCAAAAAATTGTGTATAAAATGATAGACTAAACAAGTATAAATGTTATTTCCTTGCTTATCTTTTTTCTCACTGTCATGGGTACAGCGCAGTCCTTTATCTAGACTTTGGGTGTAGTCACGTAACTTGTTTGGCCACTGAGATGTTGATAGATCTGACGGAAGCAGAGTCCCCAGTGTGATTAGACGTCCCTTCTTGAACTTCTTGCTATGAGAAGAACACAATGGGCCTTACACGCTGGTTCCAATGAGAAGGGTCACAGAGCAGAGCTGACTCATCACAACCCCATCTAGTGTATTGTGTGGGACGCCCCCAGGTGGGGAGCTTACTCGTGTAACATTGGGAACACGGCTTTCAGTATCAGTCTAGCCATAGATCTGGGAGGATGAAGGGTTGTTGTTTTAAGCCATTGTGTTTAGAACAACACCAAAACCTTGTGGCGGTAGCTAATGGATAATGTAGCGTTAGGGAGAAAAAAATCGCCCTTTGTTGTAACCCTTTGTGATGGGCTGAATTATGCACCTCCCCATCTCATGTATTGAACTCTTAAGTTGAATCCATATGTTGGAGCCCCTCTTCAGGGAGATAATCCAGATTAAATGAGATCATACTTGTGTGGCCTTAATCTGATAGTATGTAGGAGAAAAGGAAGACACGTCGGAGATTTCTGAACACTGAGAAGAGCCCACGTCAGGATACAGAGAAGACAGGGGCACCTAGGGGCCAGGAAAAAACACTCGAACGACACTCTGATTTTGGACTTGAGATTCCAGAATTGCAAGAAAATTGATTCCTTTTGTTAAGTATCCACCTTGTGATATTTTTTTTTTTTTTTTGTGGGTACCGGGGGGTCGACCTCAGGACCTCGCACGCCAACAGGCACCCAAGCCGCTGAGCGATATCACCGGCCCCTTTTTCGTATGTGGGATCCGGGAGTCGAACTCGGGCCCTCGCGCTTGCAAGGCAGGCGCTTATGCCGCTGAGCCATCTCACCGGCCCAACCTTGTGATATTTTGTTATGGCAATTTAAGCAAATTATTATAGTCTTTTATAAATTTTTAGTCCTAGTAAATCTGGACAGAACAGTGTTGTCAAACTTGAATGATTTTTACCAACATCTGACTGATGGTGAAATTCTGAAACCTGGATTTTGCTTAGGAGGGAGTAAAGGGAGGGGCAAATGGAAAGGAAAGATATTTTGCTTATGATTTTTATTCAGAGAGGCCCATATACCTTTATGATAAGTTCAAGAGACTAAGATATCAGACCCATAAGATTCCGAAGTCCTTGAACTTTTTTACACCACACTGAAAATATGTCGGCATTTATTTGGCGCCTAACTTATGTGAAACACGAGCCACTGTGCTAAAGACTGGCTGGAAGCGGGGGTGAGTAAAGGCTACATAAGAAGATAGATAAGATATATAGTTCACTGCTGTATACATATGTGTATATATGGTGACAGATTTTCGTTTGGTTCATTCTTTTTTTTTTTGTGGGTACCGGGGTGTCGACCTCAGGACCTCGCGCGCCAACAAGCACCCGTGCCACTGAGCAATATCACTGGCCCCTTTTTCGTATGTGGGATCCGGGAGTCGAACTCGGGCCCTCGCGCTTGCAAGGCAGGCGCTTATGCCGCTGAGCCATCTCACTGGCCCCTCATTCTTTCTAAATAAATAATTTTAGTTAGTGTATGTAGTCACTAGAGGTTACTTGCTCCCTCTGACACTCACCCCCTGTGCGCTTTTATGAAAAACTGAGAGAAGACAGCAATCTATGAGTCACGCATAGGGCCCTTCCCAGATACTGACCACGCTGGCGCCCTGATCTTGGTCTCTGAGTTTCCAGAATGATGAGAAAATAAGGTTCTCTTGTTTAAGCATAGCGTGTGGTTACAGCAGCCTCACAGACGAAGACACTGTCCTCTTTCATCCATTCCAATCTTCTCCTCGCATCGCCACAGTGAATGGGAGATTTTTTTATCTCTCTCCAGCTGCCGTTCTTTATGTTTGGAAAACAGTATTTATTCTCCTTCGGCTTTGTTTTCCTGCAAAAGGCTGGCTGCTGGGCTGAACTAACTGTGCACGCGTGCGTGCGTGTACGTGCGTGTGCGTGCGTGTGCGTGAGCATGCGCGTGCGCGCAGTGCGTCCACGTGCCTGTTGGTCTAGTTTTACCCTATCAGCTGTGCGTGGAATCAGGTCTTCCCCTGCGCTGTGCTTGGCGCTCTAGGTGCAGCCGTTAGTGTTACTGTGCCCTCAACCATCATACTTCTCTATCCCCCCATCCCTGTTTCTTCCCAAAGACACTTCTTTATTCTCCCCGATGGAATTTTAATAGGGTTTAGTATACGAGAGTAAATTGAGCTATCACCACTCAACTACAGTCTTTCAGATTTGCACTGTGTCTGGGGTTTTTCTCTCCTTTAGGGGTCAGCTTGTATGTTGCTTCCACAGGTCATTCTTCTGTCTCAGGATTTTACTTCTTATGGGGGGGCCCCTCTTCCTCCCTGCCTTCTTAGACCATTGTATTATCTTCAAAGAGCTTTGTTGCAATTATCTATTTTTACTTGTTTATTGTTCATTTTATTCATAAGAATGTAAAATTCATGAGAAAAAGAACCTTTTTTGATTAGTACTCCTTGGAGGAAAACTAATTTATGCCACATTCAGAGTACACAATAGATACTTATTGAATGAATGAATGAATGAATGAATGAATGGAGGGATTCATGGAATGATTTTCCTAAGAAATAACAGAATGGTTCCTCTGTGACTATTTTCCAGTTGCTTATTTCTAAAACATCTTAGATGGAACCTTTTTCCCCCTTTGGTATTAAACCCAGGGCCTTTGCACTAAGCAACATCTCTATACTCTTTTTTTTAAATTTTAATCTTTTACTTTGAGACAGGGTCATATTAAGTTTGTAAGTTTCCCAGGCTAGACTTGAACTTGCAGACCCTTTGGTTCAGCTTCCCAGAGTGCTGTAAATTCCAAAGTACCTATTGTCTCAGGTTTATACATCCTACTGCAATCGTACAATGTTTGAAAAATAATGATGTTTTAGACTAAATTTCTTACATTCCCTGTATTGTCAAGACTTGTTTATCCGCCCTCTCCCCCACTGGTGCTGCGGCTGGGGATGTAGCTCAGTTGTAGAGCATTTTCCTGGCAAGAATAAGTCCTTGGGCTTCAGTATTTAAAACTATTACTGTATTGTTCAGGGTTCGCTCGAACAAAATCCATAGAAAACGCGTGTATAATTTACGCATTGGGTTTGTTAGGCTCACAGGATCGGAGGCAGGAGAACCCGCCTTGGCCCTCTGCACAGGGCAGAGCCAGCAGAGCCGATAGCTGTTCAGCCCGAGGAGATGGAAGAAGCCCAAGGCTGAGGCCTGGAAGCTTGCTGGAGAGTCACTGTTGTGAGTGGTCTGAAGTCTTAAGAAACCGGAAGCACTGAGACTGATGTCCAAAGGTGATGACAGCAAAGGGCGAAACTGTTCAAGACCGGAACTCTTCAAAGTGGGCACACTTCCCTCTTTGTCTTTTAATTCTGTCCAGGCTATCAGCCTATTGGTTGGTGCAACCCACAACTGGGCTGGGTCTTCCCCACTCAGTTTGCTGGCCTACATCCCAATCATCTCTGCAAACCCCACAGCCTCACCAGAACTGTGCTTTACTAATCTGCTAGGAGCTTATTAATCCATTCAAGTTGACATATCATGATTAGCAGTCCTGATCACACACACACACACACACACACACACACACACACACAAAGATACTCTTTTCTTGTTGTGGGAGTGAATGGTATGAAATTATTGACAATTTATTCCTTTTTTTAGACTAGTAACAGCTCTTTCCTGAACATCCTAAGACAATATAGTAGGTGAGGAAATAAATTAACTGTCAAAACTAAGTTGCCAAAAGTAAGTCCTGAAAACTAATATAACCAGAAAGATGTTTATTACAAATACTATGTACATCATTTCATGAGTTTGAAGTACTTCTAAGACTATTTTTATACTTTATTTTCATAATACCCTTATGATGGTTGAAGAAAGATGGTCTCTATTTTTTTCCAGTGTAAATTGAAGGCACTCAAATTAATCATCAAGTTGCTGACATTTCATGTAGGACATTTTCAATCATATCATCAAATACTAAATTTTTTAACATAGAACCTGATTTAGCATATATAGAAGCAGATAATTTTCCTAAATTAAACTATATTCTCTCTCAGGAGAAGTACAGTGGTTGGTACCTGGGTTTATAAACTTAATTTGTTTTACTATTTTAGAATAGATGGCTGTGTTCGTGTTTGTGTTTGTGTGGGGAAGATGGCCATGGTCGTGTCTCTCACTGGATGCAGAGTTTGCCAATGGAAACAAAATTTTGGAATGGTATTGTTTGTGAATGGAATTGTTTACAAACAGAAACATTCACCAACCGAGGTATTACTGTGTTTACCATTTGCAGCGATGGGGTGGAAGTATCCTAAACTAGGAATCGAAGAGATGATATCCACTCCTAGTACTATTGCTAATTAGTTTTTTGTTATTGAGAAAAACAACTTCTGCGTTTGGACTCCAGGGCATTGTATACATTACCCTACTTGTTTACCTGAATCAGTCGATAAGTGTACTACTTAGAAATTCCCCAGTTTAAAAAACCTGGACAGGGCCAGTGATATGGCCCAGTGGCATAAGTGCCTGCCTGGCAAGCGCGAGGTCCTGAGTTTGACTCCCGGTACCCACATAAAAAAATAATAAGCCTGGACAATAAGGCAGTTGGTATCATTGAAATTTATAATTTCATAGCCTATCAAAAACTTCTAGAAGCTCTATAGTTTAAAAAAGAGGAGAAAATATAACAGTTATTGATATTCATTCAACCAATTGAGTCCCAAACTTGTTCTGTGAGTCACGAAATCTATTCTTTGGAGAAACACATCCAGAAATAATTCTCTAAAATAATAAATTTGGTATCTCCAGGATCTGAAATTCTTCAAGCTTTTTACAGATAATAAACAAGCTAGTTTGATAGATATTAAAGACTGATTTGTTAAACAATATAAATGTTTACAGAAAAGTGGCAAACCTTTTGATACATACATTTTAGAATAGCATAAAGTAACCAAAAACTATATTAAATTCTAACAGTTTTGAGATTGTGCAAATAATTTCTCACTGTTCTGAGGGATGTGCCGTTGGCCTTGCTTCAGGCTACTACTTGCACTTTTTCCTTTGACCTATCGTAAAACCCTCTCTTCTTTCCCTTTTCACTATTCAAATTTAAGACAGCTGTGGGGCTTCAATCAATTGGCAGATTGTAAAATATTGTTGCCCTAGAGCAAATAACGGGTTACTATTGTGGTTTTTCCCATTAGCGACTGAAAAGAATCTTTTAATATGGGCACCTGGGAAGCTAACCGTTTATGTAACACAATGAGCATTACTCTTTTCCCTCCCCCGACTGTAGGCACTACTCAGTGACAGCCAAGAAAAAAGGAGAAAAGAAGGAAAGAAAGAAAGAAGTAAGGGGGACGCTTACATCTGAGAGCATGCTCTTAAGCAATTTATATAACCATGAGATTCACACAGTAGTGTTGGAATTGCTAAGATCTGATCTCAGTTCTGCCACTTAAATTGTTGCCAGTAGTGGTACAGAGAAAATAGAACACTCTACCTGTTAGATGTCAAATATGCTGAGTTCATGGTCTCACAACATCGAGGAATAAAGTCGAGAACCAAAGGAGGAAGTTAGGAGAGTTTTACTGGAAATAAGGGGAAGAAGAACAGCTCCTGGATTTCCAGGAGGGGTCCCCAGGGGGTGGCTACAGAGGTCCACTGTCAGGGGTCATTTATACAGCAAAGTCACAAGTGGGTACATCGTGGGTCAGACTACAACCAACTGTAGTATTACAAGTATAGCTGCTTGACCCATAGGTACATGGAAAGATCAAAGGAATTCTTGGAAAAGGAGAGGAGCATGGTCCAGATGTTCTGGTCACCCACTTATGTTCTGATGCCTATGTGGGCCCGCTGGGCCAGGTGGTGCTGATTACAACATAATCTCAAACTGCTGTTTATCTCGCAGGCCTGGCTATTTCTTCTCTATCCTGGGCCTGGCTCTTTTCAGATTCGCCTCCTGCCACAATTCTGATGTTTACTTTTTGTGCTAACTTCCTTCAGGGCCCAGTCCTTCTCTGATTGTATATTAATTTCTATCTAACTTATCTTGACTAATTTCCTAGAGTAATAAGAAAAACAATATTTTGGATGAGCAAATGAAAAATTAAAATGGTAATTTATCAACTTTTCTTATTAACTATGTGTCTTGTGAGGTAGGATAGAAAAAATAAAACCTAGGTAGATAGGAGACAAGGAAACCAAGGTTTTAAAATTGTACTTCACTGCAGCTTCAAGACACAAACATTACTCAAGCTTTTTTTCCCACCAGGAAAATAAAAAGATTCCTAAAGTTCTTGCAGACACAGAAAGCCTGTAAATTGGCTCTGAACCCACCCTTTTCATGTATAAATGGTGCTTGCTGGATCCTCAGGAAGCAGGAATATTGTTGGGCAGCAGATCTAAGCTTCAAACACAGGGAGATGTCTTGCATCTGACCTGACAGGGAGTGAGAGTACACACCCTAGATCTCCTGTTTGGAGGCGCCCCTTTAAATGTACCCAGCTCCAGCTCATGTGTCTAGTTCTCTCTGCGCACCCACACTCCACTCTTTAGCGTGTCCTAAAATGTCTAAGAAACTCTTTTCATGTCTCTTTTACTGATGCATCCTGAAAATTTGTTTTCTGCAGTGGAAGTTAGTTAACCTACAAACTTATTTTGAAAGGGTGGGATAGGTTCCTTATGTCAGCCTCAGGGATCCTCAGAGCCAGTCTGGTGACATTTAGACAAAAATAACCTTAATAATCTACCTTTAAAAGAGGGAGGACTCATGTTAAAAACAAAGTATTATGACTGTAGATTTATGGCATTATACTAACTTCAGATGATTAAAATATTGATAAGAAACAATATTCCATTAAGCATTTAACTTAAGACAGGCCCTATGGGAAGTGGTTTTGGAAGCATCATCCTATTGTATGTGTACAGCAGGCTTCTTGGGAAGTGGGGTTACATGAGGTCTTAAAATAAGGGCTGACGCCCAACTCAAGAGTGAGTTGACGACTATGCACGGTGCTTCCGTATCAAAATTGCAAAACACAAGTGCGTTTAATGAGACCAAAATTTAATTCTCAACAGCAGCTAGATATTTGTTTTATCATGATTTCTTAGAGCAAAACTTCAAGATCTACCCAGTTGGAGCTGTTGAAGGCAATGCTCCTGATTTAGCAGATGGATTTAACTAACACCAGCTGTCGGGAAGGAAATTACTGCTTGTCCAGTTATCTGTTTCCTATACATGGAAGTGCTTGAGTCAAGTACCAAAATGATCATTTCCTGGAGAGAGTGTTTCCAGGGAGATACTTCCCCATTGTAAAAGCAAAACACTAAATAATCGGGCTTCAGACAAACCAGAACATCCCACACAGGAAAGGGAGTATTTGGGTTTAAACTAAATAAATTTTATTCCTTAAAGAAAAAAAAAAAAAACCTTTAAGACATCTAGCTCTGTGTTAACTTCTGATCACATCAAATATTTTAAAAACTATCGTTTCATCATATTACATGGTTCTGTTTCTGAATCTGCTCCATTTGGACAGGTGACCTGGTCCATAGACTGGCGGGGACAGGGACTAATAGGATTTGGGTCTGATCCTGCTTGCCCTTCTCTTGCCTTGATAATGAAGAGCTTAGGTGCCCATCCTGGCTTTGCTTCTCAATTTAACATGTATGTCAATTCCCTTTGTGTAAAAGAACTGTGGGATTAGTGAGTTAAATAATACCATTACTTTCTTTTTTTTTTTTTTTTTTTTTGTGGGTACCGGGGGTCAACCTCAGGACCTCGCACGCCAGCAGGCGCCCGTGCCACTGAGCGATATCACTGGCCCTTTTTTCGTATGTGGGTTCCGGGAGTCGAACTCAGGCCCTCGCGCTTGACGGGCAGGCACTTAAGCCACTGAGCCATCTCACCGGCCCAAATAATACCATTACTTTCTAGGCAGGATTGTGTTTTAGACGTAGTACCTTGCTTAGTCTTTATTGCATCTTTCTGAAGTAGGTCCCGTGATTATGTCTAACTAAGGTTTTTAAAACTGAAGCACATCCCATCTCTAGGAAGCACACTTCTATTTGAATACTGAGTTAGGAAGGCCTTATTAGTGTTATTATACTAACTTGCTCTTCACGTTTGCTTCGTACACTTTCAAGGGTTTTTTTCTAGTATCTTGGAGCAGCACTCCAAGGAAACACAAGGCTTTGGGGATGAAGTCATGTGAGTTTTGTGAACTACTTAGTTTCTTCCTGGTCAAGAATTTCCCTAACTTTGAAATAGAATAAAATAACAAGATTCTTTCAGATTTGCAGAAGATCTGGCATTTATGGGCATCTTCCTATCAAACCATATGGAAATTGCCAGATTGGTTCCCACACTCACTTACAAATAAGCAAATACCTTAAAATCTTTTTATTTTTTCTGTATTAACTGTACCTCTTTGTGTGGTATAAAATCTCTCTAAATTCATACTGACCATAATTTTAATTCCTGGAACCTTTTGGGATGATATCTTTACCTCCAGAGCTCTGAAACCTCATTCTGTGTGCTTTGGTACAAGTTGCTTTTCATTAGCTGTGATAACTAACTTGGTAATGTATGCCTTTCAGTTCAGACAAATTTTACTGTTAAAAATTTCTGTTGGTCAACAATTGAACTACCTAGATCAATTGTCTAGTTGCTTATTTTTAATTCTTTTCTTTCATAGTACTTTTTAAAATATTTCTCAGCTTTGTCTTTCAATGCTTTAGTGGAAGGTTTAGCTATCATATTTACATATTCACGAATTCTCTTTTTTTCTCCAATTGTGCTTTTCTGGAAGTAAACTGTCCTTTTTTCACAGAACCATATCTTTATTTTTCTGTGAATATTATATAAACACATTTTGTGGTTGACTTATACTTCCAGCACCTATTTCTTTCCATTAATTTATTTTTTCTGTTTAATTTTTGAGCTTTCAACATTTAATCCTGATGGCTTTTCTCAAATACTTGATAATTCTTGACTGTCTTTTCTTGTTAAGTTTGAACCACTAAAAACTAGAAAGTGGTGCTTGGGCAGAATTTGTTTACTGTTGAGCTTCCATAGAGCATGATCAGGTAGACTTAGCTGTTTTGTTGGGGTGTCCAATTTTCACTATATGGCCATCAGGGGCCTAGAGTATGTAGGAGTTACCATAATTTTGTGTATGTAAAGAGTTCTTTGTCTCATTATTAAACGGTCATTCTGTTCTCAACTGTCAGTGACATCTCAATCCTGTCCAGAGCTTAATTTTTCCAATTCCTCTGAGTATACTGAAGTGTAGTCTTATGGATGGTTATTATGGCTTGTATCTAGATGTCCCCCAAAGCCTCATGTGCTTGTAGGTGGGGCTTTTGGGAGGTAGCTTGATCATGGGTGTGTGATGCTGGATCTGGGTGGTGTGATACTAGGATTAAAGGTGTGTGATAACTAAATTGGTTTGTTATAGTTCTGGATGTGGATAATGGAAGCTCCACCCTGGGTGTGGGTGGCACCAATCAATAGGTGTGTAGCCTGGATGGAAAATAAAGGGATGGAAAAAATGCTGCTGCTGCTTGCCGCTGCTTACTGATGCAGCCTTCTGCCTGCCACACCATGTACTCTTTCTCTTCTGTCATGCCGCACTGCCTTGGAGCCAGCTCACTATGGACTGAAGACTCCACAAACTGTGAGTTGAAATAAACCCTTCCTCCTTTAACTTGTGAGTGTCAGGTATTTTGTCCCAGCAATGGAAAAAATAACTAAGACAGTGGTTAAGGTTGGTTGTGCCTTTAAACTTATGTCAAAATACTCCTATTTTTAGTCTTACAGTGAGCCCAACATTTTGATATATTTGATACTTCCAATTCCTGAATTATCCTTAGTTTCTTGTTTATAAATTGACAACTGCTGGTTAACATCTCTCCTACAGGGGTTTCAGTTTTCTCTTTTTTAGGCTTTGAGGGTTTTTTCTGTTTTAATAATTAGTTGCATCCTTTTCATCTTGTTTCCATCATCTAAAAACTCATTGATATCTTTGTGTACCTGCTTCTGTCTCTTAGTCCTCCTAGGGTTCGACTCCTCCCTCCCACCCTCCCTTTTTCCCTTCCTCCTTCCCTTTTCTTCCTTCCTTCCTTGATTTTCATTTCTGTAGGCATCTCAGAGGAGCAGAATGACATATACATGTATTATACAATATTTATCACACATTTTCCCTCAGTTTTATGTGGAAAAACTTAGTTCGGTTCCAATAGAACATCTTGTGAGGTGACAGTGTTGACAAATATAATTAATTTGGTCTCATCCTTATTTTTCTGACTGTCTGAACCACAGAAGAAAAAAATAGTACCCATCTATTTTATTAATGTAAACAAGTGTTTTATTGAAAAATGCCAAAGTTCAGTTAGTTTCCAACTTAAAAGACAGAATATTTATATTAAATTACTTGATCTCTGGGGAAGACTTAACTGTACTGAAAATGAGTTTGACTAATTGAAGCCTTGTACTGACATTTCTGAGATGCTCATAATTTGGAACACAAAATACAAGATGAACCAAAGTGGGAGTGTGAGACTAACAAATTTGGACCAATTAGTTTGTTTGCAAAAAGGCCATAGGTTAAAAATAATTTTGGATAGCTCTAATGACAGCTGAATCAAGTTGTCATTGTCTTGGATACTAAACTATGAAGTATCCTATAATAAGAATTTCCAAATCACCATATGAGCTTTCCCAAGTAGTCCCGTTAAAAATGGAAACAAAAACATTGTGTCTTTGGAAGGCACTGCAGCCCCAGATTATGGCATAGTATTTGTTTTGAAATGGCTGTTCATAAAGAACACACTCAGTATAAGTGGTTGCAATCCAAAGCAGAAAAGGGGATTGGCAGGGTAGGCAGCCCCATCAAACTCGCTTCCCTCTTTTATAGCATTGTACACAGAACTACTGAGACTCTAAGTTGAAAAATCATTTGAAAGTGTGGTGTAGGGTAATGAAAACACCTTCTGCAACCATGGAGAGGCTTTCCTTTCCCTCTGTTTGGCCCTTCTCTTCCTGAGCCCTGCGGAAACTGGCCATGTAGACTCCTCAGTGCTTTCCAGGAAGCAAAGAGGCTGTGTTACCTTGAGATTTTTTTAGACCCTATGCTGATCAAGGAGAACAGTGTAGAAGTGAATAAAGAAGTTTTCGTTGGTAAGTTTTTAAATGGTAAAAGGGAATTTTCCATTGTCAAAATAAAAACTGAGCACAATATAGAAATAAATGAGTAAAGAAGTCTTCATTTGCAATTTTTTTTCCAGTGGTAAGTGGAAGTTTTCCATTTCCAAATTGAAAGTTGAATCAATGATTTTCTTAAGTAAACCAATTTATTCATGCATATGTTGTAAGTTTATACTCCGTTCCATATTACAAATACGGCTACCTACAATACAGGATAGATTGAGAAGGATTTACAATAAGATTATCAAAAGGCTATCAGTATAATGGCGTTTCATCTAAACAGTAGTCTTGTGTTATGCAGCCTAAGAAGGACATTTTAATGAGATTCCAGTGTATATATATTTTGTGGTGTTGTAGAGGGTTTTTTAATATAAAAAGTATGCAGATATTATTTCACTTTTTTTATGCCCATTACACTTCAGATCCAACATGTATCAATAGCAAGAATCTTCAAATAATGGTATTTCAAACTAGAAGTGAAATAATTTCTTTATAGTCTTATAACTCAAAAAATTATTCAGGGCCGGTGAGATGGCTCAGCGGCATAAGTGCCTGCCTGGCAAGAGCGAGGGCCCGAGTTCGACTCCTGGAACCCATATACGAAAAAAGGGCCGGTGATATCACTCAGCGGCACGGGCGCCTGCTGGCACGCGAGGTCCTGAGGTCGACCCCCATACCCACAAGAAAAAAAAATTTATTTAATAGCTTTCACCTGCACCAAGCATAGACTATGCATTTAAAAAAAACCTCTTTAACATTTCCTTTAAGGCCTACTAAAGACATCATAGTGTTTATTTTTTCTAACAAAGCCAAACCTGGAAAAGAAAAGAATTTCAGGTAGAAAAAATATTTAATGAATATGTTACTTGTATATCCATTTAAAATTTTTTTGAGCCTCAGTAAAATATTGTATCAAAATCATGAATTATATAGCTAAATACATGGAAGATCTCAGTCAGTCTTTCATTATTAATCAATATCAATGCAGTTTATGCTGCATTTGGTGGTATTCTTTATGTCAATCTAAATTCATGATAATTTTTCATCAACACATCATATTACAGTGTGGGCATCATAGTGACTTCATTGGTGGGATCAAACCAGAATATTTAGATGGAAAGAGTGGTCAAGCCAGTGCAGTCATTACCAACATCATTCAGTTTGGGGATAAATGTGCTTTTATACAGCTCAAGGGACTCTCAAGTCAAAGCTTTTTTGAAAGTGCTATTGTTTATTTTTCTTTGGGGCACAAAATCAATGTGCTTTTTCTCTATTTCAGAATTGCTACATTAAAATGTCATGACATATGTGTTTAAAATGTAAAATCCATAAAGAAGAAAAAAGTCCATTTAATGTTGATGGTATTTACTCTTACCTTTTCTTCATGGAACAAAAAGTTGTCCTTTTTCCTTTATTCATGACTAAGTTTATGTGTCATTTATTTATAGGAGTGAATGAGGAATTCTCTGCTTTTTTACTGGGGTAGGTGGGAGTAGGGTGATCTTTTTACAGTCAGGTTCTAAAAGCTGATTTTTCTTTTCTACCTCCTGTGAAAGACTGTGTGATCCTTTGCTTTTTAGCCATCCATCTGTATAAAACAATATAAAAACTATATGTGTGTGTGTATATATATGAATATATATTTACATATGTATGTAACTTAGATGGTTATGTGAAGACTTGCAAATACACAGTATTTTTATCCAGATTGTGGTTAATGTGGAAGTATTTTGAGGGACGGTCATTTTAATCTTGATATTATAGACTCTATATCTAGAGTGTAATAATTTTCTATTGAAAACAGCCATTCAGAATAAGTGGGGAGAGCGCCAGTTAGTAACGACCCTTCAGCTGTTTTAATACTGATCTGCAGTGTACCAGCTGAAAGATACTAAAATACTGGGTGCTTCTCATAGACATAGGGATTGAAAGAGAAACCTTGAAACTAGTATTTGTTTCTTTTTTAACTGGTACTACTCAAATGAAATCCTCTAACTTGACTCATACTGCCCTTATACCTAAATGTGGTGTCTGGAGATTCAGAAAATCTATAGCTACCATGTCCTTTCTGTATTTCGTATTTCTTTTGGTATGTGAGGGGCGGCGTCTGCTTAATTCCTTGATTTTAGCTGTTTCATATAAGAACGGATGCTGGCTTCCTGAAGTCCCACATCATTAAATATGCGGGCTGAAAGAGGTCTCAGGTCCTAGCAGCGATGGTGAAACCACAGCACGCGAGCCTCGCATTTGTTGTCATGGAAAGCTCTAACAGGTTCTCCATCGCTGTGTGAGGTATATCTTTGTTATCAAAACCTCCAGGCTTCCAGGTCATTTTGTAGATGTTCAAAATTAGTCTCAGATATTTTGCAGCTTTTTGACTGAAAAATGTGTCCACCTGTAGTTTTAACTGAAAGCTCTTTTACTTAGATCTTTGATTTTCAGGCTAAGCTATTCTTAACACGTCATCTTTTAGGGGTCTGCGGCTGTATTTACTCACATTCTATACAGTGCGAGAGTTCAGAGCAATATTTTGCTGCCAGAGTGACATTAACATAAATTTCAAGCACCGTTGAGTACCTGGAGGGATTTAGTACGGAAGTGTCCAGTTAAGCAAGGTGAGTTTGGCCTCGGCAGGGTGTCAAGTGTCACTATTCCGTCCACTGGATCCGTCAACTGATGGATAGTTGCACAGTACTTGTCCACAGCGAGGTCATCTGCACTCCCTGTGTTCCCAGCTCAAGGAGATGCGGGCTGCCTCAGTGATACAAGGGGACTCGGCAGGCAATGACAACGTGTCACTCATTCACTTATTTATTGGACAACACGGGGTTGTGCATAAAATATCCTGTTTTGTTTTCAGATCACTACAGATCACTACATTTCTCATAGTTGTTAAATACCTGCTTAGCATCCTTGATGCAACACACAGTGGATAAACTTGAAGAGTTATTAGGATAGCGAGGAAAACAGCCACTTGAAGTCAGCTGCAGATGGCGAGGGGCAGGTAAAAAGGGGGAGAAATGAGTTTTAAGATGAGCTCAGCACGGGAAGCTCAGCAGCTATTCCAATGCAGATTAAAAATACAGAGAAGATTAAAAAATATCTGTGGGTGAGGGTGGGTTTCTCTCAGTGCTGAAATACAAAATAGAATTTTATAGGAAATGGAAAAGAGGGGAGATTGAAAGGAATAGATATAAGCTAGCCATTGAGAAATGCAGGCACACAATAAGAGAGGCAAGAAAGCAAAATGAAATAATGTAGCTAAGGGACTCAAAGGAAATAAGAAAAGTTCCTATAAATACATCTAAGAGAAGGAACAAAACAGCAAAAAAAAAAAAAAATGGCAAAGTAAAAACATTGAGCAGGCAGACTTAAGAAATGACCACAAGCCGATCACATCTTTTATTCTTCTCAGTTGTCAGTAAAATCTAGGAAAAAGAAAGAATAAAAAAAGGAAATTGAGTTTATATGTATATATATATTTTTTTTGTATTACACATACAAAAATGGAGAAAGATATTAATGACAATAATAAACGACATTATTATTGCAGGAAAATAGCAACTGTGAAATAAAATTTTATGATGTGCCCCTACAGGTTAAAACTAAATGCCTTTCACAGTTTTGAAATAATAGCACAGAGTGTTATAATTGCTAAGAGTGTCCAGCGGAAAAAGGTAAGAGAGAAAGGTAATGCAATATCAGTTGAATCCTCTATCTAGGAATGAGTAGGAGGAAATAATAGACTGTGTGCACGATGAATTTGAATTTTCACTGCAGAATTTATGATGTAGTTAAAATCATCAAGGAAGTATGTTTTTCATCATAATTGTAAAACTGTTTATTTTATGTTTTGTTTCATCCCAAGACTTGATAGGGGATTTTAGGTTCAGGTTTTTTTGGAGGTAGGAATGTCATGATCTATTTTATGATGGTTTTATGTTTTGTTGACTTTTGTTCACAGAGAAGTGGGAAGGAGGAAGGATGTTATTTTTCAGTTCAGTATTGTTACCGGATGTACAACATGAGCTGTATTACAATTTGAAATACAAAGAAAACACAATCCCTGTTGTCATGATCCAGCATTAAACCTGAGCGTAATGATTCTTCCTTTTTGTAATGCTGCTTTTGAATGTGCTCAGTGATGTTCATGGGTGACATGGAGAAAATATTCCAGCAAGTGGCGGCCCACAGTCCTTTGGATACATTTCAGTTTATCCCTGCCTAGGTCCTTCTGCCTGGACATCCTGCCATGTCCTCTTCAGAGTTTGTGCTTTTCCTTTAAGTCCGGCTCTCTCTGCTGATGGTAGCATCAGTGGAATGTAGGGCAGGTACTTCTAGCCTTAAAAATATCTCCTTGTTTGGCGTATGCTGTCAGTTCTTAGCAGTAGCGGAGCTAATTGGCAATGATACTTTAATACGCTTCATCGGCAGGTTTTTTGCACTCGGGAGATGCCTGTTCCATTACCAGAAACAGAAGGAGAGACAAAATCAATATAAATGGGGTTAATAATTATATCAGAAATAAATCTAGTTGCAACACAGGTAGCTTCAAACCAGATAATTTAGAAATACTTTGGATAATTACTAATTAGGTCGCTTGACAGTGAAATTTGAATTATTCATGAAAACCTGAAAGCAGAGAATAATTCATTTCTGAACACCTCTAAAATTAATTAGAAGGTTATTTATTATATTTTTCACTAGGTGATGTGCTGATATTTATTTCTTGCTTTATTTTTGACAATTTTATTTTAGAAATACTGTATCTTCAAATAACAAATAGAGATGATCTAACTATCTAAAAATCAGCTCAAAATTCAAAATAAAAGTCAACTTTATTTGGTGATTAAGATCAAATCCATGGACCTTATGAATTTACTTCTTGAAATAATACAGCAATTCCTGTGGTGAATATTTTAGGAACTTTTCCTTTAATCTATTTCACAGTATTGACTTTTATTTTTCAAAATGTGTCTATGCCTATTGATGTCTATTTGATATTTATTACCTGTAGTGCTTCTTAGATTTAACCTCATTTTTGCAGATTGTGGAATATGCAGTATTAGCTTGCAGAATGTCTACTATCTATATACCGTATGCTTTTATTTCATTGTTAATCATGATTTGAGTAAATCTTCAGAAATAGAAGCAAATTACTGATTTTGAACTTTCAGACACCAGAACCATTTAAATATGTATTGATTTAATCATTGAGCCATTTTAAAGCAGCTATAGTATGTCATTGTCCCTTCGGTAGGTAGTGAAAATAACGTTGCCTTTTCCAAGACTAAAAATCTAGCGAGGGGTGGTGGCAACAGCAGCTATAAGCTGTTTTCTGGAGTTGCTGTTGTCCTACCTTAGTGAAGAGTCCCAGGGACGCTGTGCCCAGCAGGGGTCCATTTCTCACCCCCTTCCCAACTATGTCCAGAGCACGTGATTCTGCCTATAAAACATGAACAAAAGTCATGCTAAATGGGTCCTGTTTGGCGTTTGCAAGGTTTGTAAGAGGTACTGTGCCATAATTTCCTTATCTGGAGGTAAGGAAGATACCATCAGACCATTTATAGTCTCCTAGCTTGAGTTTTCAGTTGTCACTGTAATAACCACGATGGTGAGTTGGCTAGTGGTTTAGACACATAGGCAAATATCCTAATTGGAAGTCTGTGGTGTGAATCCAGGTAAGAAATAAGAAAGCATTGAGGTATAGCTATTTCTGCAGGAGTAGAGAAAAATGATACAGATAGGAGCTAGTGAGGAGGTGGAATTGACAACATTCGATGGCAGAAGGTCAAGGAAGATTAAATGAGTGGGGGATGGGATGGAATCGAAACATAAATTGGAGGCACAGAGAACACGCACAAGAGTGAGGAGAGGCGCTGTTCAGTCTCAGAGGTCTCCACGGAGTGTCGTCAATAGCTCACCTGAAATATTCATTTGGAACTCAAGAGGGAGGTCTGGGGTGGAGACAATTTTAAACTTACATAGCAATTGAAACTATGGAAGCAAATAAGACCACATGGAAGAGAGAGAGAGAGGATGAATAACAAAGAGGACTGAGGACCAAATCACAATGGGGCATGTCTACCCTGGGATGGGAAGGATAGGAAAAAGATGAAGAAAGAAAGGTATTGAAGAATATGCTCACAAATATTTTGGTAAAATGAGAAAGTTATCAATTAATTCTATTTAGCAAAAAATAATTCAATTAACACTGCTTAATATCTGTAGGCCTTGGGCGGAGCTCTGCACCCTGAGGTACAGAGGGGAGCGAGGCAAATTTTCTGTGCTTGTGGATGAAATAAACTGGGGTATACAGAGGCCCAACCAGATAACCAGACGACATCGTTTCTGGGAAGAAGAGGAACAGGAAAGCAGGGTGGGGAGCAGCGAGTGGCAGATGCAAGCCTCTGTGAGGAGGTTATAAGCGGATGCCTAAGTCTCTTGCTGTGACCTCTCATTGAATAGGGGGATGGAGGGACTCACAAGAAATGCTGAGGTCACCAGAACCTTTGCCAAGAACAGAGTCTTTGAGAGGCTGGGAGCAGAGCCGGAGTGCAGCAAGTTTAGAAATGAATGCGAGTGAGGATTGCTGTATATGCATGTGCCTGGGAAGGGAGGGAGAGGAACTAGGCAGTGGGTACGAGGAGCCTTAGAGAAGGCTTAACTTTGTTTTATTTTCTATATAATATCTGAGTGCAGAAAAAGGTTGAGTGGAAGTGTCTAGAAGAAGAGGGATTAGTGGGGCATAGTTGATAAAATGCTAGTAATTTTATTGGTGGCGGGTAGAAAATTCATATGCCAGCTATATTTTTCTCCCTGAAGAGGAAAAGAAAATAAAATGCCAGATGACTCAAAGAGTCACCCTAGGAAGCAGAAGGGTGATTCATGTTTTGTAGGTTTAGCATCAACATTTCTTTTTAATTACATTGACTCCCTTAAGTCATTCATACCTTTCTGCAACAGTTTGTCTAATCTTGCTTGAAGAGGCCCATGTTTTTTCCTTCAACTTCTGTGCTCATCTTACTTGGTCTACATGGTACAGGGTGCGTCGTTGCCATTTGGAATATGTGTTAAAATTCACATTTCTGGGAAAGAATGTTTTGATAAAAATTTAAAAAGATGAACAAAATCAGAAGCCAAATTTTCTAGCTTTAGTATGTAGTGAAGATGTAAACCTCAGTATATTTTTATTTTATAATATATTCTCACTAAGATAATTCCCCAAATGTTTTGAAACTTTAATGCCTTGATGCGTTCTTCTGTTCCTCCTTTCTTGCTGTAATAAAGTCTCCATTCTCTGTCAAGTTGTCTCGTCCTCTCACATTTACCACAACAGCCAGGATCTTACGAGGAACCCTATTAAAAGGCCTCTCTGCATTTCTGTTCCATCGTCTTTCCACACAGTCCTCAAAACCCGTTTCGAGTTTTCTTACTTTACACGCTTCACTAACATTTTGAGTCAACGTTATTTCTTTCCTTCTTGAGATTATATGTGTCATATGTGTAATAGACGTTTTATGAATTTAATTGGCTTTTGTGTAGGTCCTGTATTTTCTTTTAGATGTCAAGAACTTTGAAGATGCTTTGTTGGGGTTTGTATCTCGATGTCCCCCCAAAGCCTCATATGGTCACAAGTGGGGAGTTTCACAGGTGGCTGGATTAGTGTGTGTGCGATGTGGGATTAAGGGTGTGATGTGGGATTAAGGTTGCCCCACTCTGGGAGTGGGTGACACCATCCAAACGGCAGGTAGCCAGATGGCATATAGAGGGACAGAAAGAAGGCTTCTGCTTTGTTGCTTGCCACTTGCTGCCTTCTCCCTACCCCCCGCACCCTCGGACTGTTTCTCCTCTGCGATGCCCCTCTGCTGGGCCACTCTGTCTCAGAGCCACACAGCTATGACCTGAGACCTCTACGACCTGTGAGCTAAATAAATAAACCTTTCCTCTTTCACCTTGGGGGTTGGGTATTTTGTCTCAGAAATGAGAAAAGTAACTAAGATACACCTCTTCCTTCTTTTTTTCTAGCCCTCTCTAGCCTACTGCTTCCTTTGCAAGCAATTCCTCCTTCGTGTGTTGATCTTCCTTTTTTTTTTTTTTTTTTTGTGGGTACCGGTGGTCGACCTCAGGACCTCGCGTGCCAGCAGGCGCCCGTGCCACTGAACGATATCACCGGCCCCTTTTTTGTATGTGGGATCTGGGAGTCGAACTCAGGCCCTCGCGCTTGCCAGGCAGGCACGTAAGTGGCCGAGCCATCTCACCAGCCCCGTGTGTTGATCTTTCGATCACATGTGTCTTATAGTTCTGTAGGCCACAAGTCCTGCATGGGTCTCACTGAGCTTAAATCTAGGTGTCGGCAAGTCTGTGATTTTTTCTGGAGAGAAAAAGGGGAGAATTCTCTCCTTCCTCCAGCTTCTGGAATTGTCCACGTATTTGCCTCAGCCCCACTTCCTCAGTTTTTAGCACCAGCAAGAGCAGATCCTGAGCCGGTGAGATAGCTCAGCAGCGTAAGCGCCTGCCTGGCAAGCACGAGGGCCCGAGTTCGACTCCCGGAACCCACATACAAAAAAAGGGGCCAGTGATATCGCTCAGTGGCACAGGCGCTGGCTGGCGCACGGGGTCCTGAGTTCGACCCCTGGTATCCACAAAAAAAAAAAAAAAAAAAAAAGAGCAGATCTTGTCTGTATGTTGTATCTCTGTCTCTTTTCTCTTTGGTGTATTTCTCTCTGACCATAATTGTGAAAGATTCTGTGATTTAAAACATAAATAGTTAGGTTTGGCCCCTTGAATAGTCTGAAATAATTTCCCATTTCAAAGTCTTAACTTCAAGCATGTCTGTAAAGTTAAGGTGATATTTTATAGGTCTAGAAAAATAGAGCATGGCCCATCATACCATCGAATAGGAAAGCTTATCTGAGAGGCAGAGAATACTAATTTATTTATTAAACAAGTATTTACTGAGAAGCTACTATGTGACAAATACTATTATAGAAACCTGGATACACCATTGGACATCACTGAAATATCAGTTTTATCAAATATTCATTCTTGTGTTACATGTCGAAGACAAGATTGAGTTTTACCTCTAGTCAACTAAACTGTACTTCCGGTTCATATTGGCAGTCTTTGAGTTTTGTTTAAATGAGTTACTGTTAGGTTTTATCAGTTAGAGCTAAAATGCCTCTGTCTAATTCAGGTAGTAACAGACTAAAAATACTTAGGATGGGTAATACAAAGCTACTCTTCCTTTATTAATTACAACAAGCAAAAATTTATTTATTTATTTATTTATTTATTTATTTATTTATTTATTTTATGTGGGTACCAGGAGTCAAACTCAGGACCTCGCACTTGCCAGGCAGGCGCTTAGGCCACTGAGCCATATCACTGGCCCAACAAGCCAAAATTTAAGAATATCCATCAATTTCCAATTCAGAGGACTGCCCAATCATCTAGTATTTGTTCTCCCCGCAAAATATTTGCTGATTAACCATTAGAGGTTCAGATAAAAATGAACCAAAATTAAGTAATCCCTTTTCTCTGTAAAGCTTAAAGCGTATCCAATGAAAGATACTAAATTAATGAATCCACAAGGAAATTTGAATGATGTTAAATTAATGAGTATGCTATGAAATATCAAATTATGACATTGCCACAAGATTGAGGTAAGTGCCACAAATAAAAATAACCACATGCTATTCATTGGTTGCCGTGAGGGAGGTTAGCATAGGCCCAGTTACTTGAGTGCAAGGAAGTCTCAGGAACATTTAAAGCTATTCCAGGGACCCCGACAGATGATTTTAATTTGCAAGTGAAATCTGAACTGCAGACGTGCTTCATGGGCAAAGCGTGAAATCGAAGATTTCTAAATTAGGGTCAGCAATGAAGTCAGATTCAGCCCCCATCATACTGTGGAGTTCACCACTCAAAACTTAAAAATGATAAGAGGTGGGCTTTTGTCTCATCTATAAACCATTTTTGTCTTTAAAATTCTCTTGCAGCTAAAATATTCTTCATATCACTTAATTCACAATACAAACCTATAAAAATAGGTGCTCTCTTCATGTCAAGCACACATTTGATGCTCTGGCAAAGGACAGTGATAACACTTAGTGTAAATGCGTCAAAGTGACTCAAAAGTAAGTAGCTTACTGCTGGCTCATTTCATTGTCCTCTGGATTGAGCTGAGGAGGCTTCTGGTGACCAGGTAATGTCAAGAAATTTCCATTCTGAACAGAAGACCTTTGAAACAAGGGCCCCTCCTGACCTCAAGTGCTTTGAACTTGGCTACAGTCAAGGGTTTACAAGGTCACTTAAGAATTCTGAAGCCAAATTGAAACTCTGAAATTCTCTTCAGTATTTTCTATCAGTCAATCAGCACTTTCTTGGGCTGTTTATCATTGCAGTTTTGAATATTTGCTTTACCTTTATTGCTTGCCAGCGAATTCTCTTTGAGTTCAAGACTATCTGCATCTTAGATATCTTTCTGTCTTCTGAGACATCACAGAAAAATGCCTGGAATTTTATAGGTTTTTGATAAATAGCTGTTGATTATATGTGAATCTTAAAATGAATTCTTTTGGAAAACAATCAAGGGGTAAAATTCAATAGTGCTACAGGACAAAAGAGATTTTTATTTAAAAATGTGCAAAATACCCTGAAAATCTCAATGTAAAATAGCGGCAAAACAAAATTTTTTAAAACTTCTATGCCACGTTCTGTTCTTTCAATTGAGGCCTTAAAATATCTAAACCTTATGAAAAATTAAAGTTTTGAAATGCAAAATTATCTTACTGGGGCTGGTGATATAGCTCAGCAGCATAAGCACTTGCCTGGCAAGCGCAAGGTCCTGAGTTCGATTCCTGGTACCCATATTAAAAAAAAATTATCTTACTGTATCATATGATTTCTTTTCTTGCCTAAACTAACACAATAATACTGACGGCATAACAATGATGACTTAGGGGAGTATCTGTTCGATATTCTTTTTTCAGAATTTTTGTTATAAATATTTTGAATACTATTTTTCAGATGCAAATGGAGATAGATCTCTGCCTTCCCTTTGGAGATAGATCTCTGCCTTCCCTTGTTCTGATTCTTCCATGGAATTCATTGTTAGGACGCCTGCTGGACTCTTTTTTTTGAGAAATGTGCATTGAAATTTTTTCAACTCATCGGAGCTTCTCAGAACATCCAGGAAACAGGTTGGTTATAATTTTTGGAGTGTGATCTTTAGCACTGGGCACAGTGAAGACTTTCTGGCCTCTTTATGATTATTTGCTCAAAGTAAACATTACATTCCCTCCCGAAGTGCTTATATTGTCCTGTGCATGTTTGGTAAGCGTTATCCTGCACGCCCTCTGCTGTTCTTTAGATATGGCTGTGTTTCTTTTGCAAGGCCATAGTACTACCCGTTCTCATATATGGAGTCTGCCCTTACTTCTGGGGAATGGCACACATGAAGGGGGAGTGATGGAAACGACGAGTGGGGCCCTCACAGCTCATTCCTGCTCTTCATTCAGGCAGAGAGCTCATATCTTTCTTGTTTGGGGAGTCTCACCACATCTTTTCTGGCTTCTTCACTGGACACTCCAAAGGGCTCACGTTCTGGGGCCTCTCCTTAGTCATCACATACTTTACAGAGAAGGTTGTTGCTTATCTGCTCACTAGATGAGACTCAGGCAAACACCTTACTGTTTCCTGACACAGACCTCTCTGTGACATAAATATTTCTTTTCAGTTGCACTGTTGGATGCTGGTCATGTCATGCAATTGGCCTGTGGTAAAGTGGACATTCAGTTTGCATCTCTGACCTGTTATTCTTCTTACTCGTGGCCTAAATTCAATTGCCTCTGTGAGGTTCCAGGACTCGCACTGCCAAGGCTCTTTCCTTTGCCAGACAGGGATGCATGTCTTGCTCTCAACGTGACAGCTGGATTGAGAGATAGGCTTCTAGGCTACAGGGTCAGGCATTGGATTTCACCTCTGCTGTTCATGAATCGTGTGATTTGAAGTAAGTTGTTTTATGTCTTGATGCCTGAATGTCTCTATTTTAAAACTAAAATCTCAGCCACAGAGATGCCATAAGCCATGAATGAAAAACTGAGTGTGAAATTCCTGATACCTGGCATCTGGTATCAGTGAGGACTTAATAAATGGTAGTTATTATTAAGATTATTGTCATTATGTATGGGACTCAAGGCATGGAGGAAACCGCAGAAGCTAGCTCTCCCGCTGACCTTCTGTCACCTTTCTACCCTGAAGCATGATCTTAAAGGGGCTGTGCCAACTACTGCACCAGAAAGTAGTTCCTAAGATCCTCACTCCTCGTGCCCTATACTCAAAGCCAAGAAAAATCAGACCAACGGTCCTTCCTAAGTTTCTTTCCTCTTTACAAACAATAGATCATACTCTCTTTTTGTGCCTTTGTACTTTTATACAACGATATATTTTTCATCAAACCTGTTCATAAAAATACACAGTATTTCCTGGGTCTTTGGCGGTTTTTTTGGTACTGGGAATTGAACTCACAACTTTGCGCTTGCCGGGCAGGCATTGTGCAGCTGAGTTGTATCCCTGGCCCTCGGGTTTTCATTTTTAAAGACTCCTGTGTCACGTAATACTTTGGTTAAAGTTGTTCCTACTTTTCTTTTATTAATCTATCTTTTGTATAGGGGTGTCTGCCATGACACTTGCAATGTGTGAGAAAAAGACATTACTTTGTCTACCCTGCATTCTTACACAGGGTATTTACGGTCTATGAAAAAATTATTCAGACCATTATACAACCCTTCTCATCTTTCCATTTGTAAATCCTGGTGATCTCTCCCAGATTTAGAGCATCTTGTGTATTTAGACCTGGTCTGATTTATGTGATGTATTTGAGAATTGCCTGTATTTCTCTAGACTTTATACATTGCTTCACATTTCTCTAGTACTAGTATTAGTTGAATAGGTATTATTAAAGAATTTCCAAAAAGCATAGGTGGAAATAGACAGGATAAACTTACTCATTTTAGGTTCTTTAGTATGATTTAGTAACTCATAGAACATTTGTGGACTCAAAATCTCTCAATCAATTAGAAATGAAGAATGTCTCGTCGTTTTACTCCTCTGTTTTCATCTTTCTTGAGTACAGTGAACACCAGATGGTGTGGAAGTTTTTAGTTATTGAACAGAACAGACCGCATTCTGTTCCTGGAGGACTAAAACCCACATGTAAGTGGTTCATGACCCAAGAATGGAGAAATATATTGTGGTAAAACACTTTTACAGTCAAGGCAAAAACATACCTTAATTTATTTGCATACCTTAAATTAACGTTCTTCTAAGTACAGATTTCAGTTGAACAGTTGGGCTGTAGATGTTGCAAGATCTGCCTCTGTATACCCAGGTTCCTTTGGAAATGCTTTCATCTAAATGAAATAGGAAAAGAAATCACATTGCTTGCATTGATTGCAAGCATGTCATGAATTGTTGCACTATAGACGTTGCAAGATCTGCCTCTGTATACCCAGGATCCTTTGGAAATGCTTTCATCTAAATGAAATAGGAAAAGAAATCACATTGCTTGCATTCATTGCAAGCATGTCATATCCTCATAGGCAGAAAGAGAGCTGAAACATATATCCATCAAAGTGACTGCTCTCAGCAGGTTAAGGGGGAAAAAGGCAATTATTTAAAAGTCACAGTACCTTGTGAAATATCGCTTTGGGAAGTTTGTTGGCTTTGAAGTGGTGTCTAAACCTTTGCATCCTTATGAGGTCATATTTTTCAGACTGAATTTAAAGTATATTTAATATATGTATGTACACATGTTAAGGTAGAGGGACACTTTGTATATGAATTTAATTAAGCAATAGGCCACTCAGGGACCGGTTTTATAGAGCCATTTATTTCATGCGAGTTCAACTGCCCAAGCTACTGTGCAATAATGATCTCATAAAATTATTCTCTGGAGGGTCTTATTTCTACTATAATGTGCTTTTACTTAAAATTTGCTTTAATAGCAACATTTTTCCTTGTATATCAACTGTATACAAGTAATAGCAAACAGAAAATCTTGTGTTTAAGGACCTCTAGCCTTTCTGTACTTGCTACTGCAAATTGCTCATTTGAAGAAGAAAGTAGAAAAAATTTACATATTACATTAATAATAACCCCTGGATTTGCTATTTATTTCTAGTTATCTTTTGAAATACTCTTATTTAAATCACTGGTAGATGTTTCTGCCCTAAGTGTGATTATCTCATACATGTGCTTGATCTCTTTTGAACCTTAGAAGTAATGCCCTATTTACAGCAGTATGTTCTGGAATGTGATAGAAGATAGATTCTTCTCTGGACCACAATAATTAATGGAGACCTAATTCCAGTTTTAAGTAATTTTTCCATTTGGTAAAACAAAGCAAAAGTGGACTTGCCAAGAAAGGTTTGCAATATATGTGCAATGTAAAGCGGTGCTATTGATTTTGATGTCAAGACATGATTCTACATCTCAGCTCAGTCTCAGCCTTGAGCAAGACTCTGTGGACCCTGACAAGAGTGGGCTTTTCTCAGAGCCCTGTTCTTCAGCTGCCCCTGAGTATCTTAAGTACATTTCTGCACTAATATTAAAGAACACATCAGTTATTCTAGCAGATGGACTCACTCACTCGGACTGCCTCCTCTGTAATCCTAAACATTTCTTCTGTTGAACAATATCACATCTCCCTCTGAGTAATATTTTTCTTCACCTCTTACAAAAAGTACCTGTGTCCAGACACTGTGAAGGTCATGTGTTTTGACGCTGTAACACTGAAGGTACAGGCTTTGCTTTGGAGGAGAACGAGGGAGCACCAGAGATGGAAAAGGCAGATGAACCGATCTGATGGTGCTGCTCCTCAAATGCCACAAATGCAAAAGAATCCAGCAAAATACAGTACCATTTCTCAAAAGTGCTGAACATCTATTCTGTGTTACTTTTCATGTTCCAATTTGCATTTCCACAGGAACTCGCACATACCAGGTATTCATAATATGTGGCAGAGCTTGAACTATTTTACAATGTTAATTCACTTTTTAAAAAAAACTTATATTTGCCTATGTTTGGACATAACCATCATGAAGTATGATCCTGATGCTTTACTTTGGCAGTTAGGCAGACATTAAATGCAAAATTGTATTGGATTACATTTTTTAATAAAATATTTAATAAGATATAATTAACTTTCAAAATTAAAATCTCAGATTGATTTAAATATTTTATTTAGAATTGATATTCCTAATTATTTTTGAAGACTTAACTTAGAATATGTGAAAAAATTTTAAGATAATGTTAATTATTATCTCTTACACTTTGAAATACTATGTGTAAAAAATAGATTTCATGCACTTTGAATTCAATTGTGGCTTATTTAATCATTTAAATCATTGAAAATGAATATAAATTGAGATTTGATAAAATAGAGACTGAAAATAGAGCTCAGGAATATTTTAAGAGTAAAAAAATTTAAAAATCCTCAAAGCAGCAATCTGCTTAAAATTTTAAAACCTAGAAACAATAAAAATAAGCAGATCAGTGCTCATGATGATTCCTGTAGAATTTAATAGGTCAAAGAGACAATGGAACCTGAATAAATATCCCTAAGTGACCATTGACAATTTACAGCTTCTCATGTATAAAAGGACAGTGAAACTACTATCTCATTAAGTGAGTTAACAAATGAAAACTTCTTAGAATAGTGTTCAATATTCAATGATTGTTCCAAAGTTTTAACATGTATTTATATTTTGAATGGAGTGAATTTTCTTTGTAGAGTTAAAAGTACCAGACGAGAAGAAATAGGGGTATGTAGAGAGCTATGTGTTTGGGTTTTTGTGTTTGTGTCCCTTATTTGGCTATGTTGTGGCTCCAGGCAGGAGCGAATGGAATGGAAAATGTTTCTAATAGGGGAAGATTGGGCTATGGTTTTATCAAGAGCCCAGATGGGATGTAAAGCACATATGAAAGAAATGCCTTGGAAAAAGCACAGTGTTTAGTCCTCTGAGTTGGGAGAAAGGTGATGTGTGTGTGGGGGGGCAGGTGCACTCACAGATGTGGTACTGTATTTGTCTTCATAATGTGAGGCTGACACTGGCAGAGTGCGGCTCATGTCTTAACGAGTGGAGAGAAGGACCTACCCTGAGTCATCTGAAAAGATTGACAGGTGGTATGCAAAGCACCGTCAACTCATTGTCACATTTTGTATGGCTGGATCTTCAGAAGTCTGTTTGGAGGAGGAGAGAATTTAGAGATTCAGATTTATTTGAGTGAGCATTTTCCAGGATGTTAAACTATGAATATATAAAGGAAGAAAAATTGAGGGAAACAAACAAGAAGTTCGTTAAATTTATACAAACATGTAAGATCAACAGGTAAGGAGATACATTTGAAAATGAAGTGTTATGGAGAGTTAAAAAGGAAAAGTCGGGCCGGTGAGATAGCTCAGCAGCACAAACACCTGCCTGGCAAGCGCAAGGTCCTGAGTTCGACTCCCAGTACCCACATAAAGGAAAAATGGGGTTGGTGATATCCCTGAGCAGCACAAGTGCCTGCTCGAAGTCGCAAGGTCCTGAGTTTGACCCCCGGTACCCACCAAAAAAAAAAAAAAAAGTCAAGGGATTTGAGATGTCTCGAGATCGAAGAACATGTTGAGGGAAAGAATCACCTTGTGAGACCAGGGATTCTGAGTTTCCAGTGTTAAAGTTGGGAGTGCCAGCCACATCACTGTAGAAATTCTCATGGGTGTTCTTTCCAGACTTCTTAGACAAAAGCTGAGCAAGGTATTCAGAGTGTCAGATGAGAACCTTATCCTCTAAAGTGAAACAGAAAAAAACAACAATCAGCTCTTCATTAACCACATGTATGACCATAAAAGTGAAGCTCTTAAGGTACGATTGACTCCAACTTAGTTTTTCAACTTAGCTATGCTGCAAGCACGATCCACATTCAGCTGAAACTACACCTGACTTTTGAGCTTTTCTTGGGCTTGCAAGACATGGAACAATACTTTCTCACCATGCTGAGCGGAGTCAGCAAGCCACAGCTCCTGGTCAGCCCCATGAGCAGGGTGGTGAACAGCCAATCCTCCAGCGTGCTGTGTTACCAAGCTATGCTGAGCTGTGGATATGCATGTGAGGTGATTTTGACTTACAATACTTCCAGCTTATCGTGGGTTATCAGAACATAACCCCACTGTAAGTCGAGAAGCATCTGAGAATGGCTGCATCTAAAGATTTAGAAGAAAACTGATGATTAAAGGTACATCCCCAAGGCTGCTTGCATTGATTCTTTCTGTCAGCAATACTAGAAGAACAGAGGACCCAAATTAACTAACAGAAGCATTACTCTTTACTTGGCTTGAATAACCCCTCCAGAAATTGGGTGAAATACATTTCATCCAGTGAAGTCATAACTCTCGCTTGCAAGCAAGCACTTTTATATAAAATGAGTAACAGTGGAAAGCTTGAAGTCATGGGTTCTAAATAGATCACTATGCTGACAAAATTCTCTGTGACTCAGTTGTAAAATGTGACAATAATAGAGAACATCTTACTGTGCTGTAATGAAAATTAAATGAGTTAATATTTGTAAAGCTTTTAGGACAGCACCAGTTACATTGTGAGACCATATAAAAAGCTCTTAGAGGCCAATCTCCCTAATGAACATAGATGCAAAAATCCTTAATAAGATACTGGCAAACAGAATCCAACAAATCATCAAGAAGATTATACACCATGACCAAGTTGGATTCATCCCAGGGATGCAGGGATGGTTCAACATACGTAAATCAATAAATGTAATACAGCATATTAACAGAACCAAAGACAAAAATCACATGATCATCTCAATAGATGCAGAAAAAGCTTTTGACAAAGTCCAGCACCTTTTCATGATAAAAACCCTACAGAAAATTGGAATAGAGGGTCTTTATCTCAATCTGGTAAAAGCTATCTATGACAAACCAACAGCCAATATTATACTAAATGGCCAAAAACTGAAAGCCTTCCCTCTAAAATCAGGAACAAGACAAGGATGTCCACTGTCCCCACTCTTATTCAACATAGTTCTGGAAACTTTAGCCAGAGCGATTAGACAAGAGAAAGAAATAAAAGGAATAATGATTGGAAAGGAAGAAGTTAAATTATCATTATTTGCAGATGACATGATACTCTACACAGAAGATCCCAAAAACTCCACTAAAAAACTGCTAGATTTAATAAGCAAATTCAGTAGTGTAGCTGGATACAAAGTCAATACTCAAAAGTCAATAGCCTTCCTGTACACAAATAACAAACTTACTGAAAGAGAAATTAGGGAAACAATACCTTTCACAATAACATCCAAAAAAATGAAATACCTAGGAATCAACCTCACGAAGGATGTAAAAGACCTCTATACTGAAAACTACAGTACTATGAAAAAGGAGATTGAAGAGGATATCAGAAAATGGAAAGATATCCCTTGCTCCTGGATAGGAAGAACCAATATAGTGAAAATGGCCATACTTCCAAAATTGTTATACAGATTTAATGCAATTCCAATCAAAATTCCAACAGCATATCTCACAGAATTAGAGAAAACAATCCTAAAATTCATTTGGAATCAGAAGAGACCTAGAATAGCAAAGGCAATTCTGGGCAACAAAGGCAAGGCAGGGGGCATCACAATCCCCGACTTGAAATTATACTATAAAGCTACTGTGATAAAAACAGTGTGGTACTGGCAAAAAAACAGACCTGAAGATCAATGGAACAGATTAGAAGATGCTGAAACAACCCCAGACATACTAAGCCACCTTATCTTTGACAAAGGTGCCAAACACATTCGCTGGAAGAAAGATAGCCTCTTTAATAAATGGTGCTGGAAAAACTGGCTCTACACATGCCGAAGATTAAAACTAGATCCATATCTTTCACCATGCACTAAACTAAATTCAAAATGGATCAGAGATCTAAATATTAAAACAGAAACATTAAATTTGCTGGAAGGTAGGATAGGTAAAACCCTTGGAGACATTGGTGTAGGCAAAGACTTTATGAATAAAAACTCAACCGCACAGGAACTATCCCAAAGAATCAATAACTGGGATCTCATCTTATTAAAAAGCTTTTGCACAGCAAGAGAAACCACCAACAGAGTGAAGAGACAACCCACAATGTGGGAAAAAATGTTTGCCAGCTGTTCCTCAGACAAAGGATTACTATCGAGAACATATAAAGAACTCAAAAAAATCAGACCTCCCAAATTTAAAGACCCACTCCATAAATGGGCATCTGAGATGAATACACATTTCTCAGATGAAGAAATACTAATGGCAAACAAATATACAAAAAAATGTGCAACATCACTAGTCATTCGAGAGATGCAAATTAAAACAACACTGAGATACCATCTCACCCCAGAAAGAATGGCTACTATTAAGAAATCAACTAATAACAAATGCTGGAGGGGCTGTGGGGAAAAAGGAACCCTTCTTCACTGCTGGTGGGAGTGTCGACTGGTACAGCCACTGTGGAAGTCAGTGTGGAGATTCCTCAGAAAACTAGGGTTGGAGGTCCCATTTGACCCAGCTATTCCCCTTCTGGGCATCTTCCCAGAAGATTTAAAAACATCGTACCACAGCGATATATGTGCACCCATGTTTATAGCAGCACAATTTGTAATAGCCAGATCTTGGAAACAACCCAAATGCCCATCAACTGAGGAATGGATAAGAAAGATGTGGTATTTTTATACAATGGAGTACTATTCAGCCATTAAGAAGGATAAACTGGAGACTTTTATAGGTAAATGGATGCAACTCGAGAAAATACTCATAAGTGAAATAAACCAGAAGCACATGTGTAAGCATCGTATTATCTCTCTAGTATGAGAAACTGAAAGAGTAAATAAGATCCAAAATGTACAATAGATATGGTGAATCAAAAAGAAACTGGTCAAAAGGAAAGAGAGACTGGAATAGGGAAAAGAAAGAAGGGAAAGGGAAAAAAATTGTATATATATATATAAGATGGTTAAGATAGATACACTACCATTTTTACTTAGTTCATTGAAGAGTAAGGTTTGTGCCAATAATGTTTGGACAATTGAATGCTAATGTCTGGTGTCCTGAATAACTAACTTAAAGATAGTAATACGTAATGTATTAACCATTGTTACCCTCCTATTATGTTGTTTTGAAAATTTGTTCTTCTTTTGATTTGTTTTGTTTTTTTGTTCTCTTTAAAATAAAAAATAATAATAATAATAAAAAAAAAAGTCACAAAAAAAAAAAAAAAAAAAAAAGCTCTTAGA